>CM035439.1:51788412-52005912 GCA_020310875.1 Ceratopteris richardii | reverse complement strand
AAATAGTAGTCGAGGATAACATAATAGTTCAGGGACTAATTGCATGAGAAAATAGTCATGAACCACGATACATGAATAGAGATGTAGCGCGATACATAGAGGTCAATGCTATTACTTCATTACATGCACATGATGAAGTTTTAGTAAATTATGGATGGTGTAGACCTCCAAGAGCACCTTTTAGCTAGAGAGAAAATGAAAAATTTCCATCCACCTATCTTATGTTGCATTGAAAAACTCTAATTTCAATCTCTTTTGAAAATAACTTACATATTTAATTTTATGTTTAAAGTTTACTTTTCATTAATTTATGGAATACCAATGATTTTTATTCATGTCTATAGATTCCAACATATGATGTTGATGATATTCCACCACACCATTTAGAGATGCCAGTAAGATTTTGTTTATCAAAAGCTTCTATCAGTAGGCTATGCAAATGTGATCCTATGGAATATGCAAGGTTGAAATACCTATATTCAAAAGAAGGTAAAGTATAAGATTTATGCGACAATGATGAAGATGATGGCATGGTAGATATTATTGAGGATTGGTATCAAAACAATATTGAGAGCATTGATATTTCTTAAAATGACAAATATCTTCGAGAGGAATTTCTAAAGCATGTATATGAAGGAAGTCGCTTGACACGACTAAGTGCAAGCTTACTTATTCTCAATATTCAAAATCATTTTGGATGGAGTAATGTATCTATTTCGGCACTATTAAGGTATAATTTTTTATTTTCTATCTATTTATATATATACATGCATACATATACACATATAAATACATACATACATAGACATACACATATACATGAATGCATACACAAATATAAACATACATACACATATACATACATACACATGTTATGAAAGTAAGGCCAAATTATACATACATGTATTGAATGAAGATATTCTTTCGATCTAGCCTTTGGAATTGTCCACCCAGCCTTTAGAATCATCTTGACACATCTTCTTCTCCTATTCTAGTCAACCTAATACCTGTGCAGCTATCTCTTTTATGAACTTTGCATACAAATATTAAGTATGAGTTAGCTTTGGAGGTATTAGGCCATTTGGGAAATAGGAGAAGCAAATTTATCTTGAAGATTTTGAAGGATGGAAGAACAATTTTAAAGGATGGACAGAAACAAAGCGTACATTCAATGTAGGTTCTTATTCTTACCTTATCTAAGGTAAGAACAATAACTTGCATTGAATGGACGCTTTCTCCCTGCCCATCCTTTGAAACTATTCATCCATCTTTCAGAAGCTTCCAAATAAATTTGCGTCTCCTATTTTTCAAAGTACCTAATACCTCCATAGCTAGCTGATACTTTATATTTGTAAACAAATATGTAAGTCTTAGTCAGTAAGGTAGGTAATTGATTGACTATAAAATGGGAGACATCCAAACATTTCACTAGTCTAGATATCTATGTGAAAGTTTGCATACCACAAAAACAAAATGAAAATTACAAACCAAATCAAATATACACACCTACACATACATACATACATACACACATACACATACATACATACATACACACATACACATACATACATATATGCATATACATAGACATACATATACATACATACATATACATACATACATATACATACATACATATACATACATACATATACATACATACATATACATACATACATATACACATATACATACATACATATACACACATACATAACATATACACACATGCATAACATATACACACATACATACACATACACATACGCATACACGTATGCATACGTATACACATGCACATGCATATACACATCCACATACACATCCACATAAGCATACACATATACATATATATACATATGTATATGTATATTTATTTATAAATTTTTATTAATATGAATTTTTTTTGTGAACTTATAGGTTATTATCTAAAATGATTTTACCAAATCAGAATATTCTTCCTACCTCACATGATGAAATGAAGAAGATAATCAACAATCTTGGTATAGATTATCAGTGTATACATGCATGTCGTAACGATTGTATTTTATATAGAGGTGAATATGAAGACTCTTTGACATGTCCAAAATGTCAATCTCCTCGATATAAGGATGAAGAAGGTTAAATCCCAAGAAAGGTATTGAGGCATTTTCCATTGGCTCCACGTATTGGACATATGTTTCAAAGCCCCGAATTATCAAAGCTTTTGACATGGGGACATGATCATAAAAGTACTCATGGAATAATCAGAATTCCAACAGATAGTGCAGCTTTTGAGCATATTGTTTCTACATGGGCTGATTTTGCACAAAAACCATAGAATCTAAAGTTAGGAGTTGCAGTAGATGGGGTTAATCCGTTCTCCATGAAATCTAGTAAATGGTCAACATGGCTAGTGGTAGTCATAATCTCCCTCCATATCTTAACATTAAAAGGGAACATTTAACGCTTTCACTTTTAATCCCAAGAAAAAGAAAAGTTAAAGATATTTCCTATATATCTTGCTCCTCTTATTGATGATCTCCAAGAGTTATGGAGAGCCATTAATGTCATTGATGTATTGAAAAGCATCAATAAAAGATATATTATGGTTCGTGGTATTGTGGCTTAGGCTATTCATGATTTTCTAGGATATGGTGTTTGTTTAGGCATTGATGAATTTTTTTTATTTAATATGCATATAAATATATGTGAGTTAATCTAATTATATTTTTATTGTTTTCATGATGCAAGAATATCTACTAAGTGTTATAAATCTTTTCCTTATTGTGGTGATTGGTAGAGACAATTTATAGAAAGAATCTCAACAAAAATATTTATCTTCCACATCTATGATTCTTGCTTGATGATCATCCATTAAGATGTAAAAGAGAAGTGATACATTTATATGAAAAGCTTGAAATAAGTCAGTCTCCAAAACTAATGATGCATATGGATTGGTATCAAAAATGGACAGATGGGCCTCTGATTTTACCTAGAAATGGAACTTTGCTTCTTGTTAGTATTGGATATTACAATAAAATTATGGAAGATGGGAAAATTGAGGGAAAAAAGTTTCCTTCAGTCCATACTATAAATCTTTGAGTCATCAAACATAAATAATGATAAGGATGCTTTAGAGCCTTAGAGCGATGATACATTCTCTCTTCCATTCTAGCACAACATTGTTAGGTCTCCAATTTTGGACACAATCCTTTCTCTCATAGTTTTTTTTTTCTAGAACTAACTATGCATGACGTTCATGGAACTCTAGATCTTTGGAGAACATCAAGATATCATCTAGGTATATAACCATAAAAGAAAAGATAGCATTCATCATATGATGGAAGATCGCTAATGCATTTATGAAGATCGCGAAAGCATTTTTGACATGGAATGGCATGAATACATATTAGAAATGCCCATACCTTGGAAGAAATGATGTCTTCCATTCATCTCCTTCTCTGATCCTAAGAAATCGTTAAGCTCCTTGACACCCAATCTTTGTGAAGTTTTTTGGCAAGACATTCCTAGAGCAATGATATAGATGATAGAGGATATATATTTATCATAGTGATTTTATTTACACCACAATAATCTACACACATTCAGAGGGTTCCACCCTTCTTCTTTACAAATAGAATAGGGTCTCCTATATGTAAATTTGAGTGTCTCATAAATCCATTGGCTAGATTCACACCAATGGTCTTATCTAAATCTATATGTTGCTTTCATATTTTGTCCATCATCCATCAAAGTAATTACTCAATCAAAAAAGCCCATCTACGTTTAACTGTTCACTTATTTTAGGCCTTTATTTTCTACTGCAATAAAATTCTTCTATTCAATTAGTTATAATAATTTATTTATTTTTTTAATCTTTTCTATTAACATGAGGGGCCTCATAATAGAGTTCTAAATCTCCTAATTCTTGCCATATAGGAAATGTTAATTACACCATGAAGGTCCTAGCACATCTTGGACATCCATACCTCTAAATAGAGGCGAAGAAACTATAATTATACACAACTTGAAGGTTCACTAGGGGGTTAGTAATTCGGTAGAGATAACCCTAAGAACTATTCATTACATGTCATTTATGTGTTTGGAAAGTGGAACAATTGATAGATCGAGGGGTGATGGTCTGAGCACAAAACATGAGTATGGTGATAGAACTCGAGAGCCTTACAAAAAAAAACCCAAACGGAAACTATTCTTATTTCTTTGTAAGAGATTTAGATTAAGGAGTAGACTATTTCATCCCCTTCATGCAGAAACCGCTTACTCTTCAACTTGTAGTTATCTAAGACAAAAGTTTGAAAAGGGGTGAAATCTTAGAATTCCAAATTCGCTAGGGATTTTGGAAACCTCATGCAAGAAGCATGTAAGCCCCTAATGCATTCCAAGTGTTAATGATATGCCTTAATAGGTGTCAATCGTCATAGTCCACTCTGAGTCTAGGGTTGATGTCCTCGAACCTCATGCAATGTCTCCCTTCCTTTTTTCATAGGAGCTTCAACTTAAAAAACTACTTGGACCAAAGTTTTTCAGTTCTTTGAATATTCGTTTTTCTTGATTTATTCGATTCTGGCAATATAGAGCTAGAGAAAATTGTGCATCTTAATGCCCAAAGTGCACTTCGAATCACTATTGATGGAAAATTGAGGTTTTAACATGTTGTAAGATTTCCATAGAGAGAAGAACAAGTCCGCACATTTTGGGATCACTAAAGAAGGGTAGCATAGAAGATTAAGGTGATGGAGTACATTCCATTGGGGGATCCCAAGAGGGACATCTTTTTGGTATTCCTAATAATACGTTTGGGCTAGGATTCCTTATCATTGCCCAAGATTTGATAATCCATTAAGCTATGAATTTTTTAGCCAAGGCATTCACATCCAAAATACCCAAAAGAATTAATTTCTTGGGGCTAGTGAAAATTTCCCATTCTATCTTAGGTGCCCCTCTCCTATTCAGTCTCCCATCTTTAAAAAAAAAGTATGTACATCCTTTCCATATTCAAAAGACGATTGTTGCTTATTATTTTGCAAACTACAAAACAAATGAGAGATGAAATAAAGAATGTTTTAAGCTCCATTTCTTTCCCAACAACATTAATCAAAGAAACCTACCAATTTTGAACCAACATCCAACCGAAACCTTAACTCATAGTAGCTTCAAAACTCCATAGGTATGCCTAATAGATGGAAATTGAATGTGAAGCAAGCTCCTTGCATCCTTGATCCTTAAGAAATTCTAGTATGAGCTACATGAGTGTGTTACAAGCCATGGTGGAGTGGTTAATTTTGTACTTGGAGGCATTGCTTACAACATTAAGCGGTGCCAAAGAAGGGAAAAAACCAAACCAAATTATGAAGAAAAAGATTATTTGTTTTTGCATGATGCAAGCCTAAGTGCTTGACTAATTCAAATTGCACTTCTTATGATTTATGAAGCATAAATGTACATCCATTGTAGTTAATGCCTTGGGAGTTTCAAAGGTTAGATATTCATTTTTATCTTAGACAGAGATAAAAAAGATAAATGGAGAGATTCCCATGAACTTAGTGAGATACAAAATCCACAAACCCCTTTGGATACAAACATTGAATCATCTTTGAGAAGTTAGGATCACTTTAAGTTGAATCTCTAAGAGTTATAAAGTCAAAAATTTTATATATATGCTATACCTTTGACTTGTGAGATATAGAGAGGATTACAGTTGATCATCACACACACTTTCAGTGAGTTTAGTCTTACAGCAAAGCTAGACATATCCTCCATACTCTTCTTGTATCATATTTCCATTAACAATACATTCTATACTTCTTTCTTATTGGTTTATGAGTTTCTATTATTGTAAATTGAGCAACTCTTTCAACGTTTGTGAGTCATTTCTATATGTTTGAGTGCTTAATTATATCCAATTCATCCATTCTAACACTAAGCGTGAGCTATAGTGATCATTTCTACAAAGTTTCATAACCATTGGGTGCATAGATCATGAGTTATGAATAAATCTATCTGATAGGATCATGAGTTATGAATAAATTTATCTGTATTTCTTCTTCCTAAAAAGTTAAAATTACCCCCTCACTTCTTATGGATGTTGCTCTATGTATAGAAACCCTAAATTCATTAAATAAATTGTTATAATTTGCCTTAAACTTCATTTCAAATTTTGTGAAATGGCTTGGGTCAATTGCTACTATTTTGTGGGCTCTAAGTAAAACATTGAGAGACTTCTTCCATAAATAGAAGGTTTTCTCAAGGTGCTTTCCACTCACAACTCTTTTGGCATAGAGTTTTCAAAAGAATCTCTAAAGTACTATAGTTGTCTAAATGCATATATTGGAAGCTTAGGGAGTGTATTAAGGTTCTCTAAAGCTATCAAGGCTATATTAGAGCAAGATTTTGCCTAGACCATCTCATTTCTGTACACTATCCATCACCACCCCATAGTGGAATCATAGCATACTAAAAGATTAATGATTATGGGTGATGGATTCCCCTCATGTATTGAAAAATTGGATTGAAGAAACTACTCAGACTCGCCTCTAAGGATGCACGCTCACTTGCAAGGAAGAAAGCTATATGCATCTATCATAGGAGAGGAGATGATCCAAATAAACAAGCACCAAAAAACTCAAGAGGATTGGAAAAGGTTTGAATACATGGTGTGTAAAGGATGCTTTGGCAAGGTCAGATTCTTAAATTTATCTTTGATTTCTTAATCCATCATCTTAGGAGTTCTAAGACCTCTTAAGAGATGCTTTTAATTCCTCCTTTGCCTCAAGTAATAAAGCTAGGAAGAATCGATTATTGATAGAGTTTACAACACCCAAGAAGATGCCCAAGCAAACTGTGACTAA
Source organism: Ceratopteris richardii (assembly GCA_020310875.1). Taxonomy (NCBI): domain Eukaryota; kingdom Viridiplantae; phylum Streptophyta; class Polypodiopsida; order Polypodiales; family Pteridaceae; genus Ceratopteris; species Ceratopteris richardii. The sequence goes on along the minus strand of CM035439.1, from coordinate 51,999,058 downwards.
TTTTTTCACCAGTATGGACAAATCAACTTGCAAGCATTGGAAAAAATATTTATGTAGATCATATTGTAATTCAAGTCATCAATGGGATCAAGGGTGAAGATAAGTGGGAAGGTTTCACCACAAACATAAATCTCTACATGGATATGCAAGTGCAAGATTTCAACACACTCATTGGGTGATGCTTCACACATGAAGCCAAGCTGATGAATAATGCTAAGAACAAAAAAGGTAATCAATTCTCTGCTCTTTATTCACATAAGAACAAAGGCAAGACAACAAAGGAAAATCCACATCATAGAGAATCTCTTGAAGAATCCAAGGAATCATAGAGAGAGGATACAATAGAGGAGGTTGTGGAGCTTCAAGAGCCACATAAAACAACTCTTATGGATATAACAACCATTCCTACAACAATAACTGTCAAGGGGGATCTAAAGGAGATATCCTACAAAAATTACACAAATGGTCAAGCTTAAGAATATTCTCTTCTGATTATGAACATGGCAGTGAAGGAAGGTACGTCGTATGAGCATGTATTCTAAATAGATTTTGGATGCTCAAACCATGTGGAAGGAAATGTAGCTCTACTCTCATACTTGGAAGATCGCAAGACCTATCATTAGGTCCTAATAGGTGATGACACAAGACATCCAATCGAGAAGAAAGGGATTGTGAAGACCTCCAATGGTAATATGAATCAACTAAATAGAGTTCTTTATCTACCAATCAATACAAACAATCTTACAAGTGTTGGACATGTTGTGGAGAAAGATTTGCAAGTAGGATTCACCAAGCATGAGCCTACGTAGAGGATCCATATCAAGGTTTCAAGAAGATATAAAAGATAGAGAAGATAGGTAACTTGTTAACATTTGCACTCCAAGACATGAAGAACAATGCTTTATTCAAATATGGCACCCAAACGTATCAACTTGAGGTTTGGCATAGGAGGATAGCTCACATTGGAGAAAGAGAGCCAGAAAACTAAGGAGAGACCAGACTGTGCTTCGACTATCCATTATCTCAAAGCAACCCATGATATACGAGTGTAGTGCATGTCAATTTGGAAACCATTAATCAAGAAAGGATACATATATAGAGACCTTCTAGAGCTTCTCCACATAGATATTTGGGGACCAAGCAAAGAATCATCAATCTAAGTATCAAGTTATTGTGTCTCATTTATAGATGATTGTAGCACATGGACTATTTTGTACTTCATGAAGCATAAGGGTGAATTCTTTCCATGTTTTAGGAAATATCTAGCTATTTTGGAGAATCAAATATTGCTCCTTCATCATCTACATTTTTTATCCGCATGAGTTCATCTTCATTTAGGAGGCACTCTATTTCTAGTTTAATTCCATTTTATATTGTATTTCCTTTGTATTTTTGTACCTTGTCATTTGCTTCTACCATTGAATTCATTCTCCTTTTAGGGAATTATTCCACATGAGGGGTACTTTAAAGAGCCCCTCCCAAATCTATATAAGGAAGGCTTGTCCCCCCATTTGTACTTGGTTAGAAGCTTGAGGAAGCTACTCCATGCTCTTGGTAAGGTCATTTCTAATCCATGTGAGTTTACCCATTTCTTGGTCTACTCACTATGAGTCTCTCACACTCTTTCGTTTGTGAGTACACTATTCTTTTGCTTTTTCTTCTGTGTGTGCACTCTCTACACGATATCAAAGTGCTAGGTGGAGGTCTTGGCAATGCATTTGGTGGTCATTTTGGTGGTGCTAGTGCTTGAGTTTGGTGGTATTGCTCTCCACACATTTGGGGGAGCTTTTTGCCATCAGTTTATGCTCTGTGGGCCTCAATTTTCCCATTTGCCCACCCTCCCAACATTTCTTCTTCATCAATTATGTACCCCTTTTAATCCCACTTTCCCCCCCTCCCACCCTATTTGTGGCAACATGTAGAAATTATTGCATTATTTTCATTGGATTTAGTGAGCATCTCAAGTTTTTGGAAGTGTTTATAAGCACTCTGGTAATGTTTTTCTACCATTCATGAAACATTTAATATCACACGAGACATTAGTATCTTGCATGTGATAAAGGAAGAAATTCATTCAAGCTCTCTCTCTGTGTGTGCATATATTTGTTATCTACATGCTCTTGGCAAGCTCATTTCTAATCAATGTAAGTCTATGCATTTCTTGGTATACTCACTTTGAGTATCTCACACTCTTTCTTTTGTGAGTACACTCTTCTTCTCACTGTGCTTCCATGTGTGTACTGTCTACATGATGGAGAGGGAGAATACTTCTCCCATGAATTTGATTCCTATGTCCGAAACAGGTATATAGTTAAAGGACTCAAAATCCTCACAAAAAAACCTAGAATCACCAAAAACTCAAAGATGAATAACCCCAAAGGAAATTGTATGTATAATACTAGAGTGGGTATATACACATATCATTATGTCATAAACTTTTCTCGTGAAAATTAGAAAATCCACATGTAGGGAAAACAACAATGCATTGCACTACCATTATGGAGAAAGGGGGTGTTGCAGAAGAAAGAGACACAAAAGAGGAGCCCCAAAATTTTCAAATTAATGGGCATAAATTTCTTCTTCAAAATCCTATGAAATTCCCTCAAAGCTATGTAAATGCACTAGAGGAGTCCTCTGGATGCATGAGTCCAACTCATTGTAACATATTTCTTGTAAAATGGTAGGAAATTAGAGATTATCCAATAAAGTGTTGGTAACTTGTTTGAAAGGACCATTTTTAGGGCACATGTATACAAGTCACTTTGTGACTCTTTGTACAGACGTTTTGCCATTGTGAAGAAGGAGAACTCAAAAATTTCGAATTTGCTTCTTTCTTGCAGATTTTCATCTTCTCTATGATCTTGTGTGTATGCAAGAAGCTTGGAATGTGTGTGTAGGATTCTGGTCTACCCCTCCCCATCACTTTTGAGCTATTGTAGTGTGTGTGAGAGCAAGTACGCATTGTGGAGTGGGTGTGGGTGTTTCCCTCCATTCACTGTTCTGGCCATAACTTGAAGAGCGGTTGTCAGATTTCAGTGAAGATAGACCAATCGATGCGTCTCATCGAGAGCTTTGAAAGGAACCCACTACCATATTCGGAGTTCGGAGCTGGGAGAAACATTCAAATTTGTATTTACTATTGTAAGTGGTATCGCAGTAGAAACTTTTAGAGATTAAGTGAGTTGGAGAGGTAGTTTGGTCTTTTCTCATGCATTTTAGTTGAACCACTTCATTGTCCATCACGTGCACACATGTTCTCATACACTTGGTTAGGTCAATTCTTCTGATTGATAATAAAGCATGTGTCAATCCACCACTATACGCACTTGTGTGGCAAACGACATTTAGTCTCTTTGACACAAGTCCCTAAGACCTTGTGACTTAGGTACACACGTTTTTGGTGCCATTGCCAAGGAACACACTCGACCAAGGTGCCTTCATGATGGTTATAGCTCTGGAGTGAAGAAATCGTACTTGTAGAAGTGAATTCGTTCAGCTGCAAGCAGTCAGACACTTCAACAATTATTACTTCACATCCATGAGGTGTGTGTAATGAGTTTTTAGGTTTAGGGTTAGGAGTGAAGGAGAGAAGAAGGAGTTAGGGTTAGGTCAAGGAGAGAAGGGGAGTACGAGTGAGTTAAAATCATCAAGAAAATTCCAAAAAATTTACCAAGTTAGTGTAGGGTAGGCTTCAATCATCAAAAACTATAAAAACAAAAAAAAAATTAGTTCATTTGACACTTGCTCAGAAGTGGTATCGCCTGCAGACAGCGATCGGTATTGCCTGAGTGGTATCGTGCAATACACATCCTCAAAGCTACCTAGTGAGCTCAAGACCTAAGCAAGATATCCCCAAGGTGAGCTACATCAACACTTTAATATCAAAAACACTATAAAAATGCATTTCTATGTGATTAAAGACTCATTCGGTATCGCAAGGTGGGATAGAGAGATATAAGAGATATTTTGAGTGAGAGACAGGGTGAGGAGTGAAGAGGAGTGAGAGAGAAACCAAAGGGTGCAAAAATTTTTGTATTTGGAGCTATTTTGGCTATAGTATTGTGATCGGTTGAGTTTTGGTATCGCGATATCAAAATTCCCTAGTATCGCGATACTCGCTGAAGTATCATATTGTCGCATACCACTTGAGGTATCGCAATACCATTTTTGGTATCGTATCATCAAGTTGGTATCGCGACCGCGATCTGCCAATGGTATCGTATTGCAGTCCACTTGGTATCGTATTGTCCCAGTCACGGTATCATATCGTCGATCGAGCGGTATCGTATCTCGTGCAAAACCAGTATCGTATCGTTGCCTCTCTTGGTATGGTATCGTGATCGAACTTTACTATCGTATCATTTGGAATGGGAGTATCGTATCGCGCAAATCTCAAGTATCGTATCGTGCATTGTTGCAGTATCGTATCATGCATTCAGGTGGTATCGTATCACCAGGGCACATAGTATCGTATCGTGTAGAGCAGTGGTATCGTATCGTGTGAAAAGTAGTATCGTATCGCTCAGTTCTCTGGTATCGTTTCATCGACTGCCCAAGTATCGTATCGTCAATTGTAGTGGTATCCTATCATCGACAAATTGGTATCCCCTAGGGTAGTATCACAAGAGTGGTATCATCCACAGCACTCTGAGCATCTTTAAGGGCAAAATTTGGGTATTTTGAGGAGGCAATTAGGGAGAGAAAGTAGAGCCCAAGATAGCCCCAGGAGGGTGGATGAACTTGAGGTCAGGAAGGGTACTAAGTAGCTGGAGAAGTTTTATATCGTCGGTAGGAAGTACAACTCAGGTTAGTCACCGCTCTATCTATTCCGAAACCTCTAGTGATTCGGAGGAGAGACCCATGGCTTCAGAAGACACGCAAGGTCCTGTTCCTAGGAGAAACTTCATGTCTACTATAGAAGGGGAATATCGTATCTCTCTGCAATATGTGTCTACTAATGCCCAGGAGATTCCCATCTACCTGGATGGTTTAAATCGATCAGTTGCCAGGATGGTAACTTTCACCGATTCCACAATTGTGCCTAGACCAGCCGTCAAATATGAAGGAGGAGCATATATGGATAAGTTGGGTCACATCTATGTAGTGACAGAACACCCAGATTTGATCAATGAGAGAGGAGGATTAGAAGGGCAAGAAAATTCAGGAAGATCGGACCCTGAAGAGTTGCTAACCACTCCCAGAGGCAAATCAGTAGTGACTCGAGTTTTGAGAGGAGATTTGATACCTCAAGATGATTATTTACTGGAGGTCTACTTGATCCATGGAACAGATTTACTGTTACAAAATGACTCACCTACTAGTGGACAAGAGGGAAGTCCAATGACCTTCTATGAGTTGAAGGATCTTGAAGACGAGTCTAGAGTCACATACTTAGACAAGAACCAGAGAAGGTATTGGCTTGTCGATGCCATAGATAGGGCTCGACTTAAGTATATGGGCTTGCCTGTATTCCCTCAGTGTGAGCAGGCAACTACCTCTCAGAACCCCTTCTGGACACAACAAGAGTCAGAGCATACGATGTCGAGACAAACAAGCCATCGGAGTGTTCTAAATCGAACCCATGTACAATTTGCAATGCCCAAAATGCAAGAATGCAATCAAACACACCCTGGAATAGGCAACCAAAACAAGGGCCACCCAACTCAAGAGGATTGGGAAACGTTGAATAGCTGGTGTGTGAAGGATGCTATAACAAGGTCATATATTCCTAAATTTATCTTTTTGATTTCTTAATCCCTCATCTTAGGAATTTTAAGACCTCTCAAGGGACATAAAAGTCTATGAATTCCTCCATCTCATCAAGTAACAAAGCTAGGAAGAATTAGTTATGGATAGAGTTTACAACACTCAAGAAGATGTTGAAGCAAAGTGTGATTAATTTTGTCACCAATACGGATAGATCAACTTGGAAGCATTGGAGAAAATATTTATGAAGATCATATTGTAAGTCAAGTCATCAATGGCATCAAGGGTGATGATAAGTGGGAAGCTTTCACCACAACCATGGATCTCTACATGGATATGCAAGTGTAATATTTCAACACACTCATTGGGCAACTCTTCACACATGCAGCCAAGTTGATTAAGAATGTTGAGAACAAAAAAGGTAACCGATCCTATGCTCTTTATTCAAATACGAACAAAGGCAAGGAAAACATAGGATGATGATGAACGAAGCACATCTCAAGATAATTTTTCATGTAGAAGAAGAGTTTCAAGAGGAAGAGGTAGATGATCTAGACAAGGAAGGGTGAGAGATCAAATCGCATCACACACTGTCGTATGTGTTCTATCAAATCAGATCATAGAGAATCTCTTTATGAATCTACGAATCATAGAGAAGAGGATAGAGTGGAGGAGGCTATGTAACTTCAAGGGCCACGTACAACAACTCTTATGGATATAACAACTATTCCTGCAACAATAACTATCAAGGGGGATCTAAAGGAAGGAGAGAGTACAAAAATTACACAAATGGTCATGATCAAGAGTATTCACTTCTACTTATGAAGATGGCAATGAAGGAAGGTACCTCTCATGAGCAAGTTTTCTAAATAGATTTTGGATGCTCAAACCATGTGGAAGGAAATGTAGCTCTACTTTCATACTTGGAAGATCCAAAGAACAATCATTAAGTCCTAATAGGTGGTGAAATAAGACATCCAATCGAGAAGAAAGGGAATCTGAAGACCTCCAATGCTAATATGAATGTGCTAAAGAGATTTCTTTATGTACCAACCATTACAAAGAATCTTTTATGTGTAGGACTAATTGTGGAGAAAGATCTGTAGGTGAGATTCACCAACCATTGAGCCTATGTAGAGGATCCATATCAAGGTTTGATATAAAAGAAGGAGAAGATATGTAATTTGTTAAAATTTGTACTCCAAGACATGAACAACGATGCTTTATTCAACTATGGCACCCAAACCTATCAGAACTTGAGGTGTGGCATACGAGGATAGCTCACATTGGAGAAAGAGAGTCAGAAAACTAAGTAGAGACCAGAGTTTAGGCTTCAAAACTATCTCAATAAAGAGAAAAATATCAATTTTAAATGAAATTACCTTCCATCCATGATGAGCTAGAAGTGTACAGATTATAATAATTGTCATAAAATACATAAGAGTAGAGGTCTCATCAAAACGAGTCTCATAGCTTCGATCAGATGTTTTTACTATACTCCTAGGCTTTAACTAACCATTAGACTTGTATTTAATAAAAAAATCAATTTACTATTATTCTCCTTTCTAATAATAGGAAATTCACAAAATGACCAAGTACTATTCACCAAAATAATAACATAAACCTTAATGAGATAAGATCCATTCAAATATATAGCTTTTATAAAAAATTCAAGGAAACATGTTCTTTAACCAAGAAAAAAAATGCCAAATCATATAAATATGATGCACCATAATACCATATGTATTATTGATTAAGAATCTTTGTATACTAGGCTTTGGTTGCTTAAAATACACCTCTTGAGCAAGAGTGTTGTCAGAAGGATTTTCATACTCAAATTAACATGAGGAAAAATAAAAACTTTTTGATTTCAAGATGATTAACAATTATCTCTCTCAAATATTTTTGATGCATTTGACTAATCTTTCTTCTTAGTACCTACAGGCATTAAAGCTCTGAAGATTTAGAACTGATCAAAGACCTTGACATTTAAATAACTTATGATTATGAAATCTTAAGTAGTTGCATGAAAACAAAATCCTATGAGTATCTGAAGTTAGATGCATGGGTACGAATGTATTGAGAAGTTTATATGCTTATGTTTATTACATGTGGATATGAAAAGATGTATATTTTATGTGTGCCTAAATAAGGCTCTACTTGTGTATACCCATGCTTGCCTACCTAAATATATTCATGTTACAACATAAATGTGCTCAAGTTGTGTTAGACATGTGTCAATGAGAATGGAAAAGTGAGTTATTAGGGCTATGTGCTTGCATTGTTCTGAGTACAAGAAACCCTAATAAGTATGAGAACTCATTCCTATGAGTTTTCCTTTTTTGTAAGTGCAAGAACGTTATGAGTGCCTAATTTTATGAGTATACATGTATATATTTCACATTGAATTCATTCCACCCTATTATTAACCTATATGATTACTTATCTTAGAATGTCATTTTAAAAAAAGAGTTACTTTATCTTAAGCTCTTAGTTAAAACCATGTGTAAATTTATGCTTATAAACCTTTGTTACTTTATGATTAACAAATGTTATTATTAATTAGCTATTAAATAATTATTAAATATAACTATTAAATAACTATGATAAATACCTAAATGGATAATTAAAAAAATTATCAATGACTAAATATATTAATTATTAAATATAACATATACATTAAGTAACTTAATAAATTAATAGTTATTTCATTGTTTTTTATGAAAATATTTTATTAGAATACTAACTAAATTTTATGTATGCATGAGTGGAGTGAGGTGTGTTAGTTAATTAGTTATGTGTACTAGTAAGCTAATGAATGCATGGGTACATAGTGATATGTGTTGGTCAATTTTATAATGCATGTTGTGTGTGTGTGTGTTAACCAAATTCATGCATACGTGTGCATGTATCTGAATATATATATATATATATATATATATATATATATATATATATATATATATATATATATATATATATATATATATATATATATATATATATATATATATATATATATATATATATATATATATATATATATATATATGTGTGTGTGTGTGTGTGTGTGTGTGTGTGTGTGTGTATGTATGTATGTATAGTGTGAAGGCATGTTTTTTCTTAATGCTTCTTCTTGCATATCATTTTGAAGAAGAATTTGTGAGCACTAAAGAGGACTTGACGCGATTTATGAGATAGGATGAGATTTACGAAATAGGAGCTGCTTTTATGCCGCTCATCTTAGTTTCATCATATGATCTTTGAAATATAAAATCATGAATTAGGTTCTTATATAAAGATTTGTATAGGAGTATCCTTAAAAATCTGTTTTAGAACTTCTCTCAAACACTTGTATAGGACTAGTTTTGGTTCTAAAGTTTTAGCATTTCCACTATATAGTTCAATTATTAAACAATATCTTATATTGCACTTTATTTCTTATGTCTAAAAATATTGCATATATAAGTAAGTCTTCTACTAAAAATAAAGAAATAGATAGCTCTTTTATTTTAGATACTCTTTTACCTGCTCCGTTAGAAAATATTACTACGCAAATCAACGAGAACGAGGATAGTGTAGATTAAGAGGAAAAAGAAAAAGTTAAAGATCGTATTGTAGTTGAAACCTTATACTCTTCATCATATGCTCCCAGATTATCTAGATTTGTAAACTTCTGTTCAATTGCTTTCCCAGATTCTCAAGAAAGAGAAATTTTATTTCCACCTTCTCCGAAAAGAAATACTCAATTTCAAAACAACGAGGTGGACATTATTAAAAATCATATTACTAAAGAAGTTTCTAATCGTATTATTGAGGAAGAACTTGTCTTGACAGCATATCAAGACGCTAGTTCTAGACATAGGGATGCACTTCCATATGGACCTTAGAGTTTTTAGAATAAACTTAAATAGATTATAAACTTTAACTATTAACTCCCACACACCGAACAGATAACCTAGTTCCTAAAAGCACACAAAGAAACACACAGCGTGTAGTCACTTAGAGAGGCTAATGTGTGTCTGTTCTAATGAGCGCTTGCCTCCTTTCACACCCCTCGATAGATTTGGTGAACCCAACGTGAAACGTGACGCTAGTGTGCTTAGGGTTTTTTTGTTGTATTTTGAGTTTTATTTAAAATAATTAACCTTTATTTTCTTCTTGTATGTAGGAAAGTGAAGGAAGAAGCTACAAAGACAAGTGAAGATCTTATCGCTACTTACTCTTTTCCCCTGGGTGTTGAGGGCTGGTCTTATGACCTGAGTGCCTCCACGGGAAGAAGGGTTATCTAGATGTAGAAGCTTCATCACTTCATTCCCCCCATCAACTTACAAGAAGATAAGAAATACACAATCACATTTATTTTGTACTTAGGTTTGATTTACTCAAAAAATTTTGTAAAGAACGCACATTAAAACCTTTTGCATCTAGCCATTTCAGGCAAGATGTTTATTCAAGTTCCTTTATTTTTGTACAATCATATCACAGAAAAAGAAGGATTGTTTTCATAGCATTAGAAAATAGTCACACTACACTTACATTAGCAATGCATTAAAATATCATTGCATTAAGAATGATTACTTCTATTTAGCATTGTAAACAAGTGCATATTAGATCACAGGATTGTTTATTGGAAAACAAAGGATAGCTTGATAAAGTACTCGAAGAAAAAAAAAAAGGATTATTAGTACTCGCATAAAAATATTTTGTTTCTCTGCATATTTGCAACAGCTCTTTGTAGTGTTAGTATAACTAGATTCAAAATGCAAAGTAATGGGAATCGAGAAAAATACAAATATGAAAACTATAAATCAAAATGAAAGTAAGGAATCTTACACAAATGAATTGCAATAGCAAATTCCAAAGAATGTTGAAGCTTATGTGAATGTTGTGATTGATGAAAAATTGAGAACATGAAAAGAAACATTTGTCAAAAAGGAGAGTAAGGCTAATGAAGAGATACAACATAAATTTAGAATTATTTCAACTTTACATGATACCATAAGTGCTATGTCAAAAACTCTCCAAGTATTAGGAGTTGGCCTAAGAACATGTAAAGAAGAAATGAATATTGAAATTGTAGAAATGAACAAAAAATCTGATTTTTTTGTTTTTGGTGTGATCAGTATGGACACACATTTTGGGCTTGTGGGTCATATGAAGATGCACGAAGACAAAAATTAGTGATTGAAAAGGAGCGAAAATTTTGTAACTATCAGAATTTATTACCTTTAGAATTAAATCAGGGAAGAGGAGGAATGAAGGAATTCAAAAAACAGACCCATACTAAACCAAGTCCAAGAAATTCATAGGAACATAACCAAAAATTATCCAAACCTAAAATACATGTGAACGTCAAAGCAAATGAATCAATAAGTGAGAATACATTTACAACAGAACATGAATTAATCAAAAGCAGTAGAACTAAAAAGGAAAATCAAAATTTTGAACCCATTAGGGAAGAACATTTGGATATAGAGCAAAGTGAATGCAATCATGAAATACGCATTGGATCAAGAAAACTTGAAAAATTCGAGGTTTCATTTTATCTGATGCTCCTTACCAATGAGAACTTTTTTTATCAGGAAAAAGTTAGGGAATTACAAACTCAAATTAACAAACATGACAAACAAGAAAGAATTAAGCAAGAAGAGATCAAACAAAATCCTACAAAAAATTGTATGAAACAAACGAGTGAAGCAGAAAAACAACTTCTTGATAACATTATTAAACAAATTGAACACACTATGAACATAAATTCAACAAAATCAAAACCTTTAAAATTGAACAAGAAAACTAAGAGTTTATCATTGTAGAAAATAGATGAGTTTATCATTGTAAAAACTAGATGAAATGATTAAAACACCAATTTGAAGATAAAACAAACTATGACAAATACAAAGAATTTAACAGTCCTTGGAATATGAAACATTTTGTCTAACAAAAATACGACAAAGTATTTAACTATTAGATTAAATAAAAGAAAGTTTTCTTTTTACAAAATACTTTCTATTTTATGAAGTTATTTAATAGATAACAAAGATGAAAAATGATGAATTTAAAGCCAGGACAAGTGAATAAAGCTATTTAAAAGAAGGGCAAGCAGTGAGTTCGAGCTGGATGAAGACTTCCTCGAAGATGAAGATTAAGATGAAGCATAATCAGGTGAAATATTCCAATTGTTCTTTACTTTCAATATAAAAATTTCTTTTTATGCATTTCATAATTAGGAAATGTTTTGTTTCTAGTATAAAAGGAAATTTATGAAAATTATGTAGATAATGAAAAAGAAATCAGAGTAGGAATGTGTATACAAGTTGAAGGTCCAATTTAGGGAACTTATAATATGTTGTGAAGATAGGAGAGTGGAACACTTGACTTGCGACCCTTAGTAAAAGTGAATTTACTTTATACAAGTAGGCTTCTTGATTTTTTGAACCCGTTTAGAAAAAGAGATCTTAGTTATGACTGTAGCATGCTTCTAGATCCTTGGCTCTGATTAGGGGTTAAGCCTTTCCCCTTAAACAAAAAAAAAGAAGAAAAATGAATACATCAAGCAGTACATTAATGGTTTCTACAAGATGGAAAAAGAAAAAGAGAAGAAGAAAAGGAAAAAGAAAAACAAAGAAAAAGAAAAAGAAAAATTATGAATCAGTTGTGGTCTTGAAATCACTTCTGAAATGTATTGCAGGCTATATGAGGCGTAGGTGTGCTATAGAAGAATTAGTTAGATGTATCTTATGGCAGACGACTAAGAAATAAAAGATAGAATACTTATATAAATTAAATTTTACTTGTGAATAGGTTTGATGGATTGGTAAGTACCGCGACTATCTAAATGACTATTATAGCATTTTCTAAATTCGTCTGTTAACTTATGCATTGAACGAAATGATTTCCTACATTTACATAATTTTATGAATTCTTTTTATTATTAGAAACTTAATTTGAATTTAGAAGCATTTTTTTTTATTATCTTACTTAGAGTCAATTTATAAGTTTTTTCAAAGAAATTGATACTGCTTTCCATTGAACTACGGGTTGCCCATCGAGGACGATGTGCAGGTTTGGTGGGGGCAGATGTCGAAAGGATATCCATACTCAAATTAACATGCGGAAAAATAAAAACTTTTATATTTCAAAATGATTAACAATTATCTCTCTCAAATATTTTTTATGCATTTGTCTAATCTTTCTTCTTAGTACCTACAGGCATTAAAGCTCTGAAGATTTAGAACTGATTAAAGATCTTGACATTTAAATTACTTATGATTATGAAATCTTAAGTAGTTGCATGAAAACAAACTCCTATGAGTATCTGAAGTTAGATGCATGGGTAAGAATGTATTGAGAAGTTTATATGCTTGTGTTTATTACATGTGGATATGAAAAGATGTATATATTTGTGTGCTTAAATAAGGCTCTACTTGTGTATACCTATGTGTTTCTACCTAAATATATTCATGTTGCTACATAAATGTGCTCAAGTTGTGTTAGACATGTGTAAATGAGAATGGAAAAGTGCGTTATTAGGGCTATGTTCTTGCATTCTTCTGGGTACAAGAAACGCTAATAAGTATGAGAACTCATTCCTATGAGTTTGCCTTTTTTGTAAGTGCAAAAACCCTATGAGTGCCTACTTTTATGAGTATACATGTATATATTTCACATTGAATTCATTCCACCCTATTATTAACCTATATGATTACTTATCTTAGAATGTCATTTTAAAAAAAGAGTTCCTTTATCTTAAGCTCTTAGTTAAAACCAGGTGTAAATTTGTGCTTATAAACCTTTGTTACTTTATGATTAACATATGTTATTATTAATTAGCTATTAAATAATTATTAAAGATAACTATTAAATAACTATGATAAATAACTAAATGGCTAATTAGAAAAATTATCAATGACTAAATATAATAATTATTAATTATAACATATAATAAGTAACTTAATAAATTAATAGTTATTTTATTGTTTTTTATGAAAATATTTTATTAGAATACTAACTAAATTTTACGTATGCATGAGTGGAGTGAGGTGTGTTAGTTAATTAGGTATGTGTACTAGTAAGCTAATGAATGCATGGGTACATAGTGATTGGTTAATTTTACAATGCATGTTGTGTGTGTGTGTGTGTTAACCAAATTCATGCATACGCATGCATTATCTGAATATATATATATATATATATATATATATATATATATATATATATATATATATATATATATATATATATATATATATATATATATATATATATATATATATATATATATATATGTGTGTGTGTGTGTGTGTGTGTGTGTGTGTGTGTGTGTGTGTGTTTGTGTGTGTAGTGTGAAGGTATATTTTTTCTTAATGCTTCTTCATGCAGATCATTTTGAAGAAGAATTGATGAGCACTGAAGAGGACTTGACGAGATTTACAAGATAAGAGCTTCTTTCATGCCGCTCATCTTAGTTTTATTATATGATCTTTGAAATACAAAATCACAAGATTTGTATAGGAGTATCTTTAAAAATCTGTATTAGAACTTTTCTCAAGCACTTGTATAAGACTAGTTTTGGTTCTAAAGATTCAACATTTCCAATATATAGTTCAATTATTAAACAATATCTTATATTGCACTTTCTTTCTTATGTCTGAAAATATTGCATCTACAAGTAAGTCTTCTACTAAAAATAAAGAAATAGATAGGTCTTTTATTTTAGATACTCTTTTACCTGCTCTGTTAGAGAATATTACTATGCAAATCAACGAGAGCAAGTATAGTGTAGATTTAAAAGAAAAAGAAAAAGGTAAAGATGGTATTGTAGCTGAAACCTTATATTGATCATCATATGCTTCCAGATTATCTAGATTTGTAACCTTCTATTCAGTTGCTTTCCCAGATTCTAAGGAAAGAGAAATTTTGTTTCCACCTTCTCCTAAAAGAAATAACCAATTTGAAAATGACGAGGTGGACATTATTGAAAATCGTATTACTGAAGAAGTTTCTAATCGTATTACTGAGGAAGAACTTATCTTGATAGCATATCAAGAGGCTAGTTCTAGATATAGGGTTGCACTTCCATACGGACCTTAGAGTTTTTAGACTAAACTCAAATAGAGTATAAACTTTATCTATTAACTCCCACACACTGAAGAGACAACCTAGTTCCTAAAAGCACACAAAGAAACACCCAACATGTAGTCACTTAGAGAGGCTAACGCATATCTGTTCTGATGAGCGGTTGCCTCTTTTCACATCCCTCGACAGTGCCCAAATTTCTCTTGATGACTCACCTTTGAGTCTTATATAGATATTGTCATCATGCTACTCAAGAACCATGTGTGAGTCCAAACACCCCTTATTCAGTCATTCACAGAAAATGAGCATAGCCATATGGTTCTTTGATAAGGTCTTGGCTCCTGGAGTAGTGGATCTTCTTTTTAACAAGTTTAATCTCCAAAAGACAAAAATGGAAACATATTTGGATGTTTAAAATATAAAAGTCCCTTACCCTTGTAAAGATTATTCTCCTCCAGGATAAGAAGGTGAAAAACAATATCTCATGAAATAGAACATGTGATCTCGACTTGAAGTATTTCAAAACATAGTAAAAATAATCCTTCTCTTGGGTATACTTTAGAAATCCATCTAAGTCTCATGATCCGTTATGTATGCATCATAACTTCTCTGAATAACCTCAAAATGTTTACGCCTAGAACTTTATTACTTACTATGAGTACTTTTCATCTAAAGAGACCCTACCAAATGCCTTTAACATATTAAATTTATAATTGGGATCTTGTCACTACAATGATTATAAAAATTTGTAATAAAGAGGAATTTCTTACTCAAATTGAGTGAGGAATAGCATGCTCAAGCAATATGAAGAAAAGTAAAAACTTGTGCAATCAATACACTCTTTTATATGTTTAGAACATATTTGTTTCTAGTGAGAAACTTGCATTCACTATCCACGACCACTAAGATGGAACCATGTGAGGTGCGTAGCCTTAGAAAATCACACAAAAACAATTTTTGGTAATGTTTTAGAACTTAAAGAGGTAAAAGATAGTGAAAATGTAAGTTTGATTGACACACCCAAACACTAGTGAATAGATGTGTGCAAAATCTTAGACATGTATGTCAAAGTTTATTCTGTAAGGCACATTATTATTTCCTAAAAGTTTTTCCCTATGGAAGGTGCACGATACAAGAGGTGTCTTTTGAAATTAAAATCAATAATCATCAGAAAGTACAAAATCTCTTAATCATTTCATGTTTCTTTTCCTATGCTTGGGATCCTTCTCCTCTCTAGGCCCTTCTCAGCTTGGGAACTAAGCCTCTACACATTCCTTGTTTGCAATTACGAATGAGGATGAATCTAACTTCCAAGCGTTCACTCAGATACTTACATAAGATAAAGGGAAAACACTATACTTTTCTTCTTTGTGTCACATGAAGTTCATGATCACAAGAAGGTCATGTTGCCTTGATTGAACAAAAAGAAAATTCTTGAAGCTCACAAAGTAAGTAATAAATACTATGGGTTTCTTCCCCATAACTAGAGATATTTACGCCTATGTCTCGTGGTAAACGTAGAAAAATATCTAGGCCAAAAAACCATCTTGAAATTGATAAATACTACAATATTAACATTCCAAAACACTTGTAAACTAGAAATTCACTACATATGAGTCTTCATCAACAAGACTACTCAACTAAAGTTGAGATCACGATAAACTTAGTGTAAAAATGTCTTGAAAAAAACCAAACTGATGTGTTACAAAGAAGATATATATTAGTTTTTATGCTTTGCAATGCCAATTGCATCAATAAATTAATCCCTACAACCTTGTATGATATTTGGATGCACTTGAATAAACACAAAACAACATAAAAAAACTTGAAACCTTTATCCAATCGTCATTACACATATAATGCCACCTACATGTATGCAATTCGATAACTTTTCTCCTTAAATTCTATAGCTCTTATGCCCTTACAATAAAAACGGAAATTAAGAAAAGAAACTACTTGTAAGCCTACAATATCAAGGAAATCTATGAAACTAACTGGATCTCTTCAAAAAATAACATTTTTTGCTTGCCTGCATGAGTGAGGGATCTAATGCACCTTTTGAGAGTAGCTTAAGCATACTCACCATAAACTTTAATAGGTTCTTCGTTAATCAGGATTTGTAATGAAGTTCTCTCCAACTAGATTATTTAACATGCAAATCATCATTCAGCTTCAACAAAATCATGTGAAAATTTGTAAAATAAATGTATGAAATATATTTCTATTGTCAAAGTTTTAATGCACATAAATAAGATTTAATTTAGATTCATTCTTTAGAAATATTGGATTATTTACTATAAGCCTATCATTGAACGGATCACCTCATGAGGACACATTTTTCTTGGTTAGTCTTAATAGTTATTATAATAAACTAAAAAATTTTGAGTCCTTGAAAACATAAACTTTTGAGCCCTTGAAAACATAAACTTTTGAGTCCTTGAAAACATAAAAATAGAAATGTATTTTTGCTCTCTTCTTGCAACGTGCAATTAATCAACTAAACTTTGGTACACTATTAATCTCTCTAAAGATGAGATAGTGAATTAGTCACACTGAAGAAAACAGTAAAATAAACCCCACATGATATAAAAAGTAAATTCCATGACCTCAATGTCTAGAAGGTTTAGATAGATCTCAAATAGATATGAAATTGGACACCATGGTCATTCTCATATAAGGCCAAATATATAAATATTAGAATTATGTAGAGGTTCATGTGCTCTCTAAAACAAGTCATCCACTTAGCCTAGTGATTAAGTCTCAGCATTGGAAACGACAAGGCCTTGCGTTCAATCCCCGTGGAGAGCACGGGGAGAGAGTTTTTCCCAAACAGTTCTAGAACCATCAACCTCGAGTTAACATGAGTTTTTCCCCTGGTTTGCAACTTCTGGAAAGCATGGATGGTGGTTAAGGAGAATTATAAAATCCCTGTCTAGTATGCTAACAACGTCTTCTTTTTTATGAAGGGCTCGATGTGGTTTGGCTGGTCAAGCAATGAAATCTTTTTTGCTTTACCAATCAGATGGAATAAGTGTAAAAAGAAGGGTTTTGGCTATTGACAGGACTTGTTTAGAGACGGTGAGGTGCTTGATGATAGTGTCATCTTGGATCTTGATTCTCTGTCTTTATCTTGTAAACAGATTATTTTGGAGAAGAAACTGACGCTGCTGGAAAAGTTGGATGTGAATCTCTGGAGGAAGGTGATCTCTATTGAAGAGGTGGCCCTTGACATGCTGAATAACTACAGAAGGAACTCAAGAAGCATCAAGGAAATCACTAGAAAACTCAATAAAAAGTGGGACCTCTCTTGGTTCCCCCACCAGTGGAGATACAGGTTTCAAAGCTCTTGGTCCTTTCCAATGGCAAACAAGCAATCCTGCCTTCTCTGGTTGATTCTTCATAAAGGCATTTGGATAGGAAGCCAAGCTAGGAAATAGAAAATTGATGCAGATCTTTGTCAATTTTGTGGTAGAGAAGAAGACTTAGAACACCTCTTCTCCAAGCGTAAATTTACTTCAAGGTTCTGGATTGGCATCATGTGTTTCTACCAAGCTACTGATAATAAAGTACCAAATACTAGAGAAATCTTGATAGGGGAATCCAGTGGTATGGACATTGTTTTGTGGCAAATTCTCATAAGTCACACCCTGTGGTCTCTTTGGAAGTACAGGAAAAACAAAATATTTCATAAAAAATGCAAGGATCACTTCTTCTCTTTTCTAGTGAGTATGAGAAGAATTCTCAAGTATTGTATCTCTTTTTATCATGGTCAAAATTGCTACAACTTATTCCTAGCTCATCATGAACATTATGCATAGAATCATCCATATCATTCTCTATCACACTCATGTCTTTTGGTGCATACCATGATGCATTTTCATCGAATATACCATCTCTACTTACTATACATTCTTTTGTAACAAGATTATAACATCTATATCCTTTCTTCTCTTCTAAGTATCCGATAAATATGCACTTTTCAAATTTTACCTCAAACTCGTGTCTCAACTGACTAGGCACGTGTGCATAACAAATACTTCTAAAAACTCGTAAATAGCTCACATTTGTCTTATGCTTCCATAGCCTCTCATAAGGAGTGAGATCATGAATCATATCTGTTGGAGATCTATTTATAACATGCACAACCATATGACAAGCTTCTACCCAAAATATATCTGGCATGTTCTTTTCATTCAACAAGGCTCTAGCAACTTCCTCAATCACATAATTTTTACCTTCTCCAACACCATTTTGTTGTGGTGTGTATCTACATATAATTGCCTTCTGATTCCATGATCATTAAGATATTGATCAAATTCTCTTCATATATATTTTCCCCCTGAATCTGATCGTAGGCATTTTATATACATTCCCAACTACTTTTCAACCATATTTTTGAATCTCACAAAGCACTCAAAAACTTCACTCTTATGCTTCATGAAATAAATCCATGTATATCGGCTATAATCGTCAATGAATATAAAAAAGTATAGTGAACCACCAACTGACTATGTTCTAATAGGTCCAACCACATCACTATGGATTAGCTCTAAAGATCTCCTTCTATGCATTTCTCTTCTTGGAAACTTCATATGTTGATGTTTTCCAAATACGCATGCTTTACATATTCTTTCAAAGTTTAAATGACCAAATCTTGGTAGTCCACGTACTAACATTTGCTTTTTCATAGATTTTAACTTCCTCAAATTGATACGACCAATTCTTTTATGCCATAATTCAGCTATATATGAGCATTCACTATTCTTGGCATACATGTTCTCATAAAGGGATGTACCCATGTCAAACGTGAATAATCTATCCATCTTCTTTTCATAAATAAGTAATTTTTCTCTTTTTTCATACTTGAAATCATGTATAAAACAACCATGTTTATTGAAAATTACTTCTATGTCTTGATCCGTAAGTTGACCAACCGAAACTAGGTTCTTTGTAATGCTATGCACATATAAAACATCACTTACTGTGTTTCAAACACCATTTCTTTGTACTAGCGGTACATTCCCAACATCGTTAATCACGTGTAAGGTATTATCACTAGTTGCCACATACTCTTTAGTCTTCAAAGCCTCTTTTGACTCAAACCAATTTCCTATGCTTGTCATGTGATTTGTGCAACCAGAGTCTATGTACCAGTTCATATTGTTTCCAGGTTTAGACATACTATTCAACACATGCTCCATTGTAAACATATTATCTCTACCATAGTCTCTATATGAACTAATTTCAGCAGAGAAATTTCCATGTGCCGCATAATGGCTTCTACCTCTTCCTCTTTGACTATTCTGCTTATAATAAGAATCTTTCTCAAAATGGTCATACTTACCGCAATGGTAATAGTTCCCAGGTGCCTGTGATCTTCCTCTACCTCTCGAGTTTGATCTTCTTGTACCTGTTGGCATATATATTGTATTTGGATTTCTAGAAAATGAATGTCCACGACTAGAATCTCTTCCTCTATGCTGAAAGAATGCATGATTTCTTGAATTTTCACTTCCTGATGCACTCACACCAAGCTTTACTTCTGCTATCATGCAAAGAGCTACTAGCTCATCAAAATCAGGCATAGTCCGTCTTATTGAGATAGAAGTATCTAAGCTCTTGTACTGCGGTCCTAGACTATTCATCATAACTGATACCATATCGTCATGTTCAACTTTGCAATTTATGGAAGATAAATCATCAGTGATCTTCCTAATTTCAGCCACATAATCGGTTATGGATCTATTTATGCAAATTTTGCTTTAAGTGAATTTTTCTAGCTTCTGTTTGCGTACCATATATCTTATGAATTATGTCCCAAGCTTCCTTCAGTGTGCTAACCTTCATAATATGTGAAATCAGGCTCTCTGATATACATATCGAAATCCAATAGAGAACCTTTCTAGATTTTTTTATCCACGTTTTATATTCCTTTTGCTCTTCTGCATTCCGATTCTCTAGCAACTCAAGACACTCATCCTCTCCATTCACTAATCCCCATAGACCTTTTTCCATCAAGAGTTTTTCCATCCTATACGATCATATGTGATAATTATCTTATTTCTGCTTATCACCAACTATTTATGCAATGTTATCATCCATTCTTGCAATTTAAGCACTTCTCTATGCAGCGATAATCTTATGGCAAGGCCTAGAAAAAAATTTGATAGCATTTCGGTTGTTTTTCTTAATATATGCACCAAAAACTGAATGTTCACAAGTAATCTCAATGGTTTCCCTCTTGTTCTAAGCATTCCCTGCATCTCTATGCACCTACATGCTCATTCATGACCTCTTCGAAAAAAATTCGGCAGAGTCTCCTTTATCCAAAGTGTATATGAGCTAAGTCAACTATAGTGAACCACTCCAAAAACCCAAACTCTGGGTAAAAGCATCAATAACAGCACGTAATGTAAGCAAATAATCTCTTATGGGAGGCCTCAAAAATCATACATTCAAAAATCTCTGATTGGTACACGAGGTCTTTGGACTGTCTTCTCTTTGGTCTTCCACCTATATCACCAAAGTATCTCCAA
The DNA here is from genome assembly GCA_020310875.1 of Ceratopteris richardii. Classification (NCBI taxonomy): domain Eukaryota; kingdom Viridiplantae; phylum Streptophyta; class Polypodiopsida; order Polypodiales; family Pteridaceae; genus Ceratopteris; species Ceratopteris richardii. The sequence continues at coordinate 51,977,738 of CM035439.1, read as the reverse complement.
GCATGAGAATACCCCTATTAAAAACCTTACCATGTCCCTCACTTTTTGTTTAAAATCAATGGTTTTCAGCAGGATAATAAAACCTCACAAGACGTGTGAGTTGTCCAATTAAGGACCCGCAAAATGCATACATTCGTCTCACAGCATGTGAGTAGTGTCCATTCAAGGACACGTAAGAGAATACATGACGTCGCCTGCCACATGCAATCAAGATGAAAAACTGAAATCAAATGTGTACCTGAGATAAATATATAGGTTCTCTAAAAGGATCAACTTCCAATATATTTCTTTAGAAAACTTCCTCCTCAATCAAGGCCATCATATTCATCAGATTTTTTAGCTTCCTTCAATTGTGATGCTGAAGTCTTTTGTCGAACAGACCAGTAATACTTCAGATCTTGTTTCAACCTCAGTTTTACTTCAAGGCTATTGGAGCTTGCCCGAAGAAAGAACAAATGCGATGGAGGCAGCAATGCTAGGCTTTTTCGAGACCATGAGCACAGTAGGAGCCATGGAATTATCTCAACCCGTCAACCGTGCAGATTATGTCGCTCACATACCAACTGTGAGAATTCCGTAGTTTACTGCAGGGTTGTGGCCACTATCTCAGATGATTGCGGATGCTCGCTTTTGTAGAACGAGTTTCTCTTTTCTGAGGAGCTGTGCGGATGTGTGGAAAGGCTTATTAACCGTTAGGATATGGTTATCAACCTAGCTGCAGTCTACACCTTTGCTAATTACAATACTACGAGGCCTGTGGATACAATCTACAGGGCATCTTCTTCCCGCCAGCGTCTTCTGCTCCCTGCGCAACTTTCCTGCTCTCATACCAGCTTGTAAGATGTGTAGTAACGCAGCTATGGCGCTCTGTAACATACAGAGATGACGACAGAGAGAGAGAGAGGAGAGAGAAAGAGTTTTGGAAAAAGCACGCATCGACGACAGCGGTGATCAGTTTTTTTTTTTTTTTAAATGGAGGTTCGGCCGAGGCCTACTCCCCCGGACTTTAACTTTGAAATTAACTAGTTTTTTTTGTTTTTTTAATAACGTCATCACTCAAGCAGAACTCATATCTCGAGTTGAACGATCCCCTCTTGTGCATTCACTTTGGAAGCGATGGAACAATATGAAGACGTTTTTCATTGTGAACAATGATTGGACAAAATGACTTCATAAGACAAAATGACTTCATCTAGTTTCCCATTGTTCGCATTAATTGTGTGGAGGTGAGCCACCTCTAGAAGCTCCTAATGGCTCTGGAGCAAAGGCTTCCTATGGAGTAGAAGCACCTTTGGGACGAGGATAGATGGCATTGAATCAGATTCGAACCATAGAGTAGAATTAGAGGAGTGGGACAAGATTATATGTAGAATTAATGCTTGGACGACATGCAGATGGGCCTCTTCGTTGGCTAGGAGTTGTCGTGTCCTAAAGGTCTCCGATGAATTAATAGTAACAATAGGCTCTATGGAAGATCACGAAGGAGAAGTGTGTGGCAAACTTCAGCAATCCCAAAAAAGAAATTGTGAAGACTTTATCTTAGGTACACATTTGATTTCATTTTGTTGATTTTGATTGCATGTGGCAGGCGACATCATGTATACTCTTGCAGGTCCTTAATTGGACAACTCACACTCCTTGTGAGGATTATATTACCCTGCTAAAAAACCTTGAATTTAAAAGTGAGGGATATGGTGAGGTTTTAACTAAGGTATTCTCGTCTCATGGAGATACCTTGGTGATATAGGTGGAAGGCCAAAGAGAAGACAGTCCAAAGGCCTCGTGTACCGATCACGGGATGAATGTATGATTTTGTGGCCTCTCGTGAGAGAATATTTGCTTATGTTATACATTGTTATTGATGCTTTTACCCAGATTTTGGGTTTTGGAGTGGATTCACTATAGTTGATTTGGCTCATATACACTTTGGACAAAGGAGACTCTATCGAAATTTTTTCAAAGAGGTTATAAATGAGCATATAAGTGCATAGGGACGCAGAGAGCGCTTAGACCAAGAGGGAAGACATTGAGATTACTTGTGAACATTCAGTTTTTTGGTGCATATATCTAGAAATAAACCCAAAATATTGCCAAATTTTTTCTAGGTCTTGCCATAAGATTGCCATAGCATAGAGAAGTGCTTAAATTGCAATGATGGGTGATAACATTGCGCAAATAGTTATTGATAAGCTAAAAAAAGATAATTATCACATATGGTCGTATAGGATGGAGAACTTCTTGATGGGAAAAGGTCTATGGGGATTAGTGAATGGAGAGGATGGGTGCCCTAAGTTGCGAGATAACCCAAATGTAGAAGAGCAAAAGGAATATAAAACATGGATACAAAAATCTAAAAAGGTTCTCCATTGGATTTCGATATGTATATCAAAGAGCCTCATACCACATATTATGAAGTCTAGCACACCAAAGGAAGCTTGGGAAATAATTCATAATATATATGGTACATCTACGGAAGCTAGAAAAATTCACTTAAAGAAAAATAGTCTATGGCAAGAAAATAGATCCATAACCGATTATGTGGCTAGAATTAGAAAGATAACTGATGATTTAGCTTCCATAAATTGCAAGCTCGATGATGATGATATGGTGTCAGTTATGCTGAATGGTTTAGGACCGCAATACAAAAGTTTAGATACTTCCATCTCGGTAAGAGGCACTATGCCTGATTTTGATGAGCTATTGGTCCTTTGTATCATAGAACAAGTAAAGCTTGGTTTGAATGCATTAGGAAGTGGTAATTCAAGAGATCATGCATTCTTTCAGCATAGAGGAAGAGGTTCTAGTCATGGACGTTCATCTTCTAGAAATGCAAAGATAATGGATATACCAAGAGGTAGAGGAAGATCAAAGTCGAGAGGTAAAGGAAGATCGCAGGCACCTGGAAACTCTTACTATTGCGGCATCTTCGATGAAGCTAATTTCCTGCCCATCATGCTTGAGTAATGTTTGAAACTCTAAGCCTTTACATTTTTCAAAGGAATATACTTGTTATTCCTTCACTTTTCTCAAAGGCATGTAGTTTTTTATGCTTCACATTTTTCAAAGGAGTGAATTTGGTAATTTTTAATCTATCGAAGTCATTTTTATCACATTCACGAATTTTCTAGAGATATGTATAACTGTATATATGTATTGTTCAAGTTTTAATCTAAATGTGTACATCATGTGAACAAGCAATGATATGAACCGGCACTCACATATTGATAAAAAGGTTATTTCATCAATGCGTATGCCTCTTCTGTGGTTAAGTCCCATCTACTACTTCTTCATGTCCTCATCCAATTCTTTGGGCTTGAGTTCGCGACTTCCGTCTAAAGGTCAATATGTTGTGCATGCCCTTTCTGAGCGAAGATATGGTTTCCTCTATAGAATGCTGGCCTCGGGTGGCTCTCCTCATCCTCTACACGCAACGAATGTCATCTACAATGGCTCAAGCACCAGATTTTGTTGCCTCCTATGATTGCTGCACAACCCAATTCTCATCAACTCGCCTTGCCAATATGCATCTTCAGTTTCTTAGTTCAACAACATCTTATGAAAGATAATGCCTCCGTGTGCGCGATTCCTTCGATGAAGAATGCTTATTGCCCTGAGCGCACAACTTTCAACCTCAGGGGATAGACCGTCATTCCAGTTGTGACACCGTAGATGTGTTGTGAATCATGCACAAAAGTTGTGACACCGTAGATGTGTTTTCCTAGGCCCCCATCACTATCAGTAGACGACATGGTAGCAGCAATTCTAAGCGAATAATATCGTGCCGTAGTTGATGAAAGTCCTGTGGTACTTCCCAATGGTCCAAACATTGTAGAACCTAGATCTTCTTACTTATCAAACCTTCACTGGCTGAGTCGTAGTTGTGATGGAAGAGATTTCCATGTGATGAGCATAAAGGTATGGATCAGAGCTACAGACCAAACAATTACCCATCCGGAATTCGATGCCCAAACCAGAAATCTCGTTTAGCTCTCTCTCTCTCTCTCTCTCTCTCTCTCTCTCTCTCTCAGAAATCACAGAGGACGTGCGAAGAAAGACGGAGGCAACGTAATGGATGAGAAAATCTGCGCATCTGCTGCACAGAAGTGCCTCAACCGCGCATCTTCTCCAGCCTTATAATGTGTCCACATTACTACTCTGTTCCACACTATTACTCTGTTCCAGGTTCCATCTCTTTCTGTTATGTCTATATCGAACGAGTCTTGTTGTACATCATGACAAGCGATGCTATCCACATCATTCAATCATGAAGAATGCGGATCAATCCAACAAGCTGGTTTAAACTGTTCGTTCAGTCTCACATGTCATATTTTTAAAACTTTTAACTTTGACACGGATTGATTGAAATAGATGGAAGTTGGATGTTCGAGGTCCCTTCAACCTCACATGTGCTCAAAATAACTGTCATTGTGTGCCTTCCATCAACTTTCTTTACAACTAGAACTGAAATATCTATCATTATGTGTGCCCATTAACTTTGTCCACAAGAAACTCAAATCTTGTGCATTCACTTTGGAAGGGATTGAACAATATGAAGCCGTTTCGCATTGTCAGGAATGATTGGAAGTGGGTGGTTAGCATAAGAAAAAAATGATTCCATCTAGTTTCCTATTATTGGTATTAATTGTGTGGAGGTGAGCCAACTTCCTCCATGGTGCAAACGCTGCCACCGTGCAATCGAAGATGTCCCACACATCTTCCTTACTTGCCCCAACTCCTATAGAATCTGGCAGACGGTTGAAATGAAAATCAGACTCCAGAAGCAGCTTAGTTGGAAACAAGTCCTTTTGGGAGAAGCGATTGGCTGCTCTGCGGCACTCTGGAACGCTATCAGAGGGGAAGTCCTGTGGAAAATTTGGCGGGAGCGGTGTGCTCTCAACTTCGGCGATCCCCCCAGGGAGTGGTCGATTGAGAAATCACTATTCCTCCTTGGCAAAAGGATTGTCAACAGTAAGAAATCCCCCCCCTTCAGGCACCACCAAGTCCTCCTCTTGATCAACAACAAGCTCAAACCCAAGTGGGCCCCGCATGAGGGCGACGAGAGGGTGATTAACCTTCTTTGTAATGCAACCTAGGATTCAATCAAGCTTCCCCTGCTTTGTGGGATTTGGGGGGTCCCGTGGGCACTAGTCCCCTTCTATTGTACCTTTGTTTCTTAAATTAATTCAAGTCCGGGAGAGTAGGCTATTGCCGAACTTCCTTTATATTAAAAAAAAAAAGTGCCAAACGGCTTTGGAACAAAGGCTTTCATATGTAGAACCACCATTGGAAAGAGGATAGAAAGCATTGAATCGGATATGAAGATATTGATTCGAACGGCAAAGTTGAATTAGAGGAGTGGGACTAGATAATATGTAGAATTCATGCTTAGGATGACATGTAGATGGGTCTCTTTGTTGGAAAGGAGTTGTAATGCCTTATAAAGGTCTACGATGAATTAATAGTAACAATATGTTGGATCCATCAAGACTCAAGTGGAACTTCGACTTCCAAAAGATGCTTAATAAAAAGTGGTGTATTAATTGGTCTTGGATCCACTGTGAATGCAAGTTTGCAGATCTTCGGCACCCCTTCATTGATGTTTTGATGTGCCTAATTCTCCATAGAGGTATGTGGACTAATTTCAAAGCTAGCAAGATGGTGTAAAAGATGCACGAATGGGAGAGAAGATCTAGTTCAACTCTTCCTCTCCTGCACCAAGAGCTATTAAATTTGGCTTATTCTTCGTAAGATTCTAAATTTGACCCCGATCATTAATTGGAAGCAATGATGGTATCGAAGATGGTATTCCGCAGATTCCTATTCGTGCTGTTGTTTCTGCTGCACCTACTGCAAAGCAAATTCGTTGGGATGGCAGAGATGCCCAGGCACATGCATTGATAGCTTTGTCTGTCAAACGTGTCATTATTCCTCACATTCGCTCTTGCAGAACAGCTAAGGATGCTTGGGATACACTTACCACATTGTACCAAGCTAGGAATGAGGCTCGTGTTGCTTACCTCCGAAAACAGTTGGAGAGTGAGCACATGAATGAAGGTGATTCTATGGACAGTTTCCTAACAAAGATCAAAGACTTGAAGGAACAGTTGATTTCTGTTGATGAGGTTATACCAGATAGCTCACTTGTGCAAACTGTTATGAATGGTCTTCCTGACTCATATCAGAGTTTTGCTTCTACTCTTCGGTTGATGATGAAAGGCAATCCGAATGCCTTATCATTTGAGGAGTTAGTCTCTATTCTGTTGCAGGAAGATCAGTCCAAGAAAAACAGGTCCATTATGCGAGTTGCAGATCAAGCTTTCCTGGCTAGTCAGAAGGGCAAAGAAAAATGGAGCTCTTCAACTAGTAAGCAGAAATCTGCTAATTCTGCATATTCGAAGAAGGAAGATAAATATGAGAAGAAATCAAAAAAGCAGAAATTATTTTGTAAGTACTGTAAAGGGAATGATCATATCATAAAGAACTATCCAAAACTGGCTGCTAAAGAGGCAAAGAAGAAAGAGGCTGGAATGGTTGTTGCAGAGGCCTCTACACCAAAAACAGAGTCCACAAATCTTGTGGAGGAAGAAGAATGGGCGTTTACTACTGTCTGCAGTTTTGACCCATCTTCTCATGAGCAGTGCATGTCTGTAGTAGACTCAGATGTTTGGTACTTTGACAGTGGGGCGACCAAATATATTACCTCACAGCGCAGTTTCTTCTCTTCACTCGAGCCTTCCCCTATAGGGAATACTATCACATGCACCAACAACTCCTCTTATCATGTTATGGGAGTTGGTAAGATCATTCTGACTACTGCTGATGGTAGTTCTTTCACCTTGTCAGATGCTTTATTCGTGCTAGGGATCAAGAAGAATCTGTTATCAGTTTTTGCATTAGCCAAGATTGGCTTGGTTGTGAAATTTGTTGATGACAAATGTACAGTTCATGATCTATCAAATGGCGATGTGATTATTGCTTCTGGCATTTTATGTTGTGGGCTATATAAGCTCATAGACTATGAAAGATCTGTGAATGATTCGGCATGTGTAGTTCATGATTCTCGGGCTATGTCAGATGCAAAGCTTTGGCATGCACGTTTTGGCCATCTGAATTTTGCTAGTTTGCTACGCCTGCAGAAATTTGATATGGTATCTTCTTTGCCCAAGCTTGAGGCACCTGGAAAACAAGTATGTGAAGGCTGTATTTTGGGCAAAATGCAGCATTCCTCCTTTCCAAAAGATGGTTCAGTGTCTAGGTAATTAGGATTATGGGTTTAGGATTTTTACACATATACACACATAATACATATATACATACACATGTATATACACATGCATACACACATATACATGTTTTAGATCTAGGTCTTTAGGGTTAGGGTTTTTGGATTGTTTACACATGCATACACACATAATACATATACACATACACATATATATACACATGCATAGACACATATACATGTTTTAGGTCTAGGTCTTTAAGATTAGGGTTTTAGGTTGCTTACACATGCATACACACATATAAATGTTTTAGGTCTAGGTCTTTAGGATCAAGCTTTTAGGTTTTTTACATACATACAATAAAAATAAATACATATAATTAAATATATAAAAATAGTTCTTAATGATTTTTAGGTTTTTTATATATATATAATCAAATATATAAAAAATAGCTTTTTATGGTTTTTTAATTAAATTAGATATATAAGAAAAAATTAAGAAAAAAATAGAATATATAAAAAAATCTATTTTAAAAATAGATTGTCAAATATATAAATTAAGTATTTAAAAAGAGAATTTAAGTTTTTTATTAAATTAAGTATATATAATTAAATATATAATCATATATATATATATATAAGGAAAAAAAGTACAATATATAATCAAATATATATATAAAATAGGATCTTAATATAGATAAATAAATATGAAAAGAGCTAGGGTTTTTAATTGAATTAAATATATATAATTAGATATATAAAAAATAGGATTTTAATATAGTTTTTAATAAATTACATATATATATATAACTAAATATATAAAGAATATGGTTTTAGGTTCAATATTAGTATATATAATCATATATATATATATATATATATATATATATATATATATATATATATATATATATATATATATATATATATATATGGATTAGGAAAATAGGTACAATATACAATCAAAGATATATGAAAAATAGGATTTTAGTATAGATAAATAAATATGTATAATTAAATATTAGTATATCTAATCATATATTTATAAAAATCAAGAAAAAAAAGTACAATATATAATCAAATATACTATATATAACTAAATACATAGAAAATTATGGTTTTGAATTAAATTAAATATCTAAAAAATAGGATTATTTATTTAATAAGAAAATTAGGTTTTTAGGATTCAATGTCCTAACATGTCCCCATGGTATCAGATTGCATCTTTGGATATGGACGAGAGAATGGCATGTCCTTGCACTCAGTGCAAGTATAAAATTTATTGAAAATGACGGATTTGTACTACACATGTTAGAGAATATGGATCCTTTGATAAAACTTGACTACAAAACCTACACTATCATTCGCATGGTCCCCCTACTGAGCAGGTGGACCCAAACAACATTGCACCGGTAATCTCTCGTGGACAAAAGAGAATGAAGAGGGAGGTAGAAGTACAAGGTACTGGTAGCACTACACAGAATGAACACATCGAAGAAATGCTCGAAGTGTTTTATGAGATGGACAAAGATCATGATGGTGGAGAAGATGTCATGGTTTCCATGGACACGGTAGAATTCCCATGATCAGAAGCCGACAAGGAATACCAAAACATGCGAAGACTAGCCCGTTTACCACTGTACAATAGGGCAAAGATATTTGTACTACGTGCGTCACTCATGATGCTCAATCTTCAATTCATTTATGGATGGTCGAATATTAGTGTCTTTGAATTGTTCAGCTAAGTGGATTTGACATAAACTTTCATTGTTGTATAAAAATAACTTTATTTATTAATATCGTTTTAATTGCTTATTGCAGGCTTCTTCAAGATCGGTTTTTGCTAGATGACAATGACATGCCTCCAACACGTGGAGATGCAAAAAAACTTTTATGTCCCATTGGAATGGACTACACCAAGATTCATGCTTGTTTGAATGACTGCATTCTCTTTTGGAACAAGTATGAGCATCTCCACATATGTCCAAAGTGTGGAGAAAATATGTTTAGAGAAGACCTTGTGGATGAAGAAGTCCCCGCAAAGGTTCTTTGCCACTTTACAGATGGTGTAATGCGAGTGCCTGTAGACTCTGATGCTTGGAAACACATAGATAGTAAGTGGCCAAAGTTTGCTAGTGAGCGTCTAAAGACTATATTCACACAAAACGACAATCTCGGAGGGCTCAAGTCTCATGATTCGCACAAGTTTTTATAGTTTGTGCTCCTTGTAGGTCTAAAAGATTGCCTTTTGGAGGATGTGTGAACAACCATTTATAAAATCAATTCCTTGGTACAATGGATCTCTTCTAAAGAGATAAAGAGAGATAGCATAGAGAGTGTGAAACTCAATGCTATAAAGGCTATTTGTATGGTAGAGAAATACTTTCCCACAAGTATTCTTACAATTCAGCTTCATTCACTGGTTCATGGAGTTGATGAAGTTGCAATAGCAGGAACTATCCATAGTCTATGGACAGTTCCTGCTATTGCTTCATGAACACATTAAAAGGGTTTTATCATCAGAGAGCATGTCCAGAGGGTAGCATAGCAGAGGGATGACTTGTACAAGAGTCTCTTGTATTCATAACAGAGTTTCTATGCATGTCAGACTGAGAAATGTCTCGCTTATGAAGGGATGATGAAGATGTTCATCTCGTAGGCGATGAACCTCAAGGTAAAGGGATGCAAAGAAAAATTGATGCAACTTTTAGAAAGAAGGCAATGAATTTTTCAATCATTAACTATAAGCCTATGCAGAAGTGGTTAGAGAGGTATGAGCTTTCCAAGGAGACAAACGCAAAGGAAAGAGCTCAGTTTTGAAAGAATTGTTCCACTCACTCTTTGCCTCTTCCGAAAAGTCTTCGACCTCTTCCACCCTTTCCAATGAGTAGATGGCTAGATATAGAAGTTTTATTGATATATTTAGGTAGTGATGTGTGTGAACACACTAGGACCTCCAGGGCCCTTTTTTCCCTCTGTAGGAGTTCTTTTTCCCCCCATCCTTTATATATGCCTATTGCCCTAATGGGTTACATATCTTTGTGTGTACTTGATCATTTGTCATGTTTTAAAGCATGATAGAATCAACATACTGTCTACTACAAGCCTACAAAGTTTCATTAGCATTGCTTCTCGAGAACATTAGATATTTGCATAACATTGCTCACTGGTCTGATGACTTAAGCAACCTGTGAATGTCAGGATTAAGTTATGACTTGCTAAACTTCTTTCTCTGCATGTAGTCCATCATTTTTTAAGAATTCAGTCATGATTGTTAGCTTAATAAGTTAATTAAAGTTCCCCAAAACTAATTAAGCCAATTGCTGCTATGCTCAGAGAATTGTTCAAAACATTGAACAGGTGTGTGAACTAAAATAGCAAGTTTTTGGTCTTGCATCATCTTCCAATCTATCTGTTTTGATCCTTCCATTATTGGATCATCTTCCAAGCAACATATATGATTATTTATGTTCATTAGCTAGCTATAGAGGCTCACTACACTCTCCATCCATCATTCTTTGCAGGTGTGAAGCAAGATCTAGCTACACCTTCCATCCTTCACTAACAAATTGGATAGGAACAACTAATCAGCATGGTCACTTAGGATGCAAGCCTACCTTCAAGGGAGAAGTCTATATGGATACATCTCAGGAGATGAAGAGATGACAATCCTCAGGAGCAAGCAACAACCTACAAGGGAAGAGCAAGAAAGGTTGAAAACATGGTGTGCAAAGGATGCTCTTGCCAGGTCATATCTACTAAATTCAATCTCTGATTTCTTGTTGCCACATGTTAGGAATTGCAAGACCTCCCAAGAGACTTGGGAAGTGCTCTCATCATACTTCTCGTCAAACACAAGAGCTAGGAAGAATCGGTTGTGGATGGAGTTTACAACCCTAAAGAAACAACCAAAGCAATGAGTGGTTGATTATGTAACCAAAATGAAAGATGTGGTTGACCAGCTTGCAAGCATTAGAGAGGAGATAGAGGAAGAACACATAGTGAGGTAGATCATTAATGGAATCAAGGATGATGACTAGTGGGAGTCCTTCACCACAGCATTGGACCTCTACATGGATATGCAAATACTTGATCTCAACACCTTGATGGGGTAACTCTTCACCCACGAGACAAAGCTCACTAGAAATGGTGACAATTCAATAGGTAATCAATCTTTTTTCCTTTATCAGATAAGAATAAAGCTAAGGATAAAGTTAAAGGCAAGAAGCATGAAGAAGAGGCTAGTACCTCTCAAGCTAATTATGCAGGAAGATGAAGAGGTGCTGGAGGAAGGGGCAAAGGAGGAAAGCAAAGTAGGGGGAGACCCTATAACAACTCACCATGCAACATATGTGGTCTTAACAACCACACTATAGAAGAATGCTTCAAAAATACAAGAAACCAAAGGGGAAGAGGATACCATAGAAGCAACTATGGACAATCAAGAGGCAGATACAACAATGGTGGAGGAAACCACAACCATAACTACAATCAAGGCTACAACAACAACAATTATCAAGGAGGCTTAGGAAGAAGGGACTACAACAACTATACTGAAGACCAAGAAGATTCTCTACTCATCATGAACATGATCCAACCAAGGTTAAGATGATGAGCATCTTTTCTACATTGATTTAGGTTGTTCCAATCATGTGGCTGGAAATATAGCTCTATTATCTGATCTTGAAGAACCCAAAGGGAAGCATGAAGTACAAACAGGTGATGATACTAAATGCTCAATAAAGCAAATTGGAAATGTCAAAACATTTGATGGTAGTATGAACCTTTTGAGCAAAGTTTCGTATGTGCCAACTATAACCAAAAACCTAATTAGTGTTGGGCAGATAGTTGAGAAAGGTTATAGGTCATATTTACGAAGCATGGATCATATGTGGAAAACCCCCAAAAGCCTTCAAATGAATTGCCAAAGGTGAGAAGTCGGGTAGATTATTCAATTTTAAAATTGAAGGCACAAGGAACATAGCTTTATTCAGTTATAGAGATCAAACCTTATCTGATCTAGAAATATGGCACAAAAGGCTAGGACATATAGGAGAAAGAACTCTGAAGCAAATATGTAGGGATCAAAGTGTGCTTGGCATTCCCAATGTGACCAAGAAACATATGATATACAAATGTGGAGCATGCCAATTTGGCAAGGCTCACAGGCAACCATTCAACAAGAGAGAATACATCCATGAAGACTATTTGGAGCTTGTACATACTGGTGTGCGGGGTCCTAGCAAAGATCTGTTGTCGTAGAGATTTCCATCTCTATGTTTGCTTCTAATTGCTTCAAATAGATACCCTATTTAGAATAAAACATTCAAAAGAAATTTGAGATGTCTCTTATTCGGCTTGTGAGGAGGAACAACTTCAAAAATAACTATTTGATGCAAATTGTCAGAATCAATCATCCTAACATGTTTTGACCTTGAAATTTTGATGGCTACTCTGAAAATAACCTTATGGTAACTTGTGTTTGTGAATATTTTATGGAGAATGTGTGGGAAATTTCGATCCCTACGATGATCTAAACAAAGGAAGAAGGCAATCATGGTCGTATGCTAATGGGCTCAATGTATCATGGTGTCTATATGACAATATAATTCAACCAAGTCGATTGATATAAGGTACAGATTTTCATTGCTTCAAGGAAGGGGACTCTCCGATCTTGCAAGCCACCAAAACGAATGTGATTGGGACTCTACACATGTTGGGTCGGGACTTAGGAGATGCTACGATGAAGGCAAACGCATAGCAAAAACCCTTGCTTTTTCCTATCACAGGTAGGATGGCCTTAAAATCAGGGTTGCTAGAATCTTCAACACATATAGGCCTCGTATGAACATAGATGATGGCCGTGTTGTCAATAATTTCATTGTACAAGCATTAAGAGGGGAAGAAATTACAGTTCAAGTGCCGGACTCACAAACTCAAAGCTTTTGTTATGTTCTGATATGTTACGTGGCAATCTTTTTCAACTCTAATTTTAGCGTTTTTTTGGGCAATGTTATGGAGGTGGAGAGCGCATGCAGAAGGAACAAAGGAGGGATGGCATGCATGTTTCTCATGCAACACTAAAGATAGCGCTAGAATGGTTGGTCATCTAGTCGTTCATATATGAGAGGAGGCAACGTATGATATCGGAAAGAAAAAGAGATCTTCATTGATGACTAGAGGGGGATTAGAGGAGATTTTGGGGTGCATGCAGAGAAAAGAAGGGGGTCAATTGATGGGCAATTTTGGCAATTCTGGGCAACGCTGCTGATGTGAGCATGCTCTGGTGGAGCTCAGAATATGTTCAATGCTATGTACCTTTCAGAGTGATGGTTACAGGTTTTAGTTGCACAATTATTGATATGGATATGGATAATTATAGGTTTTCCATTTCAGAGTGATGGTTCCAACTTTTTGTTACAATTGCATGTACCTTACGGAGTGATGGATACAGGTGTTGGTATTCTGACATTCTGTAATCAGATCCCATGCATTCTGATTGCTTCTATGAATCTTCAGTTCCATCCCGCCAAAGCTTGACTATATGGAAAATTATGCAACGTACATCTAAAGCATTTCAAAGCAATTGTGATGAACTAATGTCTAGAGGATATAAGCATGATGATTAGCTGGTGTGGTTGATTTGCTACCATTTGTGCTCTTGATCAACTGAAAGGCATCTGATAGATATGGTTAATATAGATATGAAGATGCACTGCCATTGATGCAATAAGAAGTCAGGGTTCGATATGGCTTTTCACAAACAATAAGAAGACATTTAGCTTATATCAGTTTGAAGACTTCTTCTGAAAGAGTTCTCAGAATTCATCTGAATCGCGATAGTTAATCTATTTAATCGCTTCCTTGATAGCTACTTGAAGGAAGATTGAATTATTCTTTGTTATGTCTAGTGTCTAATTTTGATTGTTTTTTTATCTATGATACTATGTGTACATTGAATTTTGTCGTATGAATAATCTTCTATAGCTTTTCAGTTCCAAGCAGAATCCAAAGTTTTGGATTAATTCTTGTGAATTTCGAAGATGATCCATATTAGTTTCAATGATTTTATGAAGAAATACTTTTCATGATGATTATCCAATGCTTTCATGTTTGCTAAAAGCGATTTTCCTAGAACTTTGCTTTCCAATAATCAATATAGGATTCAAAAATAGAGAAGTTTTTTTTACATTTATAATTTATACACATATAGGAACATGATGAATAGATCTTCTTACATGATTTTTGTTACAAAAGAATCTGGTTAAATGTCTTGACTGTGTATGTTTCTCTAAGGCTTCTCTAGATAGCTGATAAATACCTAAGTTTGCTCCAAACACCCAGCATGTGCTGATTGAATTGGCGGATGACTTCATCCATCATGCAAGCAACCAAAACTTCTGACACCGTCCATCTCAAGTTCAAGGTACTATGTGTCATTTATTGATGATTACAATAGATGGACAATTCTTTATTTCATGAAGCACAATGATGAGATATTTACATGTTTTAAGAATTACTTGGCACTAGTTGAAAACCAAACAGGAAGGAGCTCGAAAAGGGTGAGATCTGATGGAGGTGGTGAGTATTTTTCAAATGAGTTTGATTCATTTCTACAGGACAGAGGCATAAAGATGGAAGCAACAACCAGATACACTCTTGAGTTGAATGGAGTGGCAGAGAGAAGGAATAGGTTAACTGTTGAAGATGCTAGGCCTATGTTGAATGAAAAGAAGTTACCTAATTATCTATGGGCAGAGGTTATTTCCACAGCCACCTACTTGGTCAATAGGCTTCCATGATTGGATGTTATGACACCCTATGAAGCATGGAATGGCAGGAGACCCTCATTGAACCATTAATGCAAAATATTTGGGTGCATTGCTTATGCACACATCTCCACAAATCAGAGGAAAGCTTGACTCTTGACCGATATCGCCAACAGTGAGATATGGTGGCCACACGTCTAGATACAATCAGATTTGTGTTAAGCATGTCATGTATATTCATCTAACGTTTTTCATATTTGTTATAGGAGTTTGCAGTGGGTCATCCTTTGACAACCACCAAGGAGGCTTATGGATATCGTCATGAATTGGTTGCATTGTTGAAGGATTGGATGCGATGCGGTGCACTCATTTCATGGGAGCATCTATGATGAGGTGAGCTTATAAACTTGGTTTGGTGTTCTTAGTTGTTGTTTGTAAATATCATGTCAATTTGTCTCATTTCATAAATGTGATTTGTTGTAGGACTACAGATACAGATGTTTTGATCCCTCTGGGCTTGTGTATGGCAGTGGTGTGCCACATTCTTGTATTTGGCACCTATATGGCACTGATGTGCCAAAATTTTGTATTTGGTTTCTATATGGCAGTGCTTTGCCATATTTTATATTTGGCTCATATATGCTAGTTATTTGCCACACATTTGTACATGGTTCATTTATGGAATATATATCTCTTTTGTACATGGTTCATGGTTCATTCTTCTCACCTCTTTTTTGTCCGAAAATATTTTGCTTTATCAAATCATGTTTTGATTGCTGGTCATCTAAACATTAGATTCGAAACCACTAGAGTACATGTCACATGTACTTGGTTTTTTTTTGGCAGAGTGTATTGTCTTTTGCTACATGATAGCATGGTAATGTTGCTACAGCAAGAGACAACACAATCTGTCCAAAAAAAAATTGCAGATATGGTAGCTGATATGAGCATCGGTATGCCCAGCTGCATACCAATGCTCATACTGGCGCTTATGCCCAGGGGATTACCAACACATATATTGATGTTTATATTGGCACTTATACCGATACTTATATCGATACTTATACTGACATTTATGCCGGCACTTATACGAGTGCTTTGGTACCAACACTTATGCCAAAGCTTACATCAACATCGAGGCAAACTGACACCCATTTATTTGCACTCGTAGAAGCCCCGGTATACCCCTCATATGTTTTAGTGAAGCCAATCTTGGCTAATGATGAAGCTGACAATAGATTTTTTTTTATTCCTATCACATACAAAGCATCTGACAATGTGAAAGAGCTACCATCAGTAGTAGTTAGGATGATCCTACCAACTCTTGTTACAGGATAAGAGGAGTTGTTGGTGCATATGATAGTATTCCCTATAGGGGCACGCTGAAGTGAACTGAAGAAACTATGCTATGAGGTAATATGTTTGGTTGCTCCACTATCAAAGTACCAAACATCTAAGTCCACTACAGACATACAATGTCCATGAATAGATGGACCATAGCTACAAACAATAGTGAATTCCCCGTCTCTGCAACAATCATTTTAGCCTCTTCCTTCTTTTCCTCTTTTGCAACCAATTTTGGACAACTCTTTATAATATGATCATTTTGCTCATAATATTTGCAAAATTGTTTCTACTTTTCTGTTTTCTTCTCATCTCTGTCTTCCTTCTTTGGTTGTGCAACATTAGCATATTTTTGCTTACTACTAGATGAGCTCCATTTACATTTTCCCTTTTGAGTAGCTAGGAAATCTTGACCTACAACACATATATAATTGAGTTGTCTTGCCTGGACTGATCTTCTTGCAACAAAACAGAGAATAACTCCTCAAATCTTAAGGCATCTGGATTGCCTTTCATAATCAATCAAAGAGTAGACCAATTGTTTTTTGAGGTAAGCAACATAAGCTGCATTTCTTGCCTAGTATAAAGTTGTAAGTATATCCCAAACATCCTTTGCTATCATGCACCAACGAATGTGAGGGAGAATGATACATTTGATAGAAAAATATATCAATGCATATGTTTGAGCATCTTTGCTATCCCAAAAAAATTGCTCTATAGTAGTTGAAGCAAGAACTACAACACGAACAAGGATTTGAAGTTCATCATCTTCAATGCCATTTGCATCACCTTCAATATCTATATTTGTAGGTATAGTATGAAGTTTTTCAACACCCTACTACACAATATTCCACAAACATTTTGCTAACAATACATGACACATCATATTTTCCCACAATGGGTAATTAGTACCATCCAACTTATACTCAATAGCTAATAGATGAAATACATCATTGCTTTCATCCATGGTTAGTGACTAAATACTCTTATGCAAAAAAATGATTCTATCTCAAAATTCTTAACAAAAACATGTTGTCAAGCTCTGCTTAACCTATGGCAGACTTTGAGCCACCTATACTAGTGAATCAAAACCTAGATATATGTTTGGCAAAAGGAAGAAATTGCCTACATAGTCTTTGCGATAATGTATTTGGAGGTTGAAATGAGCTCAAATACTAATCACCCTAAGTATGCTCGCCAAGTTTTGTGTGATTTTGATGATATGATTGGAGGGGTGTTGATGATGCCCTAGATGAAGTGGCAACCAGTTGTGATACCAATTGTTGGAGTTTGATGTTTGCAAAAGCACATGAACAACACAAGGAAGAAGAAGAATCTTGGAGCACAACACAATACAGAATGTATTACAAAGAGAATGTACAAAGATAAGTTACCCATTATGGTTATAGGCATACACACAAGGGGGGGCTCTTAAAGAGGGAGAAAGTGCCCCGATGGTCCTAAGTGTGTTCGCACACATCATCACCCAAATATATCAACAAAGTGGATGTGGTACACATGAAAATAATTCAAATGGTTGTTGATCAAGAGCATTAGTAAGCTTATATTGGACATTTTTCATGAACAGCCTTGTATGTCATATTCTTCTACATTCTAGCAAAAGGATTGACATCCTTAAGTACAACTCTTTTTCACTTGAACGCCATTTATGGATTGTTTATGCATCTTAAACTCACTGAAAATGAAACCACTACTTTTAATCATTAAGCATGTTTAAGGATCTATTGGCCATTGGATTATTTTTTTAACATTAAATATTTTTGTAAATTTTATCGAATTGTTGGGATAAGAATGGAGGTATTGAGAATTTTTAGGCAAAAACACCATTAAGAAGAATTCAAAAAGCTCGATTTTGTAGCTACACGTATAGATTAAGTTTATAACATATTTAGGTTTGTTAGAACATACGTAAGGGAGCAAATGAAGGAGATCAAATTGCATGTAAGCACTAATCGGAATGGAAGGATTGGTTGTGACATGCTACGTTGTGATGATTTATGTGTGATGTGTGTGTGTGTGTGAGTGAGAGAGAGAGAGAGAAAGAGCTCTATGTATATAGTCTATAAAGAACACCGCATAGTAGAGTATAGTTTAGTATTTGATGAAATCCTCTTTGTACCATCCTTAGGCTAATGGTTTTGCCAAAATCACAAACTGTTAATATATTTTGGTAGTGATATCTGTGAGCACACTTAGGATTGGGTAATACATTCAATATTTTCTATTGTGTTCAAAGCTTCTTCTTATTCCTTGTGTTGTTTGTGTGCTTTCGCAGAACTAAAACTCCAATAATTGGTATCAAAGCAGGTTGCCACTTCATCTAGGGCCTCATCCATACCCCTCTTATCAAAGTCTTAGAATCACACAAAAATTGATGAACATACTCAGGGTGATTAGAAGTTCAAAACAACTTTGCTATGTGGCATCAAAATTTTGATATGAGCTCACTTCGGCCTCAAAATGCACCATCGCAACACTTGTGTAGGCAATTTCATCCTTTTATGAAAACATATATACAATTTTTGGTTCTCCAATATACACGAAACAAAGTACACTACAACTTTATCAAAGCTTTACATGATAGCTCTACTCAACTTTTTGAGATATAGTCATTTTTTATGCATTAGGGTATTTTAGTTAGTGGCCATTGCTGAAAGCAATGATGTATTTCATATGTTGCTTGTTGCGGACAAGTTGGATGGCACCAATTACCCATTGTGGGCATATATGGTACGTCATGTATTGGTAGGAAAAGGAGTGTGGAATATTGTGTAGGGTGTTGAAAAAAGACATGCTACACTTGCAAATATAGTTATTGAAGGTGATGTAGATGGTTTTGAAGATGATGATCTTCAAATTCCTATTCGTGCTTCCGTTGTTATTGCACATATTGCAAGGAAACTTTGTTGGGATGGCATAGATGCTTAGGCATATGCATTGATAGCTTTCCCTCTCAAGCGTGCCATTATCCCTCATATTCGCTCTTGCAAAATAGCAAAGGATGCTTGGGATACACTTACCACTGTGTACCATGCAAGAAATGAGGCTCGTGTTGCTCACCTTTGAAAATAGTTGGAGAGTGAGCATATGAATGAAGGAGATTTTATCGACACTTTTTTTGACAAAGATCAAAGATTTGAAACAATAGTTGATTTTGGAGATGAAGTCTTGCCAGATAGTTCACTTGTGTAGATTGTTCTTAATGGTTTTCTAGATTCATATCAGAGTTTTTCTTCTACTCTTTTCTTGATGATGAAAGGCAATCAAAATGCCTTAACATTTGAGGAGTAAGACTCTATTTTGTTGCAAGAAGATCATTCCAGGCAGAACAGGTCCATTATGTGTGTAGCAGATCAATCTTTCTTAACCATTCAGAAGGCCAAAGGTTAATGGAGCTCATCTACTAGTAAGCATAAATCTACTAATTCTAAAGAGTCAAAAAAGGAAGAGAAAGATGAGAATAAAACAAAAAAGCAGAACAATTCTACAAATACAATAAAGGAAATGATCATTTCATAAAAGAGTTGTACAAAACTGGCTACAAAAGAGGCAAAGAAAAAAGAGGCTAGAATGGTTGTTACAGAGGCCTCTACACCTAAAATAGAGTCCACTAATCTTGTGCAAAATGAAGAATGGGTGTTAAATATTGTTTATAGTTATGACCCATCTTCTCATGAGCAATGCATGTCTTTAGTAGACTCAAATGTTTGGTACTTTGATAGTGGGGCAACCAAACATATTACCTCACAGTGCAATTTCTTCAATTCACTTTAGCCTATCCCTATAGGGAATACTGCCAAATGTGTTAACAAGTCCACTTATCCTATAATGAGAGTTGGTAAGATCATTCTGACTACTACTGATGATAGTTCTTTCACATTGTTAGATGCTTTGTTTGTGTCAAGATCAAGAAAAATATGTTGTCAATATTAGCATTAGCTAAGATTGTCTTAGTTGTCAAATTTTTTATGATAGGTGTACAATTCATGATCTCTCAAATGGCAATGTCATTATTGCTTCTAGCATTTTATGTCATGGCGGGATGTATAAACTCATAGACTATGCAAAATCTCTCATTGACTCAACATGTGTAGTTCAAGATTCTTAAGCTATCTTAGATGCAAAGCTTTGGCATGCACGCTTTGGTCATCAGAATTTTGCTAGTTTGCTACACTTATAGAAATCTGAAATGGTCTCTTCTTCATCCAAACTTGAAGCACCTGGTCAACATGTTTGTGAAGGTTGTATTTTGGGCAAAATGTAGCGCTCCTCCTTCCCAAAAGATGGGTTGGTTTGAGCTACTCAAAAATTGCAATTTGTCCATAGTGATGTATATGGTCCTATGCAGACACCTTCTTTTGGGAACTACCTTTACTTTGTGACTTTTATTGATGATTTTTCTAGGCATGCATGGGTGTATCCATTCAAGGCAAATTTTAAAGTGTTTATGTGCTTCAAATACTTTCTGGTTTTGGCTACAAATTTGTCAGCATGTAAAATGGGCAACCTCCATTTTGATCAAGTGGTGGAATACATGTCTTTAGAGTTTAAATGTATTTCTGACTAGATGTGGAATAAAACATTAGTGTACAGTTTTGTATACACCTCAACAAAATGGAGTTACTGAAAGAAAGAATAGGGATCTCATGGAGATAGCAAGGTGTATGGTCAAAAGTCGAGCTTTACCACATAGCTATGTCTTGATGCTATTACATGTGCAACATATGTACTTAACAGGTGCCCCACCAAAGCACTACAATCTATCACTGCATATGAGGCTTGGCATGGTTGCAAACCATTTGTTGCTTCATTTGTGTGTCTTTGGTTGTCTGGCATATGCATGTGCCTAAACAACAATGCAGGAAATTGAATGATAAAGCAGTGAAATGTATTCTTGTTGGGTACAATTCTAAAAGGAAATGCTATCATCTGTATTATCCACATACGATGCGGATTTTGGTTAGCCATGATGTTGTTTTTATGAAAGATGCAATTCAACCATTACTTTCATGTATTAAGGAGACATCAATTAGCTCCAAAGATGTGTATGCCACTTTGCTACCTCTTTTTACATGTGGACACTCATGTGTTGGTCCGAATGAGGCAATTTCTCCAATTAAGAGCACCTTATATGTTAAGTGTGCAAATGATGTGCTTCTGATCATTGTTGTCTATGTTGATGACATGTTTCTCACTCGTCCTAATAAGAAGCATATTGCTGATTTTGAGGCTAATTTGCATGCCTCTTTTGAGATGTCACATTTGGGGCATTTGCATCATTATTTGCGCATCCAATTTATGCAAGTTGATGGTGGAATAGATTTGTGTCAAACAAATTATATTGACACATTATTGTTTGGCCTTGAAGACTGCAAACCTATTGCCACTCCTATGGAAACAAGTTTACTATTGAATCTTCATGATGGTAGAGATGCATTTGATGTTGTTCTCTATCAGCAAGTTATTGGGTGCTTGATTTACTTATGTTTGTTGTCTCTTAGATGAGCAAGTTTATGCATCACCTAGGTGTCAAGCATTGAAGGGTGGTTAAGCACATCTTTCGCTGTTTGAGTTGTACATAGCTACTAGGATTGTTTTATCCCAAGGGGAGATCACTACTGCCAAACTTACATGCTTTTTATGACTCTAAATGGGTTGGTTGCTATGATACTCATGTGTCCACTAGTGGTTTTTGATGCATGCTCGGTAGCTCATGCATGTCTTCATTGAGCAAGAAGAAGCCTATTGTGGCCACTTCTAGTTGTGAGGTTGAGTATAGGATAGCTTTCATAACAATTGTCGAGTGTGTGTGGCTAAGAGGCCTTTTGGTTGATTTGGGTGTTGGTCAATCTTCTACCACCACCATCTTCACTAGTAGCCAGAGCGCATTGGTAGTTGCAACGATCCTTGTGTTCCATGCTTCCAAAAATCACATTGAGGTGCATTATCATTATGTGAGGGAGAGGTTCTCTGTTGGAGAGATCAATTTGGCATATGTGCCCATGCAGGATAACATTTCATATCTTTTCACAAAGGCTTTGCCTCAAGAGAAGTTTGAAGCTTTCTGCAAAGCTTTGGGCTTACTTCCTTTTGTGGATTGATATCTTTCCACATAGCTTGGCACTCCCTTATACATGAGTGCTAGTCCTTGTTCACTACATCACTCCCAAGGGGGATTTGCTGATATATTTTGGTAGTGATGTGTGTGAACACACTTAGGACCGTCAGGGCACTTTTTTCCCTCTTTGGGAGGTTTTTTGCCCTAGCTTGTATATATGCCTACAACCCTAACAGGTTAATTATCTTTGTACATTCAATTGGTAATACATTTAGTATTGTATGTTGTGCTCCAAGCTTCTTCTTCTTCCTTGTGTTGTTTGCATGCTCCCGCAAGACTAAAACTCAAAAACAAATAAGATATTTCTCATTATGCTAAAGATGTTGATTGCAGTTTATCTAGATGCATGGGAGCAATACTTACCTTGTGCGTTATGGGCTTACCAAACTTCTTATAAAGCTTCTCTAGCTTTTACTCCTTTTAAGCTTAGTTATGGCTTGAAAGCCATTGCCCCAATGGAATTAGTGATATCTAGCTTACCTACCACTCGACATCATAAATTACGTATGGAAGAGTCTGTGGATGATCAAGTATACAGACTCTATAGCTTGGAAGAGTACCATTATGAAAGTTATCTCTTGCTTAAGGAAGTTCAATCGCAACAAAAATGTTAACATGACCGGCATTTAAAAACACCTCTTTTTAAGCAAGGGGATTTGGTTCTTTTCTTTAACCCCTATTTGGATAAATAGGGTGTCAAGTTCTAGTTGTGATGATTTGGTCCATACCAAATTTTTTTAGTGTTGTGGGACCGACGATATTTATGTTGTAGACTTAAGCAAGTGAAGTTTTTTCAAGTCTAGTTGATGGGGCTAAGCTCTGCCTCTATCATTCCTGACCTACGGTCATTCATGTCCTTTGTAAATATCCATCTTTTCTTTTTATTTTTTCATTCCACCACCTTTGCATGTCATCCATTATGTCATATTATCGCGTCTCCGACTTGCATTCCATCTTGCATTTTTCTCAAGGCACTATTTTCATTTTCAACTGGGTTTGTCATTGGTGCAAGGATGGCACAACAATCAATTGGATCGCATAGAGTGCCAAATACAAAATGAGTATGCAGTGGCCACAAGGCCTAGTCCCCTCCTCACACTATTCTCGCCTTCGACATTTTAAGGTGTCACCTTACACCCTTGGAATATCCAATAGCCACATGTTTCCCCTTCCAAAACCACATGCTACCCAAGCTTCTCAAGTTCCGACTCATGAAGGTGCCAACGAAAATTTCACCCTCCTAATTTGCCGAGGAGTTCAACACGTTCCCCCAACCACTATCATTTTTAATGAACACAATCCTACTCACCCCCTCTCAAAAAAGCATGTATTTTTCTTGGTGCCACTCATCTCATTCCCCCTACACCCTCCCCTTGCTTATCTATCCATTTATCTTCCCCCTTCGTTGTAGGCAGTTCCCATTTGGTTCACATTTAGCGGATGGACCTCCTCTATTCCTTAAACCTTTGACCTTGAAATTTCCTTCCCTAGCTCCTATACCCTTGAGATCCCTATCCCCTCCACCCAAATTGCCTACACCTTCCCCAAAGTTGTCCTCTCCACCTCCAAAATCTCATATGCCCCTTCCCCACTTACATCCTCCTCCAGTTGGTATTCTTGTATTAATATCCCTATAACTCTTAGGAGTTTATCAACATTGTTGATTTTCTTTATGAATATGTCCACCACCTGTATGACCAAGAATTCGCTCCTTCTGTGCAAGAATTGGAAGCCCGAATTTCAAATTAACAAATGATAATGCATTTTTGTTGCATGATCATGATATTATGAAAAACCTCCATGACGATCATATCCATTGGAATATGCAGCTACGACAAATCAATCAACAACTTCAACATGATCTCCATAAGTCCCATATACGTTTTGAAGGTTTTAAAACAAATTCTAACGAACCGTTAAAAGAATTCAGAATTGGATAGTCCAAATTTCAGACCTTATGACTCAAGATTTGAAAAATCAACATGAGGTTCAGGTTGCTAAAGAGATGACCACCCTGGCTCAACAACAAGTCCAACAGACTCCTGCTTAATCTAAAGCCTTAATGCAGGTCAAAAAGGAGGGATTGTCCACGTCTCGTAGGTGGGTTGGTTAAGCACTAGCCTCTTGAGGCGGAGGTCTTGTGTTTGACCCTTGGGCTAGACATGTAATGGATTTGGCTACTCTAAATTATTGTTACTAGTTATGACCTTGTGTAACCCTTGCTTTGTGGGTTATAGGGGGCTGCGCAAGCACTATACACATTCATTTGTACAATTGTTCTTTCAAAGTTAAAGCTCGGGGGAGTAGACACTTGTCAAACCTTAGGAGGGATTAACCTAACTAAGATTTCAGGTAATCAACATGAAATATTTATATAAACAAGCTCTAGAGGTGTTTGATCATGATTGTGCCAATCATAAATGAGTGTTGAAGCTCAAAACTCCCTTACATTTGTTAACATGATGTTGAACAAGGGCCATGTTTCTCATAGAGTCGAGCTTCATTGAGGGGAATGATGGATTCCTCAACCAATTTTTGGATGGGATGGCATAAAGGGAAGGTTGTTGGAACGTCAATTTCAACATCATGCTCACTTAGATGATAAACTAACTTTGATTGGCACACATTAGTGTGGTGTATGAATTAGGGTGGCCTCAGATTGGGGCTTTGGAACCATGCCTCAAAAAGATGTTGTTCCGACTCGAAATATGAAAATCCTCCGCTTTCTATTCACACATGCCCCAAAACAGAAGGAAGAAAAGATCATTGAAAATCTGAGTTGGCAACTCGGAATGCTTCGAGGCAGAGGGGAAGGGTCAGAACAATATACCAAAAACTTTTCCCTGACGTGGCTTAAATAATCATAAGAGCCTCCACACAATGTAAAGACCCAAACAGTGGGAGAGTAGGCTATTGCCGAACTTCCATTTTGGAAAAAAAAAAGTGAAGACCCAAATAAAGGAATTGTTGAGCTAGTTGAAAATAATTGATGTATCATTCTCAAGTTTGAGGGGCGCCACACAATCTTGCTCCTTAATCAATGTTTCATGGTTTCACGTACTCTCTTTACTTGGTGTACAATTGGCATATGTATTTTGAAGTTTTGATTCATGTCTCAACTCTCTCATATACTATGTTTATGTTTTTTTTTTTTGAGAGTACAATGAATGAAAAACACACACACCCAACCTAATGAACTAGAGAAGTGAACTAGAGAAGAATGTTTGAAGCCTATCTTATGCATCGGAGAGGAGAGTGTGTGAGAGATTCAAAACTTCTTGTGTTCATGCGGAGAGCAAAGAAGCATAAACCCTTGTTGTTTGTTCCCAAAAGTGCCATGGATGATTTTATTGAATAAGAGTGGGTTAGGACAAGAAACACCAATAACCTTGATTCCATCCTAGCACTACATGGAGAAAAACTAATAGGTGGTGCTTCACAAGGAGTTTGCAAGGCTTCCATTTACTTTGGCCCTACCCCCCCCCCCCCCCCCCCAAAAAAAATAGAAAAAAATTCGAGAACCAAAAACAAAAAAATAAACTATGCAAAAATATTTATACTTGTGTATCATGGTTGAAGATCTTAAGAAACATGCTTTAGTTTTGTTACACATGAATTTTATTGTTGAAATCTTTCTTGTGTTAACTGACCATATTTTGCAATCCGAAGTTCGAACACAAAAAAGGGTCAACCTGAAAAACAAAGTAAAGCAACTAAAGAAGATGATAAGACCATCAAGAGATATTGTAACTAGTTTTGTCATCTTGGATTCCGGGTTCATTTTCCAAGGGTAGCTATGTATTTTCAAATGCAACCTTAAACTCCTAATTACCTTCTTTCATAAGTATAATTTTTTATGTTTGCCCTTCTACTGATGCACATTAGAAAAAAGTGACTTTCAAACATAAATTTTATTTCTTTATATTCTTATATAGTTTTGATATTTTTGAATTTTATCACACAAATATATAAAAATAAAATTAAATTAAAAAATATTATATCAATGGACAATGGATGTAAGTTTAGAGCATATGGTGGATACATGCATATTAACATGCATGCAAGAATGCACATACTTGTTAGCTTATAAGTTATATCAACCTTCAAGTTGAGATATGGATATAGAGTGGAAAAGGGATGTGTGTGTAGAACATATAGTGGATACATGCATATTTATATGCATGCAAGAAGGTACATACTTGTTAACTTATAAATTATATCAACCTTCAAGTTGATATATGGATATATGTAAAAATCTGAACAATGAAAAAGGGTTATTTTTTTCTCTTGAAAAATCATCTATGCTAATTCTCGTTAGATGATTTATTACTACACAAATATACAAATACTTGATAAATTCCCACAAATTGGTCTCGACCTCATGCAATTGCTTCAAAGCTTCTTCTTCCTTTTAAGAAGTGAGACAAGCTTTTTGCTTAAACGCAGGGTCGATCCTTCGCGCCACAATCATGGAACATGGTAGAGAAGAAGTATCAGAAATCCAATGTCCCTTCATTGAGAAATCCAACAACCCTTCATTGGAAAAGAGTTTCCTTTGCACTTAATGACATATAGGCCCAATTCAGACTGAGCGGTAGCACTCGCATGCCGCGTGCTCATCCCAATCAGAACTGGCCATATGGACGCGTTCCCGAGTTGGCTCTTCACACCGAGCGGTGGCATATCCATAATTGACGATGACCAGGTAGAACAAAAACAAGCATAGTGCCGACCCCCCCCCCGCCCCAGCGCTCCAAGCCGTCGTATGTGGATCTTTAATTAATAAAATATTAAAAAAGTAGTATGTGCTATGGACCAGTGAAAGCAACGTACATCTACTCGTCCCAAGACGCCTGGTCTAGTGGTTGAATCCCTCGCCTCTTGAGGCGGGGGCGTGGGTTCAACCCCCCAGTGCTGCGGGACATGTATGCTGCCTTCGGGCGTGTCACTCTGCTGTGCCTTCGGGCCGTTTACCCCATTGTAAGTCCTTCCCGGTCTGTCTAACCCCTGTTCTTGTGGGATAAGGGGGGTCCCATGGGTACTATGCCCTTCCTTGTACAGTTGTAATTTCAAAGTTAAAGCCCGGGGGAGTAGGCCTCGGCCGAACCTCCATTTAAAAAAAAAAAAACGTACATCTACTCTCAAACGTATTTCTGAACTTTTTTTTTCCAAAATTATGCTTCAAAATCCAACATTCCATAGTCTAAACGTTATTAAATTACAACGTTAAACTCCAATGAATTTATGCAATGGATATTTTGTTTCTCTATAAAAGCTTGATGTGATGTCTTCACAAATTTTGAAGATACACAGAGAGGAGCTGAAGCCTACAAGTACACGAGAGCTGCAAGTACACTAGAGCTACAAGTACACTAGAGCTTGAAGTCAAGTTCAACTCAAGTATAGTATGTGAAGCCTACAAGTACACTAGAGCTACAAGTACACTAGAGCTTGAAGTCAAGTTCAACTCAAGTATAGCAATAAGTACATACTGCTATTTTTTTGTTCTTATCATATACTGTTATCTCATTTCTTTCTATTACTTTACATTATTTTTATTGTGTATATTTTGCAGATATTATAAAGACTTCGTCAACTTCTAAAGGTAATAAATATTTATCAAGATCTTTTATCATTGTCTTATTATCTGTTGTATTAACAATTCTCTCTTTTTTTTGTAGGTAATATGGATCCTAATGCTTCTCAAGAAATGGATTCTCAAATTCATAATGAGGATTCATTTTTTACTTAAGCTTCTTTCTCACATGCATCTTACTATCCTTATTCTAATCCACCATTTCATATGCCTTCACATAGCTTTCAAGCTATGTTGAATGCTCCATCCTTATCTCCTCATTCTTTCCATATTCGTCCTCCCCCCTTTCATCCCTCTCCAACCCATAATCCAACATCTCTATCAAGTTCTAACCCTACATTACCTATGGAAACCATGGAAGCTCACCCTCCCAAGTCCATTCCACAACAAAAAGTGAAAGATCATGAAGACAACTCGAACGTAGGTGGCCAACGAAGAACCTCAAATGAAGAAAATGAGGAGTTCAAGGAAGAAGATCGTTGTCAACTTGGACAATGAAGAAGAGGAAGACGTCAATATAAACGTGCATTCATGTGCATGCACATGCATTCATGTGCATGCACATGCATTCATGTGCATGCACATGCATTCATGTGCATGCACATGCATTCATGTGCATGCACATGCATTCATGTGTTATGCATGTGCATGCATGTGTTATGCATGTGCATTCATGTATCATGTATGTGTTATGCTTGTATGCATGTGCATTCATGTGTTATGCATTTGCATTAAATGTGTTATGCATGTGCATTCATGTATTATGCATGTGAATGTATGTGTTATGCATATGCATTGATGTGCATTGATGTGTTATGCATGTGCATGTGTCATGTTTATATGCATGTGCATTCATGCATTTTTCATGTGCATTCATGTTTTATGTATGTGCATTCATTTGTTATGCATATGCATTCATATGTTATGCATGTGCATTCATGTGTTATGCATGTGAATGTATGTGTTATGCATATGCATTGATGTGTTATGAATGTGCATGTGTCATGTTTATATGCATGTGCATTCATGTGCATGCATATGTGCATTCATGTGTTATGCATGTGCATTCATGTGTTATGCATGTGCATTCATGTGTTATGCATGTGCATTCATGTGCATGTACGTGTTATGCATGTGCATTGATGTGTTATGCATGTGCATGTATCATGTTTATATGAATGTGCATTCATGTACATGCATGAATGTGAATGTATGTGTTATGCATATGCATTGATGTGCATTGATGTGTTATGCATGTGCATGTGTCATGTTTATATGAATGTGCATTCATGTACATGCATGTGCATTCATGTGTTATGCATGTGCATGTATGTGTTATGCATGTGCATTCATGTATCATATATGTGTTATGCTTGTATGCATATGCATTCATGTGTTATGCATGTGCATTCATGTGTTATGCATGTGCATTCATGTGTTATGCATGTGCATTCATGTGTTATGCATGTGAATGTATGTGTTATGCATGTGCATTGATGTGTTATGCATGTGAATGTATGTGTTATGCATGTGCATTGATGCGTTATGCATGTGCATTGATGTGTTATGCATGTGCATGTATCATGTTTATATGAATGTGCATTCATGTACATGCATGAATGTGAATGTATATGTTATGCATATGCATTGATGTGCATTGATGTGTTATGCATGTGCATGTGTCATGTTTATACAAATGTGCATTCATGTGTTATGCATGTGCATGTATGTGTTATGCATGTGCATTCATGTATCATGTATGTGTTATGCTTGTATGCATGTGCATTCATGTGTTATGCATGTGCATTCATGTATTATGCATGTGCATTCATGTGTTATGCATGTGAATGTATGTGTTATGCATGTGCATTGATGTGTTATGCATGTGCATTGATGTGTTATGCATGTGCATGTATCATGTTTATATGAATGCATTCATGCACATGCATGAATGTGAATGCATGTGTTATGCATATGCATTGAGGTGCATTGATATGTTATGCATATGCATTCATGTGCATGTATGTGTTATGCATGTGCATTGATGTGTTGTGCATGTGCATGTATCATGTTTATATGAATGTGCATTCATATGCATGCATATGTGCATTCATGTGTTATGCATGTGAATGTATCTAATTTGCTATATATGTAGACATATTGTTTGTTTTTATCATTGTACATGCTAATTGTTCTTTATTTTTGTATGTAGGAAAATGACATTGTCTAAGGAAATGTCTTTATTTTGTGCATGGGTGTGCAACGTTAATATATGAACTGTTAGCTACATCACACACATTTAAGGATCAAGACATAGTGCAAACATGGTTCCACTTCACAAAAAGCATGGCACAAGCTGTAACTATTAGAAAAATTACAAATCGTAGAAATGGTCATAAGCATAGGCAAGCATGGGCCTACCCACGTCCACAAGGTTTTTTTAGAGACTATCTCTTGAGTACCTATAATGATAATATGTTCAAGAGGCGTCTTAGAGTGTCCAAAGAAACATTTCACTATCTTTGTGGAAAACTTGCACCATTTCTTAAGAAAAAATCAACACAATTATGAGATGTAGTGTGTATTGAGGATAGAGTAACTATTTCACTCACTAGACTTGCAACAGGTGATGGATTGTTAGGAATAGCTGATATGTTTGGATGTGCAACTAGTATAGCTTGTGAGATTGTCCATAGTTTTTGCAAAGCAATAGTGAAGTTTGGGCTTAGGGACATGTACATTAGATGTCCTTCAAGCTCTCGTCTTGAAAGTTTGGCTTATGACTTCGAAGCGATAAGAGGGATTCCTTTTGTGGTTTGTGCAATAGATGGTTCCCATATTCCTATCATTGCACCAAGAGAAAATCATGTCGATTACTTTAATCGAAAAGGATTTCACTCTATTTTGTTACAATTGACTGTAGATGCAAATTGCTTGATATGGAATTATGATGTGGGATGGGCACGGTCAGTGCATGGCTGATCAAATTTCACAAGGAGTGAAATAGGGCAAAAATGTGCAAGGGGTGAGTTAGGGAAGTATTGTTTAGTTGGTGATTGTGCATATCCTACTCGCCCATACATGCTAGTGCTTTTCAAGGGATGCAAAGAAGGCTTATCATGTGTTACGTATTACCGGAATTTCATCCAATCGAGCACAAGAATGCCGGTTGAGAGAGCTTTTGGTATATTGAAGGCAAGATTTCGTATCTTGTTAAAAAGGTGCGATATGGATTTACATTACGTACCTGATGTTGTTGCATCTTGTCTTGTGCTTCATAACTTGTGTATTTTTCATGGTGAATCATTTGATATGGAATGGGTATGAGAGGCTGAAGCAAAATTAACAAGTCTTCATCAAAATGTGGATGAAGAACAAAGAGTGTTTGCAAACTCTATGATGGAGCTAGGAGCAATAGCGGAAATCCAAATGGAGGAAATCATGGACCGTGTTCAATGTGCTACTGAAGTACCCGACAATGAGCTTGGGATTGGATCAGAACGAAGAGATAGCTTTGCTCGAATAATGTACAAAGAGAATTCTAAGATGAATATGCAATGTATTTTTGGAAATGATGCCCTTGAGGAAAGTAGTTTTCCTTCATGTTCCACTTGAAATTACATCACTTATTTTTATTTGATTCTTCACAACAAAAAGACTTTTTCTTCATGTCATGTATAAAGCCTTTGATTATCTCATGAAATGATGACGATGCTTTATTTTCATTTCTTTATGCTCAAATTATACAAATTATGATAAAGAAGTGTACATTAGCTCATTTGATTACTTAGTTCTGCCACCCCCTTCTATTCACATTAGATGGTGGCACAAAACTAAAATACCAGTGTTCCACCCTTAAGTGTGAATGGATGGGTGGCGGAACAATCTACTTTTTTCTAGTTCCGGATGGAACTTGAAGATTTTCTTTCCTTGTTCCACCACCCGTGTGTGAAGCCACCCATAGGCTGGATTCAGATTGGGGTGCTGACACACATAGGTTTTTGAACACAGTTCCAGATGGAACAAAATACATCAGCTTGTTCCATGGGCTCTCGATTCACACAACGCGGCGTAACAAACATGACATTGCTGAAATAAAAAGCTCCTCCGCTTCTTCTTTTGTCACAGAAAAAAACTTTTTTAATAGATAATATATGGGCTTTGACACGTGGAGCAATTTCAGTACCTGGAACACATTGGACGGAGGAGAATGCCCGGAACAGTCAAGCGCCTTTTGTACCGTCTAATCATCACACTCCAGAGCCGTTCCACCGCTCTATGTGAATGCAAATTGCCATGCGTCACATAATTATTGGACCATATATTTTCAAGAGCGTGCCGCCGCCCCAGTCTGAATCGAGCCATAGATTTGAGAAGCGCTGTGCTGCGTGCATCCTTCAAAAATGAACCTGCCTGGCTTGGATTCTGTAGCGACAGGAGCAAGAAGAATAACAGGACTGTCGTGAGTCGGGACTTGTGGATGTACCAAAGTTTGGAATCTTTGTGTAGAAAACTGAACTTCTTGTCCTTTATGTGCGATGCTCTGGAACTTTTAAAATTTG
Source organism: Ceratopteris richardii (assembly GCA_020310875.1). Lineage (NCBI taxonomy): Eukaryota > Viridiplantae > Streptophyta > Polypodiopsida > Polypodiales > Pteridaceae > Ceratopteris > Ceratopteris richardii. The sequence continues at coordinate 51,945,106 of CM035439.1, read as the reverse complement.
TTGGATATGGCGGCACTACAGAAAGCATGGGGCTGGTACCAGCTTCAGCTAGCTAGAAAGCCCATTCGCACTCAGATGATCACCTCGAGTATTCTCTGGGCGGTTGGAGATTGCGCGGCACAACGCCTCGATTCGACTTTCGAGGTCCATTCATCATCTGGAGTATTCTCTTTGTCTCTCTACCTCTGCCTCGTTTTATCTCGCACTCCTCTCACCTCTTAACACGCGCACGCACACACGCATACACATCGACGGAAGAACATTCACGTCCATAATCAAGCACACCAAGAGCAGACAATCAATAAGAGCAACGATATTAGAAGGTACAACTGCATCAACGGGTATTCGACCTGGGCAGAAGTACGCACATCCACCTGTTTGATAATGATGCTTTCGATACAGAGCTGTAGAAGATCGTCATGTTAAGGCTACATACAAATGCGCCATGTGCATTTAGACGGATTCTTGTTGATGCACTCTTACAGTCTATACATGTGAACATAGCTTATGTTTCGTAGGCTTCGTATTTATAAAACTTTTTTGTGGTCAGGATAAATAAGATAATCTAGCATCATCTCTCAAAGGATTGAATTACAGAAGAGTAGCTCTTAAATGTGCATATATGTTTAGGCATCCTAGCCTCTGAATTCATTAACAATTATTTTGACAGGACAAACAAGATAATCATGCATCATCTCGCAAAGGATTGGACTACAGAAGAGTCGCTCTTACCAGCTCGTTTGGGTTGCTGTTTGTCGGACCTGTTGGGCATTTATGGTAACAATCTACTCCAGAAAACGTTTTTCCAGAACATTCCATTTATTTAGAGAAAAAATAGGCAATATTTCCATAGTTCATACTCCATGGAAGATGAAAAAGAAAAGAAACGAACTTGTATAGAGAACTTTTGCTATTTTTACCATATGATAAGCTTCACTTTATATATATCCATGTATGTATTATGTATATATGCATGCATGTCCCCAAACCCAAAAGACATCTGGATGGGTGCATGTGGGCCATGTTGGCGAAAACTTCAGATCTAGTACTACTGTTGTGGAATTACTTTCGCCCTTAAGGTGGGTTTCGCGACAAAGCTTGAACTCTGTCAGGCCTGCGGAAATTGCCGCGCCACCAAATAGAGTGCTAAACTAGAGTGATACAGAAACCCTCTTTTATCAACAATAGCTTAGCAAAGTATAGCACACAACATATAAGACTGCGCTCTAACTTTACTGGAAAGGTCGCACCGAAATTTCACCGGATTGTCACTGGACTGACACTGGAATCGTACCGGAACTTCACCGAAATGAACTTCTACTTTGGTTATAATTACTTCAAGTGAGTATACAAGAAGTAAGGAAGTGGTACGTGAACTTCCTCCACTGACTAAACCCTTTCTGAAGTTTAATAGAAAACTCCACCCGTTCAGACAACCTCTTTCCGGTCACACTTTGTACTGTTTATAAATATCTTTTCCACCGGAAACTTTGATCAACTGAAAGTAGAGATGTCTAGCTACAGAATGAGCTAGTTCTCACACAAAACTTCGAATTCTACTGCGAGATATACTTTGTTGTTCTACCGAAAAATTACTCGTTTACTGTAAGAACTGTAACTGACCGAAAATGCGTTTACTGAGAAAACGTTAACTGTTGACTAACTTTAACTGTAACATAACCATACTCTGTTTCTTCCATATACAAACAGTACGCACAAACATCCACATGAACATGTGTTTTTCTATTAGAGAAGATGTGTACAAGTGAGCTTGACCTCTTCTTGTTCAAGCTGCAGAAACTCTCTTATACTGAGTAGTTTCTTATTACCATCTCTCTTAGATGAATACCCGAGTTCTCAGGCTTCTGTTATTCATCTATACATACGCGATATCTGGCGTCTTCTTCTACATACGCAATCTTTGGCGTCTTCTTCGTAACTAAAACTCTTAGTCTCTCATTCTATTCACCATCTCTTCGCAGAACTCTCTCTCTCTCTCTCGGCGGGCTTTTCTTCTTCTAATGCTTGGTGTATATATACACTTTTTCGGCGCTCCTCCACGCTCCTATTTTTAATGTGAGTGTTACGCGCACACCGCGGTTTATTGCTCTGATAGTTACTCTGTTAATGCGCTCACCGCGTACTGACAATGCATACTGTGCGCCTGAAAATTTGATTTCCTGAAGATTCGTCTTCTCCTTCTTTTTCCTTTTATGTCCGTTCGTCAAATTCGTGAGTGATTCCTCAACAGCTCCCCCTCAATCACTAATTTGACTTCTTCCGGTCTTTCATATATCTTTCTTTCTTTTATACCTTCCATTTCTTTGAATCTGCTTGTCTTTGTTCCATCCAAGCTTTTTGTCAATATATCTGCTATCTGATCTTTCGTAGGAGTGTAGACGATTTCTATCTCCTTCTCCATTACCTTTTCCCTCAAGAAATGATACTGAATTTCTATGTGTTTTGTTCTTGCGTGAAACACCGGATTTGCTGCAAGATATAGAGAGCTCATATTGTCTCCATGTATAATTGGTATACCTTGATCAATACCCATGCTTTTGAGCAAGGACTTGCATCCATATTACTTCCTTCGCTGCTTCTACCAGTCCTTTGTATTCTGTTTCTGTTGATGATAAGGCTACTGTGTGTTGCTTCTTCGAACACCAGCTTACCAGCTTATCTCCTAGGTATATCATATACCCGTGTGTTGATCTTCGGTCATCTTGACTTCCTGCCCAGTCTGAGTCGCTGAATGCTTTCAGCTTTATGTTTGATGTAAAAGGATAATATAATCCTTCCTTTATAGTTCTTTTGATATATCTCAGAACTCTTTGTCCTGCAACCCAATGTTGATCTGTCGGACAATGCATAAACTGTGAAAGAACTCCCACCGGATAGCTGAGATCCGGTCTTGTTAGCGTAGCGTAGATTAAGCTTCCTACTAACGATTGATACTTCTTCGTATCTTTGAACTCTGTACCATCATATTTGCTAAGTTTATGATTTACTTCAAGCGGTGTTGAAGCTTCTCTACAATTCTCCATATTAAACTTCTTCAGTAAGTTTAGGAGATATCCTGTTTGCGAAACATATACACCATGATCTGTATATGTGATTTCCATACCTAGAAAGTATGATAACTTTCCCAGGTCACTGATTTTGAATTCCTTTTCGAGCAGTTTCTTCACTTCTCGGATTCCTTCATCTGAGGTTCCTGTAATTATTATGTCATCTACATAGATACAAATGTAAATCATTTCTTCTTCTGTCTTTTTGATGAGTAGACTTGCATCTGCCTTCGAGCTTTGGTATCCAAGTTCATTGAGATACTTCACAAGTCTGTAGTTCCAAGCTCTTGGAGCTTGCTTCAGTCCATAAAGTGCTTTCCTTAACCTGCAAACAAAATTTGGGTATCTGGAACTTGTAAACCCTTCCGGTTGTTCCATATAGACTTCATCTGATATATATCCATTCAGGAATGCATTCTTTCTATCTAGCTGACTTAGCTTCCATCCTTTTGATGCTGCTATGGCAATCACTGTTCTTATGGTTGACATCTTTGCCACCGGACTGAACGTCTCGTCATAGTCTATGCCATGCGTCTGAGCATAGCCCTTGATAACCAGTCTCGCTTTATGTCTGGCTATCCTTCCATCTGCAAGTTTCTTTATTTTGAACACCCATTTATTTCCGATTACTTTCTTACCGTTCGGTTTAGGAACAAGCTCCCATGTCTTGTTCTCTTCGAGTGCGGTGAATTCTTCTTCCATTGCTTCTTGCCATTGCTTCTTGCCTTTGGCTTCATCATAACTCTGAGGCTCATCCTCATCTTTAACCATATATGCATAATCTTGTTGAGTTATATACGATGTATCATACGAGTATCTTTCCGGTTGTCTTCTTACTCTGTTTGACCTTCTTAGTTCATATTCTTCGTGTGTATCTGAGTACACGTCTTCATCTTCGTTCCTTATACCGGATCCGGTCCTAGACGTACTTGCCTCTTCATCTTTGTTTACCTGGACAATTGATTTTCCTTTCTTCTTTTTATCTCTTCTTCAAATTCTTGAGCTGTATGACTCTGATCTGCATACCAGCTCTTCTGTTCATCAAATGTTACATCTCTGGAAACAGTAAAATGTTTGGTTAGAGGACTCCATAACCTGTAACCCATCTGCTTTTCATCATATCCGACGAATACATATTTCTCTGCTTTCGGTTCAAGCTTATGTCTAAGTTGAGACGGTACATAAGCATACGCTACTGATCCAAACACTTTGCAGTGATCAAGTGTTGGCTTCTTTCCCCACCAAGCTTCGTAAGGGGTCATTCCTTCTAAGGCTGTACATGGTAATCTGTTTACCAAGTATGTAGCTGTATTTACGGCTTCAGCCCAAAGATAATCAGGACAATTCTTTTCTTTCAGCATAGCTCGTGCAAACTCGACTAGAGTTCGGTTTCTCCTTTCTGCTACACCGTTTTGTTGTGGTGTATACCTGCAGGTTATTTCTCTCTTAATACCTGCGTTCCAAAGATAGTCATTGAATTCTCGGGAGAAGTATTCTCCCCCTCCATCAGACCTCAGTCTTTTTAGTTTTCGTCCGGTAAGTCTTTCAGCATATGCATGAAAATGCCTGAAGGCTCCAAATACTTCTGATTTTTCTTTCAAAACATAAAGAGTTATCCACCTTGTTGCATCATCAATGAAAAGAACATAATACCTTGATCCGCTGATTGATCCTTCTTTTGTTGGTCCCCATACATCTGTATGTATGAGTTCTAGCACACCGTCATGTTTGAATCCTTTCTTCTGGAAAGGTAACCTGTGGGCTTTTCCTATTTGACAGGCTTCACATTTGTGAATCATATGTTGGTTTTGTACGTTCGGTAATCCTAGTGCGGACTGATTCGCTATCATAGCTTTGATTCCTTTTTCGTGAAAATGACCTAATCTCTTATGCCAGATATCGAGTTCTGTAATTACCTTTTCATCATGTGTGAGTAACGCTTGGCCAATGTTCCCTTGTACTCTTAACGTAAAGAGTCTCCCTTCTTTCTTACCAGAGACGATCTGATAATATCCGTTCTTGGGATCTTCTACAAATACTCCTTTGTTTGTAAATCTGACCTGAAAACCTTTTTCGACTATCTGTCCTACACTGATAAGATTTTTCGGTATGGTTGGAACATACAGAACATTGGTTAGCAAATCTGCTCCACTTTTGCATTTCACTTTTCCGATTGATTGTACTTTGTGTCTTGTATTGTCACCTGTTTGAACAGTGTGACAGGAGCTTCCTTTTTCGAGTTCTGACATCAGCTCTATGTTTCCTGACAAGTGATTTGAACATCCAGAGTCAATATAAAATACCTTTAGATCTTCGTTTTTTGATGTGCTGATAGAGTTCATCATCAGCGATGTATGACTTTCATTCTGCGTGTCGTTTGCGTAGGTGTTGTAGGTGGTGTTGTAGGATTGATTTTGTCCCCAACTTCTCACTCCACCTCTACCATAGCCTCCTCTTTGGTTTTGTCTTCCTCTTTGAGCATTACTCTGATTTCTTCCGCTACTGCCTCTGCTATTGTTGTTCTGGTTTAGATTTGATCTCTGTTGGTTGTGCCAACAATCATGCGCCAGATGGTTACTTAGTCCACAAATCCAGCAAGCTTTCTTGGTGGTATTCTGGCTGCTTCTTCCTCTTGCTCTTCCTCTGCCAGTGCCTTTACCTCTTGCGTAATAGGCCTGAGAGCTCGACTCTTCTTCATCTTTCGACTTGCCTTTCTTCTTGTTCTTCATGTACATTGCAGAGCTTTGTCCTTTGTCTGCGTCTCCTTTCAGGTCTTGCTCATATGTGAGCATCAAACCAAGCAACTGATTTAAATCTGGTACAAAATGATTTAAGGAAAGTTCAGTTGATAGTACGAAAGGTTTCCACCTTTCATCTCCTCTCAAACCTGTGAGCACTTGCGCTATCAATCTATGATCTTCGACCTCTTCATTTATGGATCCTAGACTATCTGCTAGATCCTTCATTTTAGTGACGTAGTCACTGATGCCTTGACTCGACTTCTTTTTGAATGTCGTAAATTCGGACCATAAGCTAGCCTTCCTGGCTTTCGTAGTATTTTGGAAATGATCTTCCAATGCACTCCATATATCCTCTGCTTTCTCCAGACCTCTAATGTGCGGTAGCAGATGATCTGAAACAGTGTTGTAGATGTAGGCTCTTGCCGTTGCATCTTTCTTTTGCCACAACTTCAAGGCTTCTATCTCTTCCTTTTCTGGTTGGCTATCATCTTCGAAAGTCGGCTTCTTTTCTTCTCCGGACACGTACATCATTAAGTCCTTACTCATAAGTAAGGCTTCCATGCGCATTACCCATGCGGGATAATTATCTCTGTCCAATTTATCAATTTGGACGTGATCTGCCATGATAGGGAATACTCTGCGCTCTAATACCAATTGTTGGCGAAAACTTCAGATCTAGTACTACTGTTGCGGAATTACTTTCGCCCTGAAGGTGGGTTTCGCGACAAAGCTTGAACTCTGTCAGGCCTGCGGAAATTGCCGCGCCACCAAATAGAGTGCTAAACTAGAGTGATACAGAAACCCTCTTTTATCAACAATAGCTTAGCAAAGTCTAGCACACAACATATAAGACTGCGCTCTAACTTTATTGGAAAGGTCGCACCGAAATTTCACCGGACTGTCACTGGACTGACACTGGAATTGTACCGGAACTTCACCGAAATGAACTTCTACTCTGGTTATAATTACTTCAAGTGAGTATACAAGAAGTAAGGAAGTGGTACGTGAACTTCCTCCACTGACTAAACCCTTTCTGAAGTTTAATAGAAAACTCCACCCGTTCACACAACCTCTTTCCGGTCACACTTTGTACTGTGTATAAATATCTTTTCCACCGGAAACTTTGATCAACTGAAAGTAGAGATGTCAAGCTACAGAATGAGCTAGTTCTCACATAAAACTTCGAATTCTACTGCGAGATATACTTTGTTGTTCTACCGGAAAATTACTCGTTTACTGTAAGAACTGTAACTGACCGAAAATGCATTTACTGAGAAAACGTTAACTGTTGACTAACTTTAACTGTAACATAAACATATTCTGTTTCTTCCATATACAAACAGTACGCACAAACATCCACATGAACATGTGTTTTTCTATTAGAGAAGATGTGTACAAGTGAGCTTGACCTCTTCTTGTTCAAGCTGCAGAAACTCTCTTATACTGAGTAGTTTCTTATTACCATCTCTCTTAGATGAATACCCGAGTTCTCAGGCTTCTGTTATTCATCTATACATACGCGGTCTCTGGCGTCTTCTTCTACATACGCAATCTCTGGCGTCTTCTTCGTAACTAAAACTCTTAGTCTCTCATTCTATTCACCATCTCTTCGCAGAACTCTCTCTCTCTCTCGGCGGGCTTTTCTTCTTCTAATGCTTGGTGTATATATACACTTTTTCGGCGCTCCTCCACGCTCCTATTTTTAATGTGAGCGTTACGCGCACACCGCGGTTTATTGCTCTGATAGTTACTCTGTTAATGCGCTCACCGCGTACTGACAATGCATACTGTGCGCCTGAAAATTTGATTTCCTGAAGATTCGTCTTCTCCTTCTTTTTCCTTTTATGTCCGGTCGTCAAATTCGTGAGTGATTCCTCAACAGCTCCCCCTCAATCACTAATTTGACTTCTTCCGGTCTTTCATATATCTTTCTTTCTTTTATACCTTCCATTTCTTTGAATCTGCTTGTCTTTGTTCCATCGAAGCTTTTTGTCAATATATCTGCTATCTGATCTTTCGTAGGAGTGTAGACGATTTCTATCTCCTTATCCATTACCTTTTCCCTCAAGAAATGATACTGAATTTCTATGTGTTTTGTTCTTGCGTGAAACATCGGATTTGCTGCAAGATATAGAGAGCTCATATTGTCTCCATGTATAATTGGTATACCTTGATCAATACCCATGCTTTTGAGCAAGGTCTGCATCCATATTACTTCCTTCGCTGCTTCTACCAGTCCTTTGTATTCTGCTTCTGTTGATGATAAGGCTACTGTGTGTTGCTTCTTTGAACACCAGCTTACCAGCTTATCTCCTAGGTATATCATATACCCGTGTGTTGATCTTCGGTCATCTTGACTTCCTGCCCAGTCTGAGTCGCTGAATGCTTTCAGCTTTATGTTTGATGTAAAAGGATAATATAATCCTTCCTTTATAGTTCTTTTGATATATCTCAGAACTCTTTGTCCTGCAACCCAATGTTGATCTGTCGGACAATGCATAAACTGTGAAAGAACTCCCACCGGATAGCTGAGATCCGGTCTTGTTAGCGTAGCGTAGATTAAGCTTCCTACTAACGATTGATACTTCTTCATATCTTTGAACTCTGTACCATCATATTTGCTAAGTTTATGATTTACTTCAAGCGGTGTTGAAGCTTCTCCACAATTCTCCATATTAAACTTCTTCAGTAAGTTTAGGAGATATCCTGTTTGCGAAACATATACACCATGATCTGTATATGTGATTTCCATACCTAGAAAGTATGATAACTTTCCCAGGTCACTGATTTTGAATTCCTTTTCGAGCAGTTTCTTCACTTCTCGGATTCCTTCATCTGAGGTTCCTGTAATTATTATGTCATCTACATAGATACAAATGTAAATCATTTCTTCTTCTGTCTTTTTGATGAGTAGACTTGCATCTGCCTTCGAGCTTTGGTATCCAAGTTCATTGAGATACTTCACAAGTCTGTAGTTCGAAGCTCTTGGAGCTTGCTTCAGTCCATAAAGTGCTTTCCTTAACCTGCAAACAAAATTTGGGTATCTGGAACTTGTAAACCCTTCCGGTTGTTCCATATAGACTTCATCTGATATATATCCATTCAGGAATGCATTCTTTCTATCTAGCTGACTTAGCTTCCATCCTTTTGATGCTGCTATGGCAATCACTGTTCTTATAGTTGACATCTTTGCCACCGGATTGAACGTCTCGTCATAGTCTATGCCATGCGTCTGAGCATAGCCCTTGATAACCAGTCTCGCTTTATGTCTGGCTATCCTTCCATCTGCAAGTTTCTTTATTTTGAACACCCATTTATTTCCGATTACTTTCTTACCGTTCGGTTTAGGAACAAGCTCCCATGTCTTGTTCTCTTCGAGTGCGGTGAATTCTTCTTCCATTGCTTCTTGCCATTGCTTCTTGCCTTTGGCTTCATCATAACTCTGAGGCTCATCCTCATCTTTAACCATATATGCATAATCTTGTTGAGTTATATACGATGTATCATACGAGTATCTTTTCGGTTGTCTTCTTACTCTGTTTGACCTTCTTAGTTCATATTCTTCGTGTGTATCTGAGTACACGTCTTCATCTTCGTTCCTTATACCGGATCCGGTCCTAGACGTACTTGCCTCTTCATCTTTGTTTACCTGTACAATTGATTTTCCTTTCTTCTTTTTATCTCTTCTTCAAATTCTTGAGCTGTATGACTCTGATCTGCATACCAGCTCTTCTGTTCATCAAATGTTACATCTCTGGAAACAGTAAAATGTTTGGTTAGAGGACTCCATAACCTGTAACCCATCTGCTTTTCATCATATCCGACGAATACATATTTCTCTGCTTTCGGTTCAAGCTTATGTCTAAGTTGAGACGGTACATAAGCATACGCTACTGATCCAAACACTTTGCAGTGATCAAGTGTTGGCTTCTTTCCCCACCAAGCTTCGTAAGGGGTCATTCCTTCTAAGGCTGTACATGGTAATCTGTTTACCAAGTATGTAGCTGTATTTACGGCTTCAGCCCAAAGATAATCAGGACAATTCTTTTCTTTCAGCATAGCTCGTGCAAACTCGACTAGAGTTCGGTTTCTCCTTTCTGCTACACCGTTTTGTTGTGGTGTATACCTGCAGGTTATTTCTCTCTTAATACCTGCGTTCCAAAGATAGTCATTGAATTCTCGGGAGAAGTATTCTCCCCCTCCATCAGACCTCAGTCTTTTTAGTTTTCGTCCGGTAAGTCTTTCAGCATATGCATGAAAATGCCTGAAGGCTCCAAATACTTCTGATTTTTCTTTCAAAACATAAAGAGTTATCCACCTTGTTGCATCATCAATGAAAAGAACATAATACCTTGATCCGCTGATTGATCCTTCTTTTGTTGGTCCCCATACATCTGTATGTATGAGTTCTAGCACACCGTCATGTTTGAATCCTTTCTTCTGGAAAGGTAACCTGTGGGCTTTTCCTATTTGACAGGCTTCACATTTGTGAATCATATGTTGGTTTTGTACGTTCGGTAATCCTAGTGCGGACTGATTCGCTATCATAGCTTTGATTCCTTTTTCGTGAAAATGACCTAATCTCTTATGCCAGATATCGAGTTCTGTAATTACCTTTTCATCATGTGTGAGCAACGCTTGGCCAATGTTCCCTTGTACTCTTAACGTAAAGAGTCTCCCTTCTTTCTTACCAGAGACGATCTGATAATATCCGTTCTTGGGATCTTCTACAAATACTCCTTTGTTTGTAAATCTGACCTGAAAACCTTTTTCGACTATCTGTCCTACACTGATCAGATTTTTCGGTATGGTTGGAACATACAGAACATTGGTTAGCAAATCTGCTCCACTTTTGCATTTCACTTTTCCGATTGATTGTACTTTGTGTCTTGTATTGTCACCTGTTTGAACAGTGTGACAGGAGCTTCCTTTTTCGAGTTCTGACATCAGCTCTATGTTTCCTGACAAGTGATTTGAACATCCAGAGTCAATATAAAATACCTTTAGATCTTCGTTTTTTGATGTGCTGATAGAGTTCATCATCAGCGATGTATGACTTTCATTCTGCGTGTCGTTTGCGTAGTTGTTGTAGGTGGTGTTGTAGGATTGATTCTGTCCCCAACTTCTCACTCCACCTCTACCATAGCCTCCTCTTTGGTTTTGTCTTCCTCTTTGAGCATTACTCTGATTTCTTCCGCTACTGCCTCTGCTATTGTTGTTCTGGTTTAGATTTGATCTCTGTTGGTTGTGCCAACAATCATGCGCCAGATGGTTACTTAGTCCACAAATCCAACAAGCTTTCTTGGTGGTATTCTGGCTGCTTCTTCCTCTTGCTCTTCCTCTGCCAGTGCCTTTACCTCTTGCGTAATAGGCCTGAGAGCTCGACTCTTCTTCATCTTTCGACTTGCCTTTCTTCTTGTTCTTCATGTACATTGCAGAGCTTTGTCCTTTGTCTGCGTCTCCTTTCAGGTCTTGCTCATATGTGAGCATCAAACCAAGCAACTGATTTAAATCTGGTACAAAATGATTTAAGGAAAGTTCAGTTGATAGTACGAAAGGTTTCCACCTTTCATCTCCTCTCAAACCTGTGAGCACTTGCGCTATCAATCTATGATCTTCGACCTCTTCATTTATGGATCCTAGACTATCTGCTAGATCCTTCATTTTAGTGACGTAGTCACTGATGCCTTGACTCGACTTCTTTTTGAATGTCGTAAATTCGGACCATAAGCTAGCCTTCTTGGCTTTCGTAGTATTTTGGAAATGATCTTCCAATGCACTCCATATATCCTTTGCTTTCTCCAGACCTCTAATGTGCGGTAGCAGATGATCTGAAACAGTGTTGTAGATGTAGGCTCTTGCCGTTGCATCTTTCTTTTGCCACAACTTCAAGGCTTCTATCTCTTCCTTTTCTGGTTGGCTATCATCTTCGAAAGTCGGCTTCTTTTCTTCTCCGGACACGTACATCATTAAGTCCTTACTCATAAGTAAGGCTTCCATGCGCATTACCCATGCGGGATAATTATCTCTGTCCAGTTTATCAATTTGGACGTGATCTGCCATGATAGGGAATACTCTGCGCTCTAATACCAATTGTTGGCGAAAACTTCAGATCTAGTACTACTGTTGCGGAATTACTTTCGCCCTGAAGGTGGGTTTCGCGACAAAGCTTGAACTCTGTCAGGCCTGCGGAAATTGCCGCGCCACGAAATAGAGTGCTAAACTAGAGTGATACAGAAACCCTCTTTTATCAACAATAGCTTAGCAAAGTCTAGCACACAACATATAAGACTGCGCTCTAACTTTACTGGAAAGGTCGCACCGAAATTTCACCGGACTGTCACTGGACTGACACTGGAATCGTACCGGAACTTCACCGAAATGAACTTCTACTCTGGTTATAATTACTTCAAGTGAGTATACAAGAAGTAAGGAAGTGGTACGTGAACTTCCTCCACTGATTAAACCCTTTCTGAAGTTTAATAGAAAACTCCACCCGTTCAGACAACCTCTTTCCGGTCACACTTTGTACTGTGTCTAAATATCTTTTCCACCGGAAACTTTGATCAACTGAAAGTAGAGATGTCTAGCTACAGAATGAGCTAGTTCTCACATAAAACTTCGAATTCTATTGCGAGATATACTTTGTTGTTCTACCGGAAAATTACTCGTTTACTGTAAGAACTGTAACTGACCGAAAATGCATTTACTGAGAAAACGTTAACTGTTGACTAACTTTAACTGTAACATAAACATACTCTGTTTCTTCCATATACAAACAATACGCACAAACATCCACATGAACATGTGTTTTTCTATTAGAGAAGATGTGTACAAGTGAGCTTGACCTCTTCTTGTTCAAGCTGCAGAAACTCTCTTATACTGAGTAGTTTCTTATTACCATCTCTCTTAGATGAATACCCGAGTTCTCAGGCTTCTGTTATTCATCTATACATACGCGATCTCTGGCGTCTTCTTCTACATACGCAATCTCTGGCGTCTTCTTCGTAACTAAAACTCTTAGTCTCTCATTCTATTCACCATCTCTTCGCAGAACTCTCTCTCTCTCTCGGCGGGCTTTTCTTCTTCTAATGCTTGGTGTATATATACACTTTTTCGGCGCTCCTCCACGCTCCTATTTTTAATGTGAGCGTTACGCGCACATCGCGGTTTATTGCTCTGATAGTTACTCTGTTAATGCGCTCACTGCGTACTGACAATGCATACTGTGCGCCTGAAAATTTGATTTCCTGAAGATTCGTCTTCTCCTTCTTTTTCCTTTTATGTCCGGTCGTCAAATTCGTGAGTGATTCCTCAACAGCTCCCCCTCAATCACTAATTTGACTTCTTCCGGTCTTTCATATATCTTTCTTTCTTTTATACCTTCCATTTCTTTGAATCTGCTTGTCTTTGTTCCATCCAAGCTTTTTGTCAATATATCTGCTATCTGATCTTTCGTAGGAGTGTAGACGATTTCTATCTCCTTATCCATTACCTTTCCCCTCAAGAAATGATACTGAATTTCTATGTGTTTTGTTCTTGCGTGAAACACCGGATTTGCTGCAAGATATAGAGAGCTCATATTGTCTCCATGTATAATTGGTATACCTTGATCAATACCCATGCTTTTGAGCAAGGTCTGCATCCATATTACTTCCTTCGCTGCTTCTACCAGTCCTTTGTATTCTGCTTCTGTTGATGATAAGGCTACTGTGTGTTGCTTCTTCGAACACCAGCTTACGAGCTTATCTCCTAGGTATATCATATACCCGTGTGTTGATCTTCGGTCATCTTGACTTCTTTCCCAGTCTGAGTCGCTGAATGCTTTAAGCTTTATGTTTGATGTAAAAGGATAATATAATCCTTCCTTTATAGTTCTTTTGATATATCTCAGAACTCTTTGTCCTGCAACCCAATGTTGATCTGTCGGACAATGCATAAACTGTGAAAGAACTCCCACCGGATAGCTGAGATCCGGTCTTGTTAGCGTAGCGTAGATTAAGCTTCCTACTAACGATTGATACTTCTTCATATCTTTGAACTCTGTACCATCATATTTGCTAAGTTTATGATTTACTTCAAGCGGTGTTGAAGCTTCTCTACAATTCTCCATATTAAACTTCTTCGGTAAGTTTAGGAGATATCCTGTTTGCGAAACATATACACCATGATCTGTATATGTGATTTCCATACCTAGAAAGTATGATAACTTTCCCAGGTCACTGATTTTGAATTCCTTTTCGAGCAGTTTCTTCACTTCTCGGATTCCTTCATCTGAGGTTCCTGTAATTATTATGTCATCTACATAGATACAAATGTAAATCATTTCTTCTTCTGTCTTTTTGATGAGTAGACTTGCATCTGCCTTCGAGCTTTGGTATCCAAGTTCATTGAGATACTTCACAAGTCTGTAGTTCCAAGCTCTTGGAGCTTGCTTCAGTCCATAAAGTGCTTTCCTTAACCTGCAAACAAAATTTGGGTATCTGGAACTTGTAAACCCTTCCGGTTGTTCCATATAGACTTCATCTGATATATATCCATTCAGGAATGCATTCTTTCTATCTAGCTGACTTAGCTTCCATCCTTTTGATGCTGCTATGGCAATCACTGTTCTTATGGTTGACATCTTTGCCACCGGACTGAACGTCTCGTCATAGTCTATGCCATGCGTCTGAGCATAGCCCTTGATAACCAGTCTCGCTTTATGTCTGGCTATCCTTCCATCTGCAAGTTTCTTTATTTTGAACACCCATTTATTTCCGATTACTTTCTTACCGTTCGGTTTAGGAACAAGCTCCCATGTCTTGTTCTCTTCGAGTGCGGTGAATTCTTCTTCCATTGCTTCTTGCCATTGCTTCTTGCCTTTGGCTTCATCATAACTCTGAGGCTCATCCTCATCTTTAACCATATATGCATAATCTTGTTGAGTTATATACGATGTATCATACGAGTATCTTTCCGGTTGTCTTCTTACTCTGTTTGACCTTCTTAGTTCATATTCTTCGTGTGTATCTGAGTACACGTCTTCATCTTCGTTCCTTATACCGGATCCGGTCCTAGACGTACTTGCCTCTTCATCTTTGTTTACCTGGACAATTGATTTTCCTTTCTTCTTTTTATCTCTTCTTCAAATTCTTGAGCTGTATGACTCTGATCTGCATACCAGCTCTTCTGTTCATCAAATGTTACATCTCTGGAAACAGTAAAATGTTTGGTTAGAGGACTCCATAACCTGTAACCCATCTGCTTTTCATCATATCCGACGAATACATATTTCTCTGCTTTCGGTTCAAGCTTATGTCTAAGTTGAGACGGTACATAAGCATACGCTACTGATCCAAACACTTTGCAGTGATCAAGTGTTGGCTTCTTTCCCCACCAAGCTTCGTAAGGGGTCATTCCTTCTAAGGCTGTACATGGTAATCTGTTTACCAAGTATGTAGCTGTATTTACGGCTTCAGCCCAAAGATAATCAGGACAATTCTTTTCTTTCAGCATAGCTCGTGCAAACTCGACTAGAGTTCGGTTTCTCCTTTCTGCTACACCGTTTTGTTGTGGTGTATACCTGCAGGTTATTTCTCTCTTAATACCTGCGTTCCAAAGATAGTCATTGAATTCTCGGGAGAAGTATTCTCCCCCTCCATCAGACCTCAGTCTTTTTAGTTTTCGTCCGGTAAGTCTTTCAGCATATGCATGAAAATGCCTGAAGGCTCCAAATACTTCTGATTTTTCTTTCAAAACATAAAGAGTTATCCACCTTGTTGCATCATCAATGAAAAGAACATAATACCTTGATCCGCTGATTGATCCTTCTTTTGTTGGTCCCCATACATCTGTATGTATGAGTTCTAGCACACCGTCATGTTTGAATCCTTTCTTCTGGAAAGGTAACCTGTGGGCTTTTCCTATTTGACAGGCTTCACATTTGTGAATCATATGTTGGTTTTGTACGTTCGGTAATCCTAGTGCGGACTGATTCGCTATCATAGCTTTGATTCCTTTTTCGTGAAAATGACCTAATCTCTTATGCCAGATATCGAGTTCTGTAATTACCTTTTCATCATGTGTGAGTAACGCTTGGCCAATGTTCCCTTGTACTCTTAACGTAAAGAGTCTCCCTTCTTTCTTACCAGAGACGATCTGATAATATCCGTTCTTGGGATCTTCTACAAATACTCCTTTGTTTGTAAATCTGACCTGAAAACCTTTTTCGACTATCTGTCCTACACTGATCAGATTTTTCGGTATGGTTGGAACATACAGAACATTGGTTAGCAAATCTGCTCCACTTTTGCATTTCACTTTTCCGATTGATTGTACTTTGTGTCTTGTATTGTCACCTGTTTGAACAGTGTGACAGGAGCTTCCTTTTTCGAGTTCTGACATCAGCTCTATGTTTCCTGACAAGTGATTTGAACATCCAGAGTCAATATAAAATACCTTTAGATCTTCGTTTTTTGATGTGCTGATAGAGTTCATCATCAGCGATGTATGACTTTCATTCTGCGTGTCGTTTGCGTAGTTGTTGTAGGTGGTGTTGTAGGATTGATTCTGTCCCCAACTTCTCACTCCACCTCTACCATAGCCTCCTCTTTGGTTTTGTCTTCCTCTTTGAGCATTACTCTGATTTCTTCCGCTACTGCCTCTGCTATTGTTGTTCTGGTTTAGATTTGATCTCTGTTGGTTGTGCCAACAATCATGCGCCAGATGGTTACTTAGTCCACAAATCCAGCAAGCTTTCTTGGTGGTATTCTGGCTGCTTCTTCCTCTTGCTCTTCCTCTGCCAGTGCCTTTACCTCTTGCGTAATAGGCCTGAGAGCTCGACTCTTCTTCATCTTTCGACTTGCCTTTCTTCTTGTTCTTCATGTACATTGCAGAGCTTTGTCCTTTGTCTGCGTCTCCTTTCAGGTCTTGCTCATATGTGAGCATCAAACCAAGCAACTGATTTAAATCTGGTACAAAATGATTTAAGGAAAGTTCAGTTGATAGTACGAAAGGTTTCCACCTTTCATCTCCTCTCAAACCTGTGAGCACTTGCGCTATCAATCTATGATCTTCGACCTCTTCATTTATGGATCCTAGACTATCTGCTAGATCCTTCATTTTAGTGACGTAGTCACTGATGCCTTGACTCGACTTCTTTTTGAATGTCGTAAATTCGGACCATAAGCTAGCCTGTTGGGGATAAAGGCCCCAAGGACTCTCCTTTTGTATATTTTGACTCTTCCATGTGAAAGCTCTCTTCGAGAGCTTTCCAAACATATTTTTGTTGTATTTTTTGGACCCCAAATTGGGGAGTTATAGGCATTTACATTATTTTTATGACTTTTGGTCATTGGCCATGTGTGAACATGCCCAAATGACCTAAAAGTCACTTATCAATAAGACGTGGTCCCAAATCTCTCATAACTTGATTGGGACTTCTTCAACTTCAGCTTCTCCATCTTCTTGTCCAAATTTCTGCGCAGGTTTCTCTCTCTACTTTCTCTCTCCTCACGCAGCAGCCCACTCCCTTTGTGTTTGGAGCAACCGAGCAGACCACGACGTAGCTCTCCGCGGCCTCTTTGAACTGGTATGAGAGCCTTGAGTTGTTCCATCGCGACAAAGTTGCTCGAAGTGCTTTTCACTTCAGCCAATGTTAAGTTGAAGGTGTTTTCTTGCATTTGGGAGAATTTCATCGCGAAAAACCTTTTTTTTTTTCGCGATAAAAGTGCTGTTTTTGGAAGATTACTTTAGCCCGGAGGAAAGCTGAAGCAAATTTTGTGCTTTTTAGAGAGTTTCATCGCGAAGAATCTCTTCTATTCTTTTTTTTGTATCCCCACAGGTCTTTTTCAGCATCCACATTGCTGATTTTTTCATCTACAGGTCTTTTGTGGCAGAATTTCTCTCATTTTTCAAGTGGGAGGACATGCACAAAGATTGAGGAAGTGCATACTTGCTGGAAACTTATTACAGCAGGTCATTTCTCTGATTTTACAGGTCATATTGCTGCAAAAAAATTGGGGCTTTTGTGAAAACAAGCACCCATTGCCTTGGTTTTATATCTATGTATGCTTTTTGTGGTTGAAAAACAACAAATTTGTTGTTTTTGATTCAATTACAGCTTGCTGGAATTTTCTGAAATTTTCTGCAGAAAATTTCAGAAATTGATTTTTGCAAGTTTTGGACAGTTTTTGGGCTTCATTTCTGAGCTATAGTCTCGTAAGGTAATTGCGCACAAGACAACAGGTGAATTTTACCTTTTTGGTGAAATTTTGAAGCTCTTAGTGTTCAAACATGGCCTCTACCTCCTCTGATGTCAAAAGCTTGTTTGAGATCAAGAGATTTGAAGGTAATGGTTTCGATTTGTGGAAAGAGAGAATGTTGGGCATCCTCTTTCTTAAAGATTGTGAAGGGGCTCTTGAGGAAGTCAAGCCCGAAGATATGACAGATGCAGCATGGATGAATCTAAACAAAAAGGCCATCACTTACATCAAGATGGCTGTGTCAGATGAAATCTTAGTGGATTTGAAAGGCCTTACAACTGGTTTTGAGGTATGGGAGAAGCTGAAAGCCACTTATGAAAATACCACGCCTGTAAATCAAGTGCATCTTATGCGTAAGCTAGTGTGTATGCAGCTTGATGAGTCAAAAAGTGCGGCTGAGCACTTATCTTTGTTTACAGGTACTCTTTCACAATTGCAGGACTCTGGATTACCTCCATTTGATGATAAGCTTAAGGCCATCTTCTTGTTGATGACCTTACCTGATTCGTGGGAAACATTGGTTGTTTCACTTTCGAATAGCCCCAGTCTTACCTTTGATGGTGTAAGGGGTTCTATTTTGAATGAGGAAATCAGGAGGAAAGCTAGTGGAGAGGGCAGTGGTTCAGCCAATGTGGCTAGAGGAAGAACAGAAAAGATCTTCCAATGCACTCCATATATCCTCTGCTTTCTCCAGACCTCTAATGTGCGGTAGCAGATGATCTGAAACAGTGTTGTAGATGTAGGCTCTTGCCGTTGCATCTTTCTTTTGCCACAACTTCAAGGCTTCTATCTCTTCCTTTTCTGGTTGGCTATCATCTTCGAAAGTCGGCTTCTTTTCTTTTCCGGACACGTACATCATTAAGTCCTTACTCATAAGTAAGGCTTCAATGCGCATTACCCATGCGGGATAATTATCTCTGTCCAGTTTATCAATTTGGAGGTGATCTGCCATGATAGGGAATACTCTGCGCTCTAATACCAATTGTTGGCGAAAACTTCAGATCTAGTACTACTGTTGCGGAATTACTTTCGCCCTGAAGGTGGGTTTCGCGACAAAGCTTGAACTCTGTCAGGCCTGCGGAAATTGCCGCGCCACCAAATAGAGTGCTAAACTAGAGTGATACAGAAACCCTCTTTTATCAACAATAGCTTAGCAAAGTCTAGCACACAACATATAAGACTGCGCTCTAACTTTACTGGAAAGGTCGCACCGAAATTTCACCGGACTGTCACTGGACTGACACTGGAATCATACCGGAACTTCACCGAAATGAACTTCTACTCTGGTTATAATTACTTCAAGTGAGTATACAAGAAGTAAGGAAGTGGTACGTGAACTTCCTCCACTGACTAAACCCTTTCTGAAGTTTAATAGAAAACTCCACCCGTTCAGACAACCTCTTTCCGGTCACACTTTGTACTGTGTATAAATATCTTTTCCACCGGAAACTTTGATCAACTGAAAGTAGAGATGTCAAGCTACAGAATGAGCTAGTTCTCACATAAAACTTCGAATTCTACTGCGAGATATACTTTGTTGTTCTACCGGAAAATTACTCGTTTACTGTAAGAACTGTAACTGACCGAAAATGCATTTACTGAGAAAACGTTAACTGTTGACTAACTTTAACTGTAACATAAACATACTTTGTTTCTTCCATATACAAACAGTACGCACAAACATCCACATGAACATGTGTTTTTCTATTAGAGAAGATGTGTACAAGTGAGCTTGACCTCTTCTTGTTCAAGCTGCAGAAACTCTCTTATACTGAGTAGTTTCTTATTACCATCTCTCTTAGATGAATACCCGAGTTCTCAGGCTTCTGTTATTCATCTATACATACGCGATCTCTGGCGTCTTCTTCTACATACGCAATCTCTGGCGTCTTCTTCGTAACTAAAACTCTTAGTCTCTCATTCTATTCACCATCTCTTCGCAGAACTCTCTCTCTCTCTCGGCGGGCTTTTCTTCTTCTAATGCTTGGTGTATATATACACTTTTTCGGCGCTCCTCCACGCTCCTATTTTTAATGTGAGCGTTACGCGCACACCGCGGTTTATTGCTCTGATAGTTACTCTGTTAATGCGCTCACTGCTTACTGACAATGCATACTGTGCGCCTGAAAATTTGATTTCCTGAAGATTCGTCTTCTCCTTCTTTTTCCTTTTATGTCCGGTCGTCAAATTCGTGAGTGATTCCTCAACAGCTCCCCCTCAATCACTAATTTGACTTCTTCCGGTCTTTCATATATCTTTCTTTCTTTTATACCTTCCATTTCTTTGAATCTGCTTGTCTTTGTTCCATCCAAGCTTTTTGTCAATATATCTGCTATCTGATCTTTCGTAGGAGTGTAGACGATTTCTATCTCCTTCTCCATTACCTTTTCCGTCAAGAAATGATACTGAATTTCTATGTGTTTTGTTCTTGCGTGAAACACCGGATTTGCTGCAAGATATAGAGAGCTCATATTGTCTCCATGTATAATTGGTATACCTTGATCAATACCCATGCTTTTGAGCAAGGTCTGCATCCATATTACTTCCTTCGCTGCTTCTACAAGTCCTTTGTATTCTGCTTCTGTTGATGATAAGGCTACTGTGTGTTGTTTCTTCGAACACCAGCTTACTAGCTTATCTCCTAGGTATATCATATACCCGTGTGTTGATCTTCGGTCATCTTGACTTCTTGCCCAGTCTGAGTCGCTGAATGCTTTCAGCTTTATGTTTGATGTAAAAGGATAATATAATCCTTCCTTTATAGTTCTTTTGATATATCTCAGAACTCTTTGTCCTGCAACCCAATGTTGATCTGTCGGACAATGCATAAACTGTGAAAGAACTCCCACCGGATAGCTGAGATCCGGTCTTGTTAGCGTAGCGTAGATTAAGCTTCCTACTAACGATTGATACTTCTTCATATCTTTGAACTCTGTACCATCATATTTGCTAAGTTTATGATTTACTTCAAGCGGTGTTGAAGCTTCTCTACAATTCTCCATATTAAACTTCTTCAGTAAGTTTAGGAGATATCCTGTTTGCGAAACATATACACCATGATTTGTATATGTGATTTCCATACCTAGAAAGTATGATAACTTTCCCAGGTCACTGATTTTGAATTCCTTTTCGAGCAGTTTCTTCACTTCTCGGATTCCTTCATTTGAGGTTCCTGTAATTATTATGTCATCTACATAGATACAAATGTAAATCATTTCTTCTTCTGTCTTTTTGATGAGTAGACTTGCATCTGCCTTCGAGCTTTGGTATCCAAGTTCATTGAGATACTTCACAAGTCTGTAGTTCCAAGCTCTTGGAGCTTGCTTCAGTCCATAAAGTGCTTTCCTTAACCTGCAAACAAAATTTGGGTATCTGGAACTTGTAAACCCTTCCGGTTGTTCCATATAGACTTCATCTGATATATATCCATTCAGGAATGCATTCTTTCTATCTAGCTGACTTAGCTTCCATCCTTTTGATGCTGCTATGGCAATCACTGTTCTTATGGTTGACATCTTTGCCACCGGACTGAACGTCTCGTCATAGTCTATGCCATGCGTCTGAGCATAGCCCTTGATAACCAGTCTCGCTTTATGTCTGGCTATCCTTCCATCTGCAAGTTTCTTTATTTTGAACACCCATTTATTTTCGATTACTTTCTTACCGTTCGGTTTAGGAACAAGCTCCCATGTCTTGTTCTCTTCCAGTGCGGTGAATTCTTCTTCCATTGCTTCTTGCCATTGCTTCTTGCCTTTGGCTTCATCATAACTCTGAGGCTCATCCTCATCTTTAACCATATATGCATAATCTTGTTGAGTTATATACGATGTATCATACGAGTATCTTTCCGGTTGTTTTCTTACTCTGTTTGACCTTCTTAGTTCATATTCTTCGTGTGTATCTGAGTACACGTCTTCATCTTCGTTCCTTATACCGGATCCGGTCCTAGACGTACTTGCCTCTTCATCTTTGTTTACCTGTACAATTGATTTTCCTTTCTTCTTTTTATCTCTTCTTCAAATTCTTGAGCTGTATGACTCTGATCTGCATACCAGCTCTTCTGTTCATCAAATGTTACATCTCTGGAAACAGTAAAATGTTTGGTTAGAGGACTCCATAACCTGTAACCCATCTGCTTTTCATCATATCCGACGAATACATATTTCTCTGCTTTCGGTTCAAGCTTATGTCTAAGTTGAGACGGTACATAAGCATACGCTACTGATCCAAACACTTTGCAGTGATCAAGTGTTGGCTTCTTTCCCCACCAAGCTTCGTAAGGGGTCATTCCTTCTAAGGCTGTACATGGTAATCTGTTTACCAAGTATGTAGCTGTATTTACGGCTTCAGCCCAAAGATAATCAGGACAATTCTTTTCTTTCAGCATAGCTCGTGCAAACTCGACTAGAGTTCGGTTTCTCCTTTCTGCTACACCGTTTTGTTGTGGTGTATACCTGCAGGTTATTTCTCTCTTAATACCTGCGTTCCAAAGATAGTCATTGAATTCTCGGGAGAAGTATTCTCCCCCTCCATCAGACCTCAGTCTTTTTAGTTTTCGTCCGGTAAGTCTTTCAGCATATGCATGAAAATGCCTGAAGGCTCCAAATACTTCTGATTTTTCTTTCAAAACATAAAGAGTTATCCACCTTGTTGCATCATCAATGAAAAGAACATAATACCTTGATCCGCTGATTGATCCTTCTTTTGTTGGTCCCCATACATCTGTATGTATGAGTTCTAGCACACCGTCATGTTTGAATCCTTTCTTCTGGAAAGGTAACCTGTGGGCTTTTCCTATTTGACAGGCTTCACATTTGTGAATCATATGTTGGTTTTGTACGTTCGGTAATCCTAGTGCGGACTGATTCCCTATCATAGCTTTGATTCCTTTTTCGTGAAAATGACCTAATCTCTTATGCCAGATATCGAGTTCTGTAATTATCTTTTCATCATGTGTGAGCAACGCTTGGCCAATGTTCCCTTGTACTCTTAACGTAAAGAGTCTCCCTTCTTTCTTACCAGAGACGATCTGATAATATCCGTTCTTGGGATCTTCTACAAATACTCCTTTGTTTGTAAATGTGACCTGAAAACCTTTTTCGACTATCTGTCCTACACTGATCAGATTTTTCGGTATGGTTGGAACATACAGAACATTGGTTAGCAAATCTGCTCCACTTTTGCATTTCACTTTTCCGATTGATTGTACTTTGTGTCTTGTATTGTCACCTGTTTGAACAGTGTGACAGGAGCTTCCTTTTTCGAGTTCTGACATCAGCTCTATGTTTCCTGACAAGTGATTTGAACATCCAGAGTCAATATAAAATACCTTTAGATCTTCGTTTTTTGATGTGCTGATAGAGTTCATCATCAGCGATGTATGACTTTCATTCTGCGTGTCGTTTGCGTAGTTGTTGTAGGTGGTGTTGTAGGATTGATTCTGTCCCCAACTTCTCACTCCACCTCTACCATAGCCTCCTCTTTGGTTTTGTCTTCCTCTTTGAGCATTACTCTGATTTCTTCCGCTACTGCCTCTGCTATTGTTGTTCTGGTTTAGATTTGATCTCTGTTGGTTGTGCCAACAATCATGCGCCAGATGGTTACTTAGTCCACAAATCCAGCAAGCTTTCTTGGTGGTATTCTGGCTGCTTCTTCCTCTTGCTCTTCCTCTGCCAGTGCCTTTACCTCTTGCGTAATAGGCATGAGAGCTCGACTCTTCTTCATCTTTCGACTTGCCTTTCTTCTTGTTCTTCATGTACATTGCAGAGCTTTGTCCTTTGTCTGCGTCTCCTTTCAGGTCTTGCTCATATGTGAGCATCAAACCAAGCAACTGATTTAAATCTGGTACAAAATGATTTAAGGAAAGTTCAGTTGATAGTACGAAAGGTTTCCACCTTTCATCTCCTCTCAAACCTGTGAGCACTTGCGCTATCAATCTATGATCTTCGACCTCTTCATTTATGGATCCTAGACTATCTGCTAGATCCTTCATTTTAGTGACGTAGTCACTGATGCCTTGACTCGACTTCTTTTTGAATGTCGTAAATTCGGACCATAAGCTAGCCTTCCTGGCTTTCGTAGTATTTTGGAAATGATCTTCCAATGCACTTCATATATCCTCTGCTTTCTCCAGACCTCTAATGTGCGGGAGCAGATGATCTTAAACAGTGTTGTAGATGTAGGCTCTTGCCGTTGCATCTTTCTTTTGCCACAACTTCAAGGCTTCTATCTCTTCCTTTTCTGGTTGGCTATCATCTTCGAAAGTCGGCTTCTTTTCTTCTCCGGACACGTACATCATTAAGTCCTTACTCATAAGTAAGGCTTCCATGCGCATTACCCATGCAGGATAATTATCTCTGTCCAGTTTATCAATTTGGACGTGATCTGCCATGATAGGGAATACTCTGCGCTCTAATACCAATTGTTGGCAAAAACTTCAGATCTAGTACTACTGTTGCGGAATTACTTTCGCCCTGAAGGTGGGTTTCGCGACAAAGCTTGAACTCTGTCAGGCCTGCGGAAATTGCCGCGCCACCAAATAGAGTGCTAAACTAGAGTGATACAGAAACCCTCTTTTATCAACAATAGCTTAGCAAAGTCTAGCACACAACATATAAGACTGCGCTCTAACTTTACTGGAAAGGTCGCACCGAAATTTCACCGGACTGTCATTGGACTGACACTGGAATCGTACCGGAACTTCACCGAAATGAACTTCTACTCTGGTTATAATTACTTCAAGTGAGTATACAAGAAGTAAGGAAGTGGTACGTGAACTTCCTCCACTGACTAAACCCTTTCTGAAGTTTAATAGAAAACTCCACCCGTTCAGACAACCTCTTTCCGGTCACACTTTGTACTGTGTATAAATATCTTTTGCACCGGAAACTTTGATCAACGGAAAGTAGAGATGTCTAGCTACAGAATGAGCTAGTTCTCACATAAAACTTCGAATTCTACTGCGAGATATACTTTGTTGTTCTACCGGAAAATTACTCGTTTACTGTAAGAACTGTAACTGACCGAAAATGCATTTACTGAGAAAACGTTAACTGTTGACTAACTTTAACTATAACATAAACATACTCTGTTTCTTCCATATACAAACAGTACGCACAAACATCCACATGAACATGTGTTTTTCTATTAGAGAAGATGTGTACAAGTGAGCTTGACCTCTTCTTGTTCAAGCTGCAGAAACTCTCTTATACTGAGTAGTTTCTTATTATCATCTCTCTTAGATGAATACCCGAGTTCTCAGGCTTCTGTTATTCATCTATACATACGCGATCTCTGGCGTCTTCTTCTACATACGCAATCTCTGGCATCTTCTTCGTAACTAAAACTCTTAGTCTCTCATTCTATTCACCATCTCTTCGCAGAACTCTCTCTCTCTCTCAGCGGGCTTTTCTTCTTCTAATGCTTGGTGTATATATACACTTTTTCGGCGCTCCTCCACGCTCCTATTTTTAATGTGAGCGTTACGCGCACACCGCGGTTTATTGCTCTGATAGTTACTCTGTTAATGCGCTCACTGCGTACTGATAATGCATACTGTGCGCCTGAAAATTTGATTTCCTGAAGATTCGTCTTCTCCTTCTTTTTCCTTTTATGTCCGTTCGTCAAATTCGTGAGTGATTCCTGAACAGGCCAAAGTGTCTGACCAAGTATGGAGTGTCCAACCAATGTGAATTGGCCCAGCACCTTAAATGAGTCTATAAATAGGACACTTGGGCTCATTATTCATTCCTTGTATGAGATACTTAGACTCTTGTCCCTTGGTGGAGTTTCTCATACACATGTAGAGAAAGGTGGTCTGGTGCATTTGGTTCGATGCGTTCGTGGCAGTTAAGGTGCAAGGACTGAACCTTACGTCCAAGGTAAGGTGTATAAGGTTCGTTTAGGGTTCATTAGGTGTGTTCAAGGTGCAAGGACCTTACCTTTCCTTTGGGGAAAGGTGTGCAAGGTGCAATCCATTACAAAATCATAATATATACTAGTATATAGTATATGCAAGCGGTCACTTATGGTAAAAAATTCATATCATGCTGCAATGGTGCATGTCATTGACAACTGTTGATATCATCTATCACTCTGTGTGTGTGACATGTATCACTCTGTGTGTCATACATGTCTGCAAGACGTGTGGTGTATGATGCATGTATATGTGTGTCTGACTGTTAGCTGTTGACATCATTTGTCGTTGTGTGTGTGACCAATGATGAGAGGCATGGGTTTGACACATGTCATGTATGTGACATGTATGATGTGTGTGTGACGTGTGACCACTGACTATGTGTGTGTGACATCAATCATGTATGATGTGTGTGTGTGTGTAACATGTCACATGTGTCTATGACACGTGTGTGTGCACTGCAGTCTGTGACATGTGACTCTTGACATATGTGTGTGGCGAAACATGCACAGGAAATGCTTTGCTCTTGGGAAAGGTGCTAGCAACTGACGACAATACAAGATGGCATATGCACATGAACCAAAGTACCCTAAAGGTTAAGTGTGCAATTTAGCTATGAACCAAGAAGCGTAAACGCACCAAATCGCACCTTATAGATGAATTGAACCGAACTGATTTGGTTCCATCATACTGAAAACTATCAAAGAATCGCATCTCCTCTTAAGGTTTGGTTCGAACTGAGCCGAATGGAACCTTTTAGGGGTTAGGTTCAAGAAACGCGTCAACCATGACGTAGAGTGTGGGTGGCTTTAACCCAATGCTTAGGATGTCAATCTCACATCTGCCTATTATGTTTGTATGTCTTGTGTTTTGTCTCGGTACCTGGAGGCTGGAATGATCTGGGTGTGGCTTTATCATAGGTATCAAAGCATATCTTTGCTCGTGGAATGTGGATGAGGCAAAGCAATGTGCACAAAGCCATCGGAGCACACAAAATTGGAATGGATCAGCTTGATGGATCAACCCTCTTGCATTGGGTGGTATAGGATTCTTCAAGGATGAGAGGACAAGGGGGGCACATGCAAGCTAGTGGATGGAGGCAAGTAATCTCTCCTTTTCTATGTGTCTTTATGTTGATAGGAGGCTGATGGGAAGGTTGTTTTCCATCAGGATCATGGTAGCTTACCATGGCACACCTCCCATTGCTACAATGAAGGCAAGAGGGGGTGAGCATGAGAAGTCCATGCATGATGTAAGAGGCAGCCCATGATGGGAGGAGACCAATGTTAGGGCCATGAGCATGTTATGGGATGGAAATCACCAAAATTTGGCATAGCTGCAAGTGTTTCTTGCAAGTCCCTCCATCTTGGGGCTGAATATTATGATGGCTCAAGCTTTGTTGATGCTAAGTTAGTGGTAACATGAAGAATGCGATGTGATTGCTACTGCAATCTTCCAAACTCTGATGTGACCCCTCCATGAGTGGACTCCCCATCAAGTCTATATTCAGCATCTACATCAAAATTGATAATCTCCTTCTTGCTGAATGTAAAACTGAGCTTGATCTGTAGCTTCCATGAAGATTTAACTCTCCTACATGCAGCCCAATTCTGAGTGTACTCTACTTTGTTGTGCTCTGGTACCAATTGTTGGTTTTTAGACCCATGATCAATATAGAGAGAGAAAATAGAGACAAGATGGAGAAGAAACAACGCATGAGAGAGATGTAAGAAGCAAAGCTCCAAGTATAATCTATACGTTCGAGCATTGAAGTTACAAGATAGCATAAAAGATATACAAGATGGATACAAGCTTCCCATAACTTCACAATCTCCATAGTTGAAAATGATCTCCTTCAAATAGATAAGCTTCAAGCTACTCCATACCTTAAAGATGATGAAAAGCATAACTCCACCCCCTCAAGATGAATGGACCTCCTTCTCCACAAGCTCCAAGTATCAACTCCGAAAGGTGATGGATTATGAGCCCAAGCACTTATCTTTTTATAGATTAACTAATATATACTTGTCCAAGTGAAAAAGAATAGAAAAGCAAGGTTCCAAGATTTTTGGAACTCTAATTCCGGATTTTGCAAAAACCCTAATTTTTGGTGTTTTTAAATTTCTTTTTTATGCTGTTTGGACATATAATATATCATATATTCTTTTTGCTTTCGATTTATCCTTTTCTCTCATAAAAGTGCTTTTCATACTAATTTTATGAAATTAGTGTTTGCAAATTTACCTTTCATCTGATTCCAAATGGTTGATTGTTATATGTCATTGGAAAGCTCTTGATGAGTACATTCACAATATGTAATAAAAAAATCTATGAATTTTTTACCATCCATTTGATCATCTTCCACATCTGATTGATTTTATCTTGCATATGGGGTCCTCTAGGGGAAGGTTGCACCATAACACAATTTTCTTAACAATTTGGTGTATCAAGGGATTTAGTAAGTGGCTCCAAGAAAGGTTATAGTTTGCAAGGCAAAGATAGCTTTGAGATCAAAAGTTCGATGTGTTGGAGAATTCCTCTCCTATTCGCAGTGGAAAGTGTAGAAGACCTTCTCAGGATCAAGACTCTTGCCAACGACTGAATCTTCAAATGAAAAGTGGTACCAACTGAAAAATGCAATGGACTTGAAACTTTGGTCACTCAAACTAGACACCTATAGCTTTCAAATGAGCTATCAAACACTCAATTTGGAGTAGATTTGGGTTGGCAACTCTTTGATTCAAAACAGGCTACCTGTCCACTCAGTTAGGCTGAAAACTGGACTTCACTAAAACCTGAATAACTCACAGAACATAAAGAATTTGATAAAACTATTCTAGATAGAGGAAGTACTTGAGATAAGCTTTCCAACGAATGTTTAAACACTAAAATTGGATACATATATTGAGAGAGATGACTCTCACAAGTAGACTACCCAGAAATGGGTGTGCGGCTCGACATACTCTATGAGAGTGAATTGAACGAAATGACTCAAACCAAATGAACTAGCTACAAGGGGACTTCCACGCCTTCTTCCTCTATTCTTGAGTGTCCTCCCTTGCCTCTTTTATAGCCAAGTGACCAAAATCTCTCATGATGATTTTGAGAGCTCTTCTCCATCATTTCTCCACTATTTTGGACAGCCACTCCTCTTACAGTTCAATTTTTGGATTTGGTTCTCTTTTGATTGATTCTCTTTTGGCCTCCACTACTTGCTGAAATAAATGCTTCCATTTTTCATTTATGTATTTTTCTTCTATTTGAAGAAAATTCTTTTTGCAAAAATATATATGACCTTATCTTTATTTTTAACACTCCCCCTCAAGCTCACATGTGAGCTTGCACCTTCAGCCATATCCTGCAAGTTGATGTCGTCCTTGAACCTCTTTAGCTTAGAAGCATCTAGGGACTTTGTAAGCATGTCTGCAACCTAGTCATTAGTTCCAATGAACTTTATATCCAAATTCTTGCTCAAAACTTTTTTTCAAACATAATGATAATGCACTTCTATGTGTTTGCTTCGTGCATGAAACATTGGATCGTTCGTTAAGTGAATGCTTGACATGTTGTCACCATAAATTGGAATGGTCTCTACTTGCACATCAAGATCAGCCAAGAGCTTCTTAATCCACATAGCTTCACAAGTTGCAAAGGCTAATCCTCTATATTCATCTTTTGTCGATGATAGTGCAACAGTAGGTTGCTTCTTCGAGCTCGATGTGATAGGTTTGCTACCTATCATGAACACATAACCTGAAGTGGATCTTCTATCTTCCTTCGAACCAGGCCAATCATCATCACTGAAGCTCTTTACCTTCAATTCTTCATCATATCTATAAAAGAAGGCATGATTGAGTGTGTGCTTCACATATCTTAGCACTCGTTTGGCTGAATTTAAATGTTCACTTGTTTGAGCTTGCATAAATTGAGAAAGAACTCCAACAATATAACACAAATCTGGTCTTGTGATCGTAGCATAGATCAATGAAGCTATAATACTCCTGTATGTAGTTACATCATGTAACTTCTCTCCATCATTTGAGCATAGCTTCACATTTGTGTCCATAGGTTGAGTGAGTGGTTTGCATTCACTCATTCCAAATCTGAAAAGAACATCCAACAAGTACTTTCTTTGCATCAAGTAAATGCCATCTTTCCCATAGACTATTTCAATGCCTAAAAGTATTTCAGCTCACCAAGATCTGAAATTTTAAACTCCTTACCGAGTTTTCTTTTTATCTCTTGTATTCCTGTAACATTACTTCCTGTTATGATGAGATCATCAACATATATGCAAATATATACCTGCTTGCCTTCTTCTTTCTTCATGTAGAGAGAGGGATCTCATTAGTTGGACTATACCCACACCTTGTGAGGTACTCGACCTATCTTTGGCTCAAAGCACGTGGTGCTTGCTTCAGCCCATACAAAGCTTTCTTCAATCTACAAACAAAATTTGGATGCTTTCTATCTTCAAATCCAATCGGTTGACTCATGTATACCTCTTCTTGAAGTTCACCATTGAGAAAAGCATTTTTTATGTCAAGTTGATATAGTGGCTATCTCCTTGCTGCACTCACTGCAATCAAAGTTCTAATTGTTCCCATCTTTGCAACCGGACTGAAAGTCTCTTCATAGTCGATGCTGTGAGTTTCCTTGAATCCTTTTGCTACTAGTTTAGCTTTATGCCTTGCTAGAGAACCATCCGCATTTCTCTTTATTTTAAACACCCATTTATTTGAAACAATCTTCATACCTTCAGCCTTTGGAACTAGCTCCCATGTGTGATTGTCCTTGAGAGCTTTCATCTCTTCTTGCATAACTTCTTGCCATTCTTTTTGTGTACATGCTTCTTCATATGCATCCGGTTCTTTGTCTTTGACCACCTGTGTCATATATGCAAAATGCTTTGCAATAAAACTATCATAGCTCAGCCTTTGAATTAGACACCTTGCTCTCGAAGACCTGCTTTCATTTTCTTTTGAATATTGTTTCTTCAACCGGTTCAACTTTACCTTTTGTGTGCTCACCTCTTTATACTCTTCTTCACTTGCATTTGAATCACTATTTTGGGCTGCACTTTCAGCTTTAGATTTTTCATAACATGATGTTGGTGATGAGGAATGACTCCTTAGTCTCTCCTTCCATGTTGAGCTTTCTCCAAGTGATGTAGAAGCTTTTGGACCTGACATTTGAGTGCTTGTTTGCTGAAATTCTTCTTGGACAACACCTCCATCATCTTCGCAATCTTCTTCAAGAGTCTTCTCTTTCCCTTTGTCTCCAAACCATGGTCTTAGCTCATCAAATACCACATCTCGTGAGACTCGTAGCTCCTTTGTCACCGGATTGTAGCACCTGTATCCCTTTTGCTCCGATGAATATCCAATGAAAGTACATTTTTCTGACTTTGCCTCCATCTTTGTTCTTAGTTCTTGAGGGACGTGAACATAACACATACATCCAAAAACTTTGAGATGTGTAAGGTCAGGTTTCTTATCGGAATAAACCTCCTCGGGAGTTAGATTATGCACTCCAGCCGTTGTGCACTTGTTCATCAAATAAACGGCCGTGCTAGTTGCTTCAGCCCAATAGTTTAGTGGCATTTTCATCTCGTTGAGCATGCATCTTGCAACTTTGGTGATATGTCGATTTTTCTTTTCAACTATTCCATTTTGTAGAGGTGTGTACCCACATGTAAATTGTCTCTTGATGCCATTTTCATAAAGAAAATTTGAAAATTCTTTGGAGAAATATTCTCCTCTTCCATCGGACCTCAAGGTCTTTATGTAGCGTCCTGTTTCCTTTTCTACCTGTGCTTTAAATCTCTTGAACATTGAGAACACATTTGATTTTTGTTTTATGCAAAACATCCATATTTTTCTTGAATGATCATCGATAAAAGTGACAAAATATCTATTACCGGTCACTTATGGTTTTTGTGATGGTCCCCATACATCCGTGTGTATCAAGTCGAGGACATTCCTTGCCACATAGTTGCTCTTCTTGAATGGTTGTCGAGTTTACTTTCCTAGTTGGCATGCTTCACAAAACTCATGTAGTCAAGCATCATTGAATCTTGGAAGACCTCTTACCACTTCATGGTTGCTCATGTTCTTGAGCTTGGGAATGTCCAAAGTGAACATCCTTCCTTCTTTCCTTCCTTGAGCAATGACCTTGAATCCTTCTTTTGGATTCTTTATAAAGCAACTTTTTTCATTGAAGATGACATGATATCTTTTCTCTACCATTTGTCCTACTGAAATCAAATTCTTTGCAATAGTAGGAACATGAAGAACATTGCTAATACCTTCTTATCTCCAAGCTTGATATCTCCAACATGCTCAATTGCGTGTTGAGTTTCATCGTCGGTCTCCACACATCCTTTTCCACTTGGAGCTTGTAGCTTTGTGAATAAATCTCCTTGGCATGTCATATGGTTGCTACAACCTGAATCTATGAACCATTTTTTATCATCACTTCTCGAGTTCTTGTAGTCATGCTTCATGGCAAGCATGGTTTGCTTGTCTCCTTCACTTGATGTACTCGCATAGTTATTTTGGCTCCTTTGGTTGCCTCCATTCAGCATTCCATTCTTTTGCCAACAATCATTTGCATAGTGTCCTAGTTTACCACAATGATAACATGTTATATCTTTATGGGGATTGTATGAACCTCGACCTCTTCCTCTATTTTTTCCTCGACCTTTTCCATGTGTGTTGTCATTTGAGTTGTCTTTGTTGTCCTCCGAGTTGTGTTGGCTGAAATTTGTGTTGTTGTAGCTTCTTCCTCTTCCTCTCGAGCCTCCTCTTGAGTTCCTTCCTCTACCTCGTCCTGCATATAACATTTGACTATGGCTGTCCTTACCTTTGTTGCCTTCTCTTTGTTGAGCAACCTCTTCAGCCACAAGATTTGATATAATCTCGTCGAATGTTGGGAGAGGATCTCTATAAAGAATGTTTGTGATGAGGGACTTCCACTTTTCTTCACTCCTCAAGCCATTGAGGGCTGTTTGGACGATGTCTTCCTCTTCTATCTTGCATCCAACTGATGCTAGCTGACCTCGAAGCTCCTTGATCCTCAATGTATAGTTACTAATGCTTTGGTTTGAACTTTTCCTCATGCTGTTGAGCTCGTTCTTGAGTTGCATCCTTCGAGACCTTGTTGAGGTAGCATACACCTTATCCAATGCTTCCCAAACCTCCTTAGCTGTTTCTAAGCTTTGCACATGACCAATCATAGTGTTAGAAATAACTTGTGAGATTAGGAACATCACCCTTCGATTCCTCTCTTCCCAATCAGCAAATTGTCTCCTTTGTGTCGGAGTAATGTTTGGATCTTCAAGGTCCATCGGTTGTGGATCGTCTCCACTAACTAGACTCCATAAACCTTTACCTTTAAGGTAATTTATCATTCTATACCTCCAAGACTGAAAATTATCTTTGTCTAACTTCTCAACTTGTTGTTCTAAATCAGCCATTGGAAACTTCCAAGATTGAAGTTTATCTCAAGTATTGTGTGGCGCTCTTCCTTGACTTTACGAAGCTCTTCATTGATTTATAGCTTCTCCTTTGCTTCACTTCAGTTCCAATGCTTTGCCTCTTCAAAATCCAATGCTCTGATACCGATTGTTGGAGAATTTCTCTTCTATTCGCAGCGGAAAGTGTAGAATACCAAGACTCTTGCCAACAACTGAATCTTCAAATAAAAACTGGTACCAATTGAGAAATGCAATGAACTTGAAACTTTGGTCACTCAAACTAGACACCTATAGCTTTCAAATGAGCTATCAAACACTCAATTTGGAGTAGATTTGGGTTGGAAACTCTTTGATTCAAAACAGGCTACCTGTCCACTCAATCACTAAAACCTGAATAACTCATAGAGCGTAAAGAATTTGATAAAATTGTTTTAGATAGAGGAAGTACTCAAGATAAGCTTTCCAGGGAATGTTTAAAACACTAAAATTGGATACATATATTAAGAGATATGACTCTCACAAGTAGACTACTCAGAAATGGGTGTGCGGTTGGACATACTCTATGAGAGTGAACTGAACGAAATGACTAAAACCAAATGAACTAGCTACAAGGGGACTTCCACGCCTTCTTTCTCTATTCTTGAGTGTCCTCCCTTTCCTCTTTTATAGCCAAGTGACCAAAATCTCTCATGATGAGTTTGAGAGCTCTTCTCCATCATTTCTCCACTACTTTGGACAACCACTCCTTTTACAGTTCAGTTTTTGGATTTGATTATCTTTTGATTGATTCTCTTTTGGCCTCCACTACTTGTTGAAGTAAATGCTTCCATTTTTCATTTTTGTATTTTTCTTCTATTTGAAGAAAATCCTTTTTGCAAAAATATATATGACCTTACTTCTTTATTTTTAACACGATGGAACTAATTTTGCATTGTGGAAGAATCAAATATATGATGTCTTGATTTAGATACAATGGAAGCCTATTGTTGGTCTTGCAAAGGAGCC
The DNA here is from genome assembly GCA_020310875.1 of Ceratopteris richardii. NCBI lineage: Eukaryota > Viridiplantae > Streptophyta > Polypodiopsida > Polypodiales > Pteridaceae > Ceratopteris > Ceratopteris richardii. Next base: position 51,910,655 of record CM035439.1, on the reverse strand, counting down.
TATTGATATGGATGATGATGATGATGATTAGGAAGAGCTTGATTAGATGGAAATATTCAAGATTTGCTTACAATTGATAAATAGTGTGTATTTGGGATTGTAGACCATAGAGGAGATTTGATAAAAGCTATGCACTCATGAGAAGGACCCTACGTCAAACAAAGTGTACTTGATGAGAAAGCTTTATGATTTGCATATAAAAAATTTTAATACTATGGCTACTTATTTGAATGAGTTCGATGTTTCTTTTTCCCTAGTTGTAAACACAAAAAATGAACATGGGTGATGAGAGTGAAGGAAGTTCTCTTATCATTCACAATAACACCCTCATGGGATATATTTTATAGAACCATAAGGAAATAGTGCACCTTGTTGGATACTAGTTTACAGTGATATCTTTGGTCCTCTTTCGAGTGAAGGAATTTGCAAAAGGTCTATTGGTACGACATGCAAGGTGGTTAGGTTCGTAAGGTACATTACGGTGTGTGTGTATGTATGTATGTATGTATGCATAGTACAAAAAAATCGACGATTTTTAAATAAAAATCGTTTTTTAAATCGTTGAAACGATTTAAACGATTTTTAACGATTTTTATGAAGGTTTTTTTTCAAAAAAATCATTTTCAGCAAAAGACCTATGGTGATATATTTTCAAATTTGCTTCGAGCTTCACTAATAGTTTCTGATCTTCTCTTACACACTCATCTAGAGAGCTTGAATTAGAAAGAAGTTAGAACATAAGGTGAGCTTTAGAGCACTCAGCAATAGAGCACGATCAGCCCCTTGCAAGTTGCTTTGGAATTCAGCCTTCTCTATTTTCCCTTTGCTTCAACCTTCCCTATTTGTCCCTTTCTTCAAGCTTCACTTTGACACTATATGCCCCTTGCCATTTGCCTTATAGAGTCTAGATGGGTAGAAAATAGTGTGGTCACTAGGGATTATAAACTATTGGGTAATTTTATTAGGTGATTTTATATGTTATTCATGTCAAATATATAAAAAAGGTGTTAAACATGCATTGGTACATAGCTTTATGTTTCAAAAAATAAAAATCTCTCACTGTGAATAAAAACCTCGATTTTTATTTTGGATTTTATAAACCTCTACGATTTAAACGATTTAAATCTCGATTTAAACCTCGTTTTTAAACCTCTTCTTGTACTATGTATGTATGTATGTATGTATGTATGTATATATATATATATAGTAGAGAGAGAGAGAGAGAGAGATGTTACATACTAACCTCACCATTAACGAGTCATATGAATGATATCACAATTAACTTGGCACTATGCAACATCAATGTAATTTGAAACCAAACAACGTAGAATAAAGAAAAGATGTGACAAAATGAACAGAGGAGCATGTGCCAACATCTCCATTACATCTCAAGAGAAATGGAGTACATAATGAAAAACAAGTCACAATTCACATAATGTTAACTATGTGGTATCAAGAACTAAGCCTCAAAGATCTATCATCCATGATCCAAATACATAACAAAACGAAAACATATCATCTGGGTCTGTGACATGATACATCAATGTCATATGATCATACATATCAATGGCCACATGCTACTACTCATCTAAAATCCTCCAATGATGATGATGATGAAGGAATGTCTCTAGTACTAATAACATTTCCTTCATCATCATATTCATGCTCTCTAATAGGAACCATATCCAATGCTCTAGCATCTTTCTCTTCGATCTCATCATTGACTACAAGTGAAGCTCCTCTGTGTCATGGGTATAACTTCTGTCGTTGGCCTATCATAGAACTTCTAGATGGAATATCAATACGTGACTTCGTCTCTATTGATAGAACATGTGAGCGAGCCCTAGTCACTCTCTTGTCAATGCTCTCGAGCTCTCGATGTAACATGCGGTATATGTCCTCGAGCTCATCTTTGATGCGAGCTCCTATATCTTTCTGGGTGTCTATATTCTCATCAAATATGATAGCCATGTATCAAATGCATCCACGATTGCAAGAAGTTCTTTATCATGAGTTTCATAATTAATCTTTGGAGGGGAAAATTTCCTTGAGGGATATGCAATTGGATGTAGGTATCCATCATCTTCATGTTGGGATAGAATGGCCCCTAAGCCAAAGTTGGATGCATCTCTCTTTAGGAAGAAAGGCTTGGTAGGATTAACATAAACTAGAATTGGAGCAACGGTGAATGTTGATAACATACTCTCACCTAAGCTGGTATCCTTCGGTTCCTTCCAGTCTCAATCTCTGGCTGATGTGAGCACCTAACTTGTTGTCCCTCGGTTCCTCCCAGTCTCAATCTCTAGCTGATGTGAGCATGTGTGCATCTAGCCTATGGCACATTGTACTCCATGAGATAAATACACATCCATGTCGCTCGGCCTTGCAACAAATCCATCCTCAATGGGTTGGAGGAGATGCTATATACGTGTCATTGGACATTAATGATATTAATGATGATGCAAAGCTTTTGGTGAGTACTATGCATAACAGAGCTGATGGCGATATTGTTAAGAAGAAGACAATTAGGACCATCACGTGCTAGAGAGAGGACTCTTCTCCCAGCCTTGTGCCTTTATATATAGTTCTCTCCAAGGGACTTCCCTCTATGGTAGGTTGATACTAACCATCCAAGTGTTGACCATGTAACTACATGTGTGCCAAGTGTCCTAGTTAATTGGAGTTAACTCAACTGAATGTTTCCAGAAGACTTTAGAACTCTTTGGCTTAACACTCTTCCACATACTAGAGGACTTGAACCCAAGACCTCTTCCTTCCCATTCATATGAATTAACCACTAGGCCAAGCACGTGTGCTTATTGGATGCATCAATGCTTAGGTCTACTCTTGAGACTTTGGCCCTACACAAGAATGACCAAACAATGTCCAATTTTAGATGTGTCAAAACCAGCCGGACACTCATGCCATAACCTTACTTGTACCAGTGTTAAGAAAAAGACGATTAGGACCACCACATGCTAAAGAGATGACTCTCCTCATGACTTTATGCCTCTATATATAGCTCTCTCCAAGGGGCTTCCCTCTATGGAAGGTGGATACTAACCATCTTTCTGCAAAGTGTTCTAGTTGAATGGAGTTAACTCAAGTGGATGCTTTGAGAAGGCTCTAGAGCTCTTGGCATATGACTTAACCACTATGCTAAGCACTTTTGCTTGTTTAGAGGGCACATGCACCTATGCTTAAGTTTACTCTCGAGACTTTGGCCCTACACGAGAATGATCAAACAATCTCTGATTTCGTATCTTTCTGAAGCATAAAGATGCTCATGTTGTTACCTTACTTTATAACATATAGAGTCTTATGATTGACTGCCATTAGCCTATATTTGCACTCTCAATTTCTTGTGGGGTGAATGGTGGGGTTTGTTTCTTCATTTTGGGTATTTATGAAGAACGATATTTGGTGTTCATCGTGGGTAATACCTGAGGACCAACATTGGCTGTCCATCTTGGGTATATATGAAGCTCAATGCGTATAGAAGAGCATGAACCCTTGCAAGAGTAGCTATAGGAAGGAATAATTGAAGTGTTGGGTCCAAAATCGAGGTATGCATAATATGCATTCACAATGTTAACTCAATTTGGGAATGAAGTGCTTGCAGTCTGCAACACATTGAATCGTTAGGTGCATGGCTACATTGGGTATCAGGTTAAAAAAAGTGCCTTAAATTCATTTTGTATTTTTTTCTTAAAAAAAAGTTTGGGCAACAATCTGTGATTCTTAGCTAACTACAAAGTACTTGATAACCTTCACATTGTACTAGTACTACAATGCATCATAGTCGACATGTTTGATACTTGAGTCTTACTTGAGTGCTTCACATCGTATTCTCTAGTGTGTGAACCTCTAAAGTTAAGTATTCATCATTGAACCATCCGATCACTTATTATCCCAACCTTTCTATGCAATGAGTATGCACATTGCATGAATTTAGTCAATGAGTTAATTTTCATGTCGGTTTTTTTTCAGATTTTAGTTTTATATCCTAACGTCTTTAGTCCTTTGTATTATATAGGTTCTAGAATGATCTTAGTTATTGTTTCACTCTACTTCATTATTCATATAAAATATATTAACATATTGTATTTATTATTATCATTTTTAAAATCTGCAGACTTCACATATTTTTGAAGGATAGTTGCACTTTCGAAGCTTATATTTTTTATTGAATCTTATGCATCTTCTTGAACCACCTTGCACATTTGACTGGTCAATCTCTTATGCATAATATAACAGGAACCGAATCGACATGATCTTGGTTGCTATTGGTGGTCATTGAATTTCGCATACATGTGATCTTATCACGCAATTGATTTCGGCATTTCTAGTTCTAGGATTCTGTTGGTCATGGTTCACCAATCTTCATTTTGACACCTAGTTTTTGTGTTACTTTTGTAGTAGTAAAGTTGTAGAGTGATAGCTGGCTTTGAGAATTTATTCTTGCTTCAAAAGTGCTTTAAACAGATATTTAGTGGTGTAGAAATGTAGTGGTAAAACACTTGAGTCCTGAACCAAAGGTCCAGGATTTGATACCTGCAGATCGGCGCGACATTAGCCCCTGAAAGTGGAGGATAAAGGGGGTCCCTGGGTGGCCTAATGGATGAGCAGGTCGAAGATCGAACTTCCAAAAATTAAAAAGGAAAATCAAAAGAAAGATATTTGGTTCAGGAGTTATAGTATCTTGAGCTTGAACTGTTTGAACTTTTACTAAGAAATTAAACTGAGATGATGGCTTTATATGAAACGAATCTGCTGGATTAAAAACATGTTTGAAAATATCATTGTGTCTTCTGTTCCTTCGTCCATCATTCTTGTCATATTGGGGAAATTGCACATGTAAGGAATTCTCATGGACATTATCATGATTTAATGAAATACTCTTCATGTGTTTTATGCTAGGTATGAAGGCCTTGAACATGTGGTGAAACATAGGCTGAAATTTCAGCCCAACTCAGCAAAATTTATCACAGCCAAGGTATTGGCTGATGGGCTCATTTTTGGGCCCATTCATTTGTTTTCTTTCTTTTCTTATATGAGCCTTGCATCTGGCAGCACTATAGAAAAGCTTAAGGAGGAGCTGAGAAGAGATTTTCTTCCAGCATTTCTCACAGAGGGACTCATGTGGCCTGTAGTGCAAGTTGTCAACTTTCGATTTATCCCTGTCCAACATCAATTGCTTTTTGTGAATGCTTTTTGCATTTTGGACAGTGCCTTCCTTTCATGGTTCAAGCATCAGAATGATGCACCTTGGAAAGCTTGGTTATCATCTTTGGTGGTGAATGATAGAGGGCGGAAGAAATGAATTTATTTAACTTTCTTTGTCTTCTATGCACATTTGGCACATGTATCTCGTGGTCTATCGAGTTGCTTTATTATTGTTTTAAATGGACTCAGTGCTCACAACCTTAGTTATAGAGTGATAACCTTCCAAGAAAAACCTGTTGAATATAGTTCAGTATAGTTGTTTGCACTAAGTGCTTAGGTCTCTTTGTTTGATGTTGCACATAAAACAGAGAGCTTTTATATGTTCTCTCACATCTTGGTTTTCTGGTTTTTGAAATAGTTTCTAGGAATAAAAGCAATATAAATGCATTAGTATCAGCTCCTCTTCCTTTTTCCACTGGTGAGAGTTTTCAAGAATAATGAGTTTTAAATGCTTAACAGGAATCTTTTCATGATCTAAGCCTATGGTGTATAGAGACTTTTAACTATTTGGCAAGGATCTTTAATTTTATGCTCAGGTCTATGGTGCATCTTTTTTTCCACAAAAAACATGGCTAAATTACAAGAAAAGAGCACAGAGCATCTATGCTTTTTGACACGATTCCATCTGCACACAGTAAGCACAGATATTGTCAATGCACAATATCCTATGATGGATGGCGTGAATTACATAATATTAATCATCTTGGCTATGCTTATTGCCAATGCATACTCCCGGTAGTCATGTGGAACAGAAGTTTAATTAGTCCCCAGATCTTAGTGAACGTTAATCAGTGCTCTGAAAGGGAGCAAGTGTCATGACTGAAGTCCAGACTCCTGATGGTACAGTTGATGGTAGTGAAGTTGATGATAGAAAACTCACTATCTCGTTAACAATCTCCCATATGCATGTTGAAGGTGTGTCCATGTTACAAGTTGACTGAAGAACAGAAAAGGGACCTGTCAAAAGCCTTGCAGTCTCTAAGTGTGAGCTGTAGCAGACTTTGTTACATGAATTTCCTGATAAGAAGTGTTGAAGGATAGTATAGTTTTTACGAATGATATGTATCATGAATAGGAGGAGGAATATTGAAATAAATTCAAGGAAATAAACAAGGTGAAACTCCACGCATGTTCTTGACAATCAATTTTGGGTTTTGATAAATCCAAATGCAGCATGCTGAGCATTGGGTGAGCGGACACTAACAGACAACTAACAATACTTATTCTCCTTATGGGGCATGTGCCAGATGTTTTATCCCTTTTTTTCTTCTTACTCTTCCTGTTCTTGTTTGCATGCACATGTCGTTGCACTCTTCTACTGGTATAGAGCATGTGGGAAGTAACATCTATTGCAAGACATAAATTCATGACAAGAGTCCTTGTTTCACACAATTTGTTGTGTGAAGTTTAGATAGCACTTGGGATCATTTGTAGAGTTTGATCAACTTGAGGCTGTTTCGAGCGTCATGATGAACCTTGTAGGTGTTGTGCATTCATTTTCAGGCAGGTCGAAGTTGTTATATGCTTGTGAAAACATATCATTTTTACATGAACGTCCATATCGCACATCTACAGCATGCAAGAGTTTTCAAATGAATATGGGCTTCTATGTTGCTGCAAGAAAGCCGTCCTTATTTGGAGTTGATTCTGACTCTCAAATGCAGCTGAAAATGTAGTTACCTTCCACAAGTACTCTGATATTTAGTCACACAGAGATAGTTGTTTGTTTCCTCTTTAAAACAGATACTACTTAATGAATGAAGCTCAAAACTTGACACAGAAAGTAGACTTGCAAAGAAACCCAAAAAGACAAATTGTATTGAAATAAGCACACAGAGATGTGAGTCTGCCGATCTGGCTCATCCAACAGGATAAGTAGCGTGCGCACACACTCACACTCACACTCACACTCACACACACACACACACACACACACACACACACACACACACACACACACAGAGAGAGAGAGAGAGAGAGAGAAGAAGAAGAAGAAGAAGAAGAAGAAGAAAGAGTTTTAACGTCTATTAGAAGGCCGAACTGGAACCATGAGACAGAATCAATGTACATAGTTTGTGTCTCTGATCAAACGGAAAGACAGAGCATGTTGAAAATGAAACTGATGCGAAACTAGGCAAAAAGAAAATAGTCTCTCCATAAACATGCATGCGGAGAGTCTATTTGGGTGGGGGGTTGTGTATGTGGAGTGCTATCTCTATGGCAGGCTATATGCAAGAGGGTGATACAAGTACGAGAATGCATCTACGTGGCACAAAACCCCCAACTAGTGGTCATAAATGGATGTAGGATGTGGTACATAGGTGGAGGCGGGGTCAGGGCTGCCCGAATGACTGCAGTGGGATCGGACATCATCTCGGCCCATTTGTCCTCCATGGCTTGATGGTAACGGGCCTCTATATCTGCAATCTGATGACTGTGCAATCTTTATGTCCTATAACCTCTAGTGCAGGGTCGTCTCCCAGCACGAGTGGTCTCAGCCTGCTGAAGAGTCACCCCTCTCTAAGTGACAGTAGGTGGGGGAGCCGGTGCAGGTCGTGGGGCAAAGAAGTTAGTGAACTATGTCTGTCTCCCACCTGTGGCTCTGTATCTCTGGTAAGAATCTTCCTTACTGATGCTGATCTCTAGAGGCCATGATCTCACCAAGGGTAGGCTGTCCTCTGAATAGAGCCTCGTATCTGCTCCTGATATCGTCATATGCCCTACACCGACATATGAAATGCTCCTCATCCTCTATCTCCTACTCCACATATACGGCGAATCCTCTCCTCTCTCGGGGTGTCTGCTGCTCTGCCAGCCTCAATCTCTAGTCCGTGTGATGAGACCCTCAGCTGGCCAATTGCTACCCTCGAGCTATGAGGCATGTATGTGTCCATGTAGCGTGGTCTCTTAATGAACTTGTCCGCTAGAAAGTCCAAGAACTGGTCGTGATAGTGTGACGATCTGGATCCAAAGCCGGAAATAAGCCACATCTGACTAGTGCATAGCTGCCAGAGATCTTGTCTAAGCACAGTGTTCCTCTCACTACGTGAGAGGTGAATGTGGGGAGAGTCTAGGCCATATTGGAAGGGTGGTAGTCTGACCATATCCAATCCACGTCCATCAAACCATGCCCTAACATTAGAATACCAAGCTCTCTCATACCCTGACTCAAAGGCCTGTACTGCTGCCTCAAATGCTCTATGTGTGAGTATCTGCTGGGAGCTCCCCTATCCTTTGAATGAAACAAGTAGTCTGGAATAGTGCCTCTATTGCCATGAGAGGTGTGGCCATTGATTGCTCTCATTTGCCAATGCGCTCTGATTCTCAGTGAAGATGGTGGTGGAAGAAGACTGACCAACACCCAAATCAACCATAAGGCCTCTGAGCCCCACACACTCAGCAGTCGCTGTGAAAGCTTCCCTATACTCAGCCTCACAACTGGTACTTCTTGCCCAACCAAGATATACAGGAGCTACCAAGCATGAAGCAAAAGCCATTAGTGGACACACGAGTGTCATAGCAACCAGTCTAGTTAGAGTCGAAAAAAGCATGTAAATTTGGAGGTAGTGATCCTCCTTTGGGGTAAAACAATCCAAGTAGTCGGGTATCACTCAGGTAGCGAAAGATGCGCTTAGCCGTGTGCCAATGCTTGATACCTGGGCAACGCATAAATGTGCTCATATGTGTGAGAACAATTTAATATCTGGTCGAGTAATGCATAAGTAAATCAAGCATCCAACAACTTGTTGATAGAGAACATTATCAAATGCATCTCTAGCATCATGAATCTCTAGCATCGTGAGGGCTCAATTGTAAACCTATCTCCATAGGGGTGGCAATAGGTGTGCAATCTTCAAAGCCAAAACATTGCAATAATGTGTCAATATATTTTGTTTGACATAGAGCTTTTCTTACATCAACTTGCATAAACATAATGACCAAATAATGATGCAAATGACTCAAATTTGACATCTCAAATGAGGCATGCAGATCAGCCTTAAAATCAGCAATATGCTTCTCATGAGGACCAATGAGTAGCATGTCATCAACATACACAATAATGATCAGAAGCACATCATTAGCACGCTTAACATATAAGGTGCTTTCAGTTGGATTGTTCTCAAAACCATGTGCAATGAGATGGGTATGCATCTTTTCATACCAAGCAGGTGGTGCTTTCTTTAAACCATATAATGCCTTCTTTAGCCTGCACACTTGGTTTTCATGCCCTTTTTGAACAAAGCCACACGGCTGAATAACATACACTTCTTTATGCAAATATATTGCCAATGGCCTTCTTGCCAGGAAAACCAAGGTGTAGCAGGCAAGTCACATAAAGACGAAGTACGATTTTCATTACAAGATTATATTCAAATAGCATAGCAACCATCCAATTTTTTGAATTTTGTGCTTCATCAAACAAAACTAGCTCATTCTCATCACAGAGACTAGGGGAAGCCATAGCATAGCAATTTGATGCAAGAGGCACTATGAGAGTTTGAACGAGTATGATATGACAAAGTTGCATTTAATTTGTTGTCGCAAAGTGTGCATTAGCCATTTTGGCATAGTTTTTGTCGCCTCTATATCAGCTCTCTTGTCAACAAGTGCATCATGCAAATCTACATAAAAAAGGGAATGATCTACATCATCACATGAAACCTATAAAGGTTGAGAAGTTTCCTCGTTAGGACCAGCACTAGACTGTCCACTTGTAAAAAGAGGCAGCAAAGTATCATACATGTCTTTGGAGCTAATAGATGTCTCCTTAGTACATGAAACTAGTGGTTGAATAACATCTTTCACAAAAACAACATCATAGCTAACCAAAATGTGTTTCTGCGGATGATACCGACGATAGTCTCTGCTTTCAGAACTGTAACCAACAAAAATACATTTCACTGCTTTATCATTTAATTTCTTATGTTGTTGTTCAAGCACTAATGCATATGCCAGACAACAAAAAACATGCAGGTGAGCATCAAATGGCTTGCGACCATGTCAAGACTCATATGAAATGATAGACTCCAATGCTTTAGTGGGACACCTGTTAAGTGCATATGTTGCACACATGACAACCTCAAGCCAAAAACTATGTGGTAAAGCCTGACTCTTGACCATACTCTTCGCCATCTCCATGAGTGACCTGGTCTTTTGTTCAGCAACTCCATTTTGTTGAGGTGTATACAACACTGTACACTGATGTTTTATCCCATACTGAGCCAGAAATGCATTAAAGTGAGAAGACATATATCCCCCCCCTTGATCAGAATGGAGGGTATCCATTTTACATGTTGACAGATTTTCAGCCAAAACCGAAAATTGTTTGAAGCACATAAACACTTCGAACTTTGCTTTTTATGAATATACCGGTGCGTGCTTGGAAAAATCATCAATGAAAGTCGCGAAGTGAAGATAGTTCCCAAAAGAGGATGTTTGCATAGGACCACATATATCACTGTGAACAAGCTGGAATTTTTTAGTAGCTCAACTGAACCATCTTTTGGGAATGAGGAACGTTGCATTTTGTCCAAAATACAACCTTCACATACATGTTTACTAGGTGCCTCAAGTTTGGGAAGTCTGATGCAGAAAATTGACTGTACCTGAAAAAGTTGAACAGAACTAATCTGTTGAGTTCTGCTAACCTGTAGTAGATGTTGAGATGCTTATATTGGCGAACCGAACTTTGTATATATCTTTGGTATAAAAAGATAAAATAGCTTGCAGAAGCATTGCGATAGTGCGTTCAGAGGCTGAAATGAGCTCAGATCGCGATTTTGGCATGACGTAACGAGGTTGTTTTGATCTCCTAATCACCTTGAGTATGATCACCAAATTTTGTGCGATTCTGAGACTGTGACCGAAGGGGTGTCGATGATGCCCTAGATGAAGCGGCGAGTTGGTGTGATACCAATTGTTGGAGTTCAAGGTGTGTGGAAGCATGGAACAGTACAAGGAAGAACAAAAAGCTTGGAGCAGAACACACAATACTGAATGTATTACCACTAGAATGTACAAAGATATGTAACCTGTTAGGGCAATAGGTGTATATACAAGCGGGGGGGAAAAACCTTTTAAAGAGGAAAAAAGTGCCCCGGCGGTCCTAGTGTGTTCACACACATCACTACCTTTATATATCAACAGATAATAAAAGCATTCATACCACTATCATCTTTTGATTCATTTGAATCTGCAATTGCAAATTCTTTAAGCTCTTACTTACCTTTGTATGATGAAAGAAGGTACATTTTAGGATTGAATGCATAGTTTGAGCACAAAATCTTAATATAGATCGAAAGAGGTTTTTGATGACATGGCAGATATCCATTCTCAAAACATTAAAGAAGTACAAAGGTTTCTAGGTCATGTGGGTTCTCATTGATGATTATATCTAAATGAACTTAAGGATGATCAAACCACTATCTTGCCTCTCTAGTTTGACAAAACCTTTCAAATGGAGTGAAGAAGCAAACAAAGTCTTTTGAGAGCTAAAATTAAGGTTACGTTTGTCACCTATTCTTGCCCCTCATGATTGGTCACTTGTATTCATGTCCATAGAGATGCTTGGTTCATGTAGGACCCAACACAACTCAATCCCAAGAAGTGTTGCAAGGATAAGTTGCAAATCACTCGTGTGTGTAGATATCTCTTGTTATTTCAAAAGAAGTGGAGATCAAATCATGAAAAGAACACTGGTTGGAAGACCAACTTTCAAGGATTCCCTCAAGAGAGTCAACTATGGGGGCAAATGATGAACGTGTGGATCAACAACTATTCAAGGTAGATGCAACTATCAAATGGTATGATGATGTTATCAAGTTACTCTCTACTAGTGAGATTTCTATGCAAGCGTCTTCTGCATACAAGGGCTTCTTGTAAAAAGTAAAGCCTTTGCATTAATAAATAACAAGCATTATAAGCGGGGGCATGATGATATTCTTAGAAGATTTGGAAGCTATTCATGTTGATGATAAATTTTCAAGTCAACTAATGTGTCATAGGATCTTGCATAGTGGGCAATGGTGACCAAAATTTTTGAGGATTTAATGGAGTTCTTAAAATCTTGGGATTCATGCCATAAGATGGATCATTAACCCCTACAAGTCTTAATAGTTGGCAATTGTTTGATAAATAAAGTATGTAAGTCATAGATCCTATCAATGCACGTGGGTAACTTGGCAAAAAGCATTACTTTTTGATGGTTACTTGTTATTCAAACTTTTGGGCAAAGAAAAAGCCTCATTAGATTGCATTTTGGACATCGCGGATGAGTTCTCATATAAGTAATTGCAATTAGGTGAAAGTTACCCAAAGTACAAGTCGAATACACAAGTATGATAAGTGAGAATCATTTGGGAGCCCCAAAAGAAGTCCAGATGAAGAAGAAACAACCGAAAAGCACTTTGATCTTCGATCTTAAACTAGATCATCAAACTGTAGTAGCATTGAAAGTTTCTTTGGTATTGGACTTCATTTTAGACTTTTTGGTGACTTTCAGACCCCACTCATTGATAGTGAGCACACTTAATCATCCTATAATTTTTGGACCTTTGGTCGATGTTCCTTTTGTATAGAACGAGAAGTAATTAATCCTTAGTATTAAAACTGCTTGCAATATGTCCCATTTACAATCCAGAAAGCCTTACATCAATGATGTGGCATTTGGGTTATCATGTCAAAATATTTTCATCAAGTTCGGAGTTTGAAGAACTTGTGGACGCTTTTGAAAAGTTTAGTCCTTGAAATATGGTTGAAGAAGATGTGATTTTGGGACAAACATTCCATGTGGGCATGAATTATGGTAAATTCAGTGGTTTTCTTAGGTATGATCCGTATTCTCATGTAAAATCCTTTGAGATAAACTATGGAGTAATGGAAAACCCGATCAGTGCCCTAAGAGATAATATAAACTTAGTCAACGAACTTGCTATATGGCTTACTAAATTTGAGTTAAACCACTTTCATACCTATACTGTGTTTTGAGGTTCCTTCGTGCATAGACTCAAAAGGAAGAAAAACCCATCCCAAATCTTTGATTTTTTACAAAACAAGCAAAATCCATAATAGTTTGTATGGGAGTGTGCTAGAACATTTAAAACCCATTTATGGAAGATCCCAACACATAATGCTCTACCTGCAGATGTAACTACACAGTGGTTCATCAATGGTGTAATACCACAACTCATGTAGATTATGATCATTAGATGCATTGGTGATATGACACTAGATGTTGTTGTGAATATGGCCATTTAGATTCAACATAAAGTTGAAGGCTTTGAAGAAGATTTGGAGTGGCCACTGACAAAGGCCCAAAAGATAGGTCAAGAAGATCTACTAAAATAGGTTCTCTATACAAAATGTTGGAATGTAGGACATTCCAAAGCCAACTATTCATTGAATTAGATGTATTGTGCTATTTGTCAAAGCATAGATCATACTATGAAAGCTTGCCTCTATAATGCTAAGACACATGAGCGACTTTTATGCGGTGATATATGATCTGGTAAAGTCATCGACTAGTTATATTCCACCCCACCAAAGAAACCAACAATACCAAAATTATCCATCATACATACATTATACCAAGAAGAGTTTTGGAAACAACAGATGGTCTCCCATGTACAACAATCTTGCTACATGAAGAATGCCAATGTTGTCAATATATTTAGGTAGTGATGTGTCTGAACACACTAGGACCGTAGGGGTACTTTTTTCCCTCTTTAGGAGGTTTTTTTCCCCCGCTTGTATATAGGCATATTGCCCTAATGGATTACTTATCTTTGTACATTCTAGTGGTAATACATTCAGTATTATGTGTTATGCTCCAAGCTTCTTCTTCTTCCTTGTGCTATTCACGTGTTTCCATAGACCTCGAGCTCCAATAATTGGTATCAAAACAGGTCACAACTTCATTTTGGACATCATCGACACTCCTTCGGTCACAATCTCAGAATTGCACAAAATTTGGTGAGCATACTGAAGGCTGATCTAAGCTCGTTTTAGTAGTCGAAATTTGGTGCGATCTGAGCTTGTTTCGGCCTTCAAACACACTATCACAACACCTGCAAATACAGGTACTGAAGCTGATGTAGATGGCGTTGAAAATGGTGATATTTTGCAGATTTCTATCTGTGCTTCGGTTTTTGTTGCACCTACTACAAAGCAAATTCGTTGGGATGGCAGAGATGCTCAAGCACATGCATTGATAGCCTTGTCTATCAAACGTGCCATTACTTCTCACATTCGCTCTTGCAGAACAATTAAGGATTCTTGGGATACACTTACCACCTTACACTAGGCAAGGAATGAGGCTCGTGTTGCTTACCTTTGAAAATAGTTGGAGAGTGAGCACATGAATGAAGGAGATTCCATGGACAATTTTCGGACAAAGATCAAAGATTTGAAGGAATAATTGATTTTTGCTGATGAAGTATTGCTTGATAGTTCACTTGTGCAGACTGTTCTGAATGGTCTTCCCGATCCACATCAAAGTTTTGCTTCCGCTCTTCATTTGACGATGAAAGTCAATCCAAATGCCTTAACATTTGAGGAGTTAGTCTCTGTTATGTTGCAGGAAGACCAGTCTAGGCAGAAGAGGTCCATTATGCATGTTGCAGATCAAGCTTTCTTGGCTACTCAGAAGGGCAAAGGTAAATGGAGCTCTTCTACTAGTAAGCAGAAATCTGCTAATTCTCCACAATCAAAGAAGGATTACAAAGATGACAAGAAAATAGAAAAGTAGAAATTGTTTTGCAAGTACTGTAAACCGAACGATCATGTCATAAAGAATTGTCCAAAGTTGGCTGCAAAAGAGAAATAAAAAAGAGGCTAGAATGGTTATTGGTGAAGCCTCTACACCAAAAACTGAGTCTGCTAGTCTAGTGCAGAATGAAGAATGGGCATTTACTATTGTTTGCAGTTTTGATCCATCTTCTCCTGAATAGTGTATGTTTGCAATAGAGTCAGATGTTTGGTACTTTGATAGTGGGGCAATCGAACATGTTATCTCACAGTGCACTTTCTTCACTTCACTCGAGCCTGCCCCTATAGGGAATATTGTCACATGTGCCAACAACTCCTCTTATCCTGTTATGGGAGTTGGTAACATTATTTTGACTATTGATGATGGTAGTTCTTTTATTTTGTTAGATGCTTTATTTGTGCCAAGAATAAAAAAAAAATCTGTTATCAGTTTCAACATTAGCAAATCTTGGCTTCATTGTGAAATTTGTTGATGATAGATGTACATTTCATGATCTATCAAATGGCGATGTCATTATTGCTTCTAGCATTTTATCTCGTGGAGTGTATAGGCTTATAGACTATGAAAAATATGTGAATGATTTAGCATGCACACTACATGATTCTCACGCTATGTGAAAGTCCGTATTTTGGGCAAAATGCAGTGTTCCTCATTCTCAAAAGATGGTTCAGTTTGAGCTACTCACAAATTGCAACTTGTTCACAGTGATGTCTGTGTTCCTATGCAGAAACTCTCTTTTGGAAACTATCTTTACTTCGTGACTTTAATTGATGTTTTTTCTAGGCATGCATGGGTATATCCATTTAAAGCAAAGTGCGAAGTCTATATGTGCTTCAAACAGTTTCTGGTTTTTGCTGAAAATTTATCATGTAAAATGGGCACCATCTATTTTGATCGAGGGGGGGAATATATGTCCTCTGACTCTAATGCATTTCTGGCTGAACGTGGGATAAGACATCAGTGTACAATGCCGTATACACCTCAACAGAAAGGAGTTGCTGAATGGAAGAACATGTCACTCATGGAGATGGCGAGTTGTATGGTCAAGAGTCATGCTTTGCCGCATAGTTTTTAGCTTGAGGCTATTATGTGTGCAACATATGTACTTAACAAGTGTCCCATTAAAGCATTATAGTCTATCACTCCATATGAGGCTTGGCATGGTCGAAAGCCATATGTTGCTCACCTGTGTGTTTTTGGTTGTCTGGCATATGCATTAGTGTCTGAACAACAACTCAGGAAATTGGATCATAAAGCAATGAAATGTATTTTTGTTGGGTATAGTTTTGAAATCAAAGGCTATCGTTTGTATCATCCACATTCTAAACACATTTTTCTTAGCCGTGATGTTGTTTTTGTGGAAGATGTTATTTAGCCATTACTTTCATTTTCTAAGGAGACATCTGTTAGCTCCAAGGACATATATGATACTTTGTTGCCTCTTTCTATAGGTGGAAAATCTAGTGTTGGTCCTAATGAGCCAACTTCTTAGCCTTTGCAAGTTTCATGTGATAATGGAGATCATTTTATTTCTGATGCAGATTTCATGATGCACTTGTTGATGAGAGAGTTGATATTGAAGAGACAAAAACTATGCTAAAATGGTTGGTGCAGACTTTGCGTGACTACGAATTAGATGCACCTCTGCCATATCATACTCGTTGAGGCTCTCATAGTGCTTCTTTTTCATTAGATTGCTATGCTATGCTGCCTCTAGTCTCTGTGATGAGAATGAGCCTGTTTCGTTTGATGAAGCACAAAAATTCTGAAATTTGGAGGACTGATATGCAATGAGAATATGATGCTATCATGAAAAATGGTACCTAATCTTTATGTGATTTGCCTCCTGGCAAGAAGTCCATTGGCACCAAGTGGGTATACAAGTTGAAGCATAAGCGTGAGGGAACAATTGATAGTTGTAAGGCTAGGCTTGTTGCAAAGGGTTATGCACAGGAAAGAGGCATTGATTTTGATGAGACCTTTGCACCTACATGCCATATGACTACTGTTCGTAGCATCTCTGCACTTGCAGCTCATCATGGTTGGAATGTACATCAGTTGGACATTAAAACTGCATTTCTAAATGGTGACGGTGACTTGCATGAAGAAGTGTATGTTTTTGAGCCCCGTGGCTTTGTGCAAAAAGGGCATAAATACTAGGTGTGCAGGTTGAAAAAGGCTATATATGGGCTGAAACAAGCACCACGTGCTTGGTATGAAAAAATACATGCCTACCTGATTGCACATGGTTTTGAGAATAGTCCAACAGAGAGCATCTTATATGTTAAGCATGCTAATGATGTGCTTCTGATCATTGTTGTGTATGTTGGTGACATGTTGCTCACTAGTCCTTATGAGAAGCATATTGTTGATTTTAAGGTTGGCTTGCATGCCTCATTTGAGATGTCAAATTGGGGCCATTTGCTTCATTATTTGGGCATTCAATTTATGCAAGTTGATGGCAGAATAGCTTTGTGTCAAACAAAATATATTGACATATTATTGCATCGTTTTGGCCTTGAAGACTATAAACCTATTGCCACTCCTATGGAGACAGGTTTACAATTGAGTTTTCATGATGCTACAGATGCATTTAATGCTATTCTCTATCAACAGGTTATTGGATGCTTGATTTACTTATGTATTACTTGGCCAGATATTCAGTTTGTTGTTTCACAGATGAGTAGGTTTATGCATTGCCTAGGTGTCAAGCATTGGCAAGCGGTAAAGTGCATCTTTCACTACTTGAGTGGTACCCGACTACTTGGATTGTTTTATCCCAAGGGGGGATCACTACCGCCAGATTGACATGCTTTTTCTGACTCTGATTGGGCTGATTTCTATGACACTCGTGTGTCCACCAGTGGTTTTTGCTTCATGCTTGGTAGCTCATGCATATCTTGGTTGAGCAAGCATCAACCTACTGTGGCCACTTCTAGTTGTGAGGATGAGTATAGGGAAGCTTTCACAGGGATTGTTGAGTGTGTAAGGCTCAGATGCCTTATGGCTGATTTGGGTGTTGATCAGTCTTCTACCACTGCCATCTTCACTGACAATCAGAGTGCATTGGCAGCTACAATGAACCCTGTGTTCCATGCTCGCACTAAGCACATTCGCACTTGTGATGAACCCTATGTTCCATGCTCGCACTAAGCACATTGAGGTGCATTATCATTATGTCAAGGAGAGGCTCTCTATTGAAGAGATTAATTTGGCATATGTGCCCATACATGACAACATTGCAGACCTTTTCATGAAGGCTCTGCCTAGGGAGAAGTTTGAAGCTTTCTGCAAAGCTTTGGGCTCACTTCCTTTTGTGGATTGATTCCACATAGCTTGGAACTTCCTTATACATGAGTGCCAACTCCTTGTTCACCGCATCACTCCCAGGAGGAATTTGTTGATATATTTAGGTGGTGATGTGTGTGAACACACTAGGACCATCGAGGCACTTTTTTCCCTCTTTAGGAGGTTGTTTTCTCCCGTCTTGTATATATGCCTATTGCCCTAATGGGCTACTTATCTTTGTACATTCTAGTGATAATACATTCAGTATTGTGTGTTGTGCTTTAAGCTTCTTCTTCTTCCTTGTGTTGTTCACATGCTTCTGTGGACCTCGAACTCCAACAAATGTGTTTTCTTTTCTATGGTGAGTTGGGACATATAAGAAGAAACTATAAAGAGGCTCAAGAATACGATAAAAGGAAAAATGACGAATGACAAGGCCCTATGGCTAATATGGTCTTAATCACTCTAGCAAAAGTGGAATCGATAGCACTCTAGACAAGGCCCAAGAAAACACTTCAACCATCCATTGCCAGTTTTTAACTAGGTTTTAAGCAACAACATATGTTTGCCAAGGCTATGAAGTGGGCATAAGAAGAGGCACCTATATTATGCAACCTATACTTATCACTGAGGAAGCCTCCATGAGCGTCGATCCAACTATCTTGGTACAATAGCAAAATATCAATGTGAACCATGATACAGATCGACTTGCAAAATTTAGAGCTTGGGATATATTGTCACAAGAATGGATTATCCAACTACTAGGGCAACTCCTTACAATTCAAGCAATAGTTAGCTAATCTTATCACGCCAAACTCCCCTTTGGAATCCACGATTATAGCAATCCAAACAAAAGCCGATACCCCCAAAAATCATGTTTTGCCATTAATAACAATATGGTGCAATAATAAATGTATACCAAAAGTGTTGATCGATGGAGGTTTAGGAGTAAACATCGCCACATTTTGCCCTCTATAAGAAAATGGACTCGAACTACATTGATCATGTTAATTTCTTCGTTCGGATGGCTTATAAGTCAAGAGTCCACCCTGTGTGTTTAATATGTAATATACCTATTTCATTACATGGAGCAATGTTTCCAAAGACTCTTGTAGTACTCAATCTCCTAGATTGCATTCTTGATTACAATGTGCTTTCTGCTAGATCCTAGCTTAGGCAAGTGAGAGTCATGCAAGATTGGTCCTCCTACAAATTGATTTTTAATTATAAGAAGCTAAAATACATCATACCATTGGAAGAGGTTTGATAGATAATGAGGAGACTTCCTTTTTAGATGCGAATAAAGACCTATTGTCCCTAGTCACAATTGATTTCCAAAACATCTTTGATCAGAGGAAACCAAGTGCCTGCACTATTACTACACCCAAGAGGAAGCCGAACATATCTCATAGACTTACTCAGCCAAGGAGTCTTGGATGTATGCACCAAAAAATGAAACAGATACTTATAATTTAGGCATTCGTGACTCTACTCGACCAGTGAAGATCTATGTGAATCTTTCTAATGAATTTTCTTTACAATTGCTTGGATTATTGAAGTAGTTTATTGATGTTTTTGCCTGAGATTATCAGAACATGAATGATCCACATATTTAGCAACACAAAGTTATTCTGAAACCAAATGCCTATCATACGAAGCAAGCTAGTTATAAAATGAACCTAAACTATGTTGTAAATGAGCTTGCAATAGCTTATGTGTGAATCTCTTCTAACAAAGAGAAGATCTTATCTTCCCCTTATCCTCATTTTGATTGGCTAATGGGACTTCTATTTTTGTATAAAAACATCGCTTCACTTACAAAAATAATAAGGCACATTAGTTTTTTCTTATCCATGCATGTATGAGAGATAACAATCTCTCTCTCTTATCTTATTGCATATGAGGGATGTGTCTCTTTCTCTCTCATCTATTCTCTGCCTCAGAACATACCATGGTTCGAGTTCTGTGAGGATTGGCTCCATCGTCATTGATTTCTTGCTGAACCAACCATAACAAACTATGCCTAAAAATTCTAAAAATAGAACGTATAATACCTTTAGATCATGCAAAATGGATCTGATTGATCATTATTGTTTATAAGAAGAATAAACAGTTATCAATTTGTATATATTATAGAAAATCAATGCAATGATAGTACGAGATCCATTTTTGTAATCGTTCTTGGATATCATGCTGGATGAGCTAGTGGGCCAAAAAATCTATTTGATCCTTGATGGCTATAGTGGAAGTAAGGATGTCAAGCAAGATATCTTGAAGACTTCCTCTATTATGAAGCTTGGTCTCTAGTGTGCTATGCGCTTCCTATAACGGGTGAAATTGATCATGTAAACTTTAATTTTCCGCTTCGAGTATTGTTATGCATTGTTGTAACTCCTCAAAGCAATTTTCTAGTATGTTGTTGCATGCCTCTAGCTGATGGTACTCCATTCGGAGTTGCATCATACAGTGAATCATAGTATTGAATGCATTATCTATAGATAAGGATGAAATTTGTACACTATTCGATGCAAGGGGGAGGGAGTGGGGAGTGGGGAGTGTGGATGTTGTGTCTAACAGAGAGGTGGATGTAGGTGAAGTTGGTGGAGGGGGGATGGGAGAAAGTGGAACCACGGGAGGAGGGGGAGGTGCTATGGGTGGTGAGATGTCCATGCTGTCAGACGTGGAAGTGTGTATGGTGTCTACTATGTACATTGGGATGATAGGTGGTATGCATGTGGTGGTGGTGAATATTTGTGATGTTGTTGCGGGGATAAAAAAGGACAAGGGGTTTTGGATGAACGATTAAGAAAGGTTAGAAAAATAGGAAAATAAAGGTTGGAGAACTGCTAGGATGGAGGTTGGAATGTGAGAGGTTCGAGGTGGGACCACCATGGAATGAGGTTGAGTGTGTTGATATATTTAGCTAGTGATGTGTGTGAATACTCTAGGACCGTCGGGGCACTCTTTTCCCTCTTTAGGAGGTTTTTTTCCCCTGTCTTGTATATACACCTATTGCCCTAATGGGCTACTTATCTTTGTACATTCTCTAGTAATACATTCAGTATTGTGTGTTGTGCTCCAAGCTTCTTCTTCTTCCTTGTGTTGTTTGCATGCTTCCGTAGACGTCTAACTCCAACAATTGGTATCAGAGCAGGTCGTCGCTTCATCTAGGGCGCCGTCGACACTCCTCCAGTTGCAGTCTTAAAATCGCACGAATTTTGGTAAGCATACTCAGCATGTGTTTGAGATCAAAACAGCTTCATTCAGTGGTGCCAAAATCGCGATCTGAGCTCGTTTCGGCCTCCAAACGCATTACCGTAGCGCTTGTGCAGGTTATTTCATCTTTTTGTGCCAAAGGTATATACCAATTTTTGTTCGCCAGTATAAGCGTCTCGAAGTCTACTACAAGTCTAGCAGAATTTGTTTGCGCAATTCTGTTCAACTTTTTGAGATACAATCAATTTTCTGCATCAAGGTATTTTAGTCACCGTCCATGGTTGAAAGCAGTGATGTATTCCGTATGTTGGCTGTTGAGGATAAGTTGGATGGTACTAACTACCCATTATGGGCTTATATGATGCGACATGTGTTAGTTGCAAAAGGATTGTTGAACATTGTGCAGGGTGTCGAAAAACGTCCTATCATACCTGCAACTATTACAACTGCAGGTACTGAAGCTGATGCAAAAGGTGTCGAAGATGATGATATTCTGCATATTCCTGTTCGTGCTGCGGTTTTTGCTCCACCTACTACAGAGCAGATTCGCTGGGATGGCAGAGATGCCCACGCACATGCATTGATAGCTTTGTCAAACGTGCCATTATTCCTCACATTCGCTCTTGTAGAACAGCTAAGGATGCTTGGGATACACTTACCACATTGTACCAAGCTAGGAATGAGGCTCGTATTGCTTACCTCCGAAAACAATTGGAGAGTGAGCACATGAATGAAGGTGATTCTATGGACAGTTTCCTAACGAAGACCAAAGACTTGAAGGAATAGTTGATTTCTGTTGATGAGGTTATACGAGATAGCTCACTTGTGCAGACCGTTCTGAATGGTCATCCTGATTCATATCAAAGTTTTGCTTCTACTCTTCGGTTGATGATGAAATGAAATCCAAATGCCTTATCATTTGAGGAGTTAGTCTCTGTTCTGTTGTAGGAAGATCAGTCCAGGTAGAACAGGTCCATTATGTGAGTTGCAGATCAAGCTTTCCTGGCTAGTCAGAACGGTAAAGGAAAATGGAGCTCTTCAACTAGTAAGCATAAATCTACTAATTCTGCATATTCGAAGAAGGAAGATAAAGATAAGAAGAAATTAGAAAAGCAAAAATTGTTTCGTAAGTACTGTAAAGGGAATGATCATATCATAAAGAACTATCCAAAACTGGCTGCTAAAGAGGCAAAGAAGAAAGAGGCTAGAATGTTTGTTGCAGACGCCTCTACACCAAAAATAGAGTTTGCTAATCTTGTGCAGGAAGAAGAATGGGCGTTTACTACTATCTGCAGTTTTGACCCATCTTCTCATGAGCAGTGCATGTTTGTAGTAGACTCAGATGTTTGGTATTTTGACAGTGGGGCAACCAAACATATTACCTCACAGCGCAGTTTCTTCTCTTCACTTGAGCCTTCCCCTACAGGGAATACTGTTACATGCGCCAACAACTCCTCTTATCTTGTTATGGGAGTTGGTAAGATCATTTTGACTACTGCTGATGGTAGTTCTTTCACTTTGTCAGATGCTTTATTTGTGCCAGGGATTTAGAAGAACCTGTTATTAGTTTTTGCATTAGCTAAGATTGGCTTGGTTGTGAAATTTGTTAATGACAAGTGTACAGTTCATGATTTGTCAAATGGCAATGTGATTATTGCTTCTGGCATTTTATGTCGTGGGTTGTATAAGCTCATAGACTATGAAAGATCTGTAAATGATTTGGCATGTGCAGTAAATGATTCTCAGGCTATGTTAGATGCAAAGCTTTGGCATGCACGCTTTGGTCATCTGAATTTTGCTAGTTTGCTAGGCCTGCAGAAATCTGAAATGGTGTCCTCTGCCCAAACTTGAGGCACCTAGAAAACATGTTTGTGAAGGCTGTATTTTGGGCAAAATGCAACGTTCTTCCTTTCCAAAAGATGGTTCGGTTCGGGCTACTCAGAAATTGCAACTTGTACATAGTGATGTCTATGGTCTTATGTAGACACCTTCTTTTGGGAATTATCTTTACTTCGTGACTTTCATCGATGATTTTTCCAGGCATGCATGGGTATATCCATTGAAGGCAAAGTCCGAAGTGTTCATGTGCTTCAAACAGTTTTTGGTTTTGGCTGAAAATCTGTCAGCATGTAAAATGGGCACCCTCTATTTTGATCGAGGGGGGGAGTATATGTCTTCTGATTTCAATACATTTCTTGATGAACGTGGGATAAAACACTAGTGTACAGTGCCGTATACACCTCAACAGAATGGAGTTGCTGAACAAAAGAACAGGTCACTCATGGAGATGGCGAGGTGTATGGTCAAGAGTTAGGCTTTACCACATAGTTTCTGGCTTGAGGCTGTCATGTGTGCAACATATGTACTGAAAGACATGTATGATACTTTGTTGCCTCTTTTTACAAGTGGACAGTCTAGTGTTGGTCCTAATGAGGCAACTTCTCAACCTTTGCAGGTTTCATGTGATGATGCAGATAATTCCATTTCTGATGCTGATGTACATGATGCACTTATTGATGAGAGAGCTGATATTGAGCAGGCAAGAACTATGCCAAAATGGTTGGTGCAGACCTTACATGACAGCAAATTAGATGCGCCTCTATCATATCGTACTCGATCAGGCTCTCATAGTGCCTCTTTTGCATCAGATTGCTATGCTATGGCTGCATCTAGTCTCTGTGATGAGAATGAGCCTGTTTCGTTTGATGAAGCACAAAATTCAGAAAATTGGATGGCTGCTATGCAATCTGAATATGATGCAATAATGAAGAATGGTACTTGGTCTTTATGTGACTTGCCTCCTGGCAAGAAGGCCATTGGCACTAAGTGGGTATAAAAGCTAAATCGTAAACCTGATGGTACAGTTGATAGGTATAAGGCTAGGTTGTTGTAAAGGGTTATGCACAGGAAAGAGGCATTGATTTTGATGAGACCTTTGCACCTACATGTCGTATGACTATTGTTCGGAGCATTTGTGCACTTGCAGCCCATCATGGTTGGAATGTACATTAGTTGGACATTAAAACTGCATTTTTGAATGGTGACTTGCATGAAGAAGTGTATGTTTTTCAGCCCCATGGCTTTGTGCAGAAGGGGCATGAAAACCAGGTGTGCAGGTTAAAGAAGGAATTATATGGTTTAAAGCAAGCACCATGTGCTTGGCATGAGAAGATACATGCCTATCTGATTGCACATGGTTTTGAGAACAGTCCAACTGAAAGCACCTTATATGTTAAGCGTGCTAATGATGTGCTTCTGATCATTGTTGTCTATGTTGACGACATGGTGCTCAATGGTCCTATTGAGAAGCATATTGCTAATTTTAAGGTTGATTTGCATGCCTCATTTGAGATGTCTGATTTGGGGCATTTGCATCACTATTTGGGCATTTAATTTATGCAAGTTGATGGTGTAATGGCTTTGTGTCAAATGAAATATATTGACACAATATTGCAAGGTTTTGGCCTTGAAAACTGTAAGCCTATTGCCACTCCTATGGAGACAGGTTTACGATGACATATTGGTGTCAGGTAGCTTGGGAAACTATCTCACCTTGGAAGTCATTGTCTCCATGGAAGTGATGGGGATCTGAATATTTTTCCTTGACCTTGGTCATGTTTGTAACCTGTGTGGATCATATTGGGCATGAGGCCTCTGCAGTGTATATCATATGGCTTCCACTATACCACAAGTCTCTAAGAGCAATTGGAGAGATTCACTGAGTTGAGAGTCTACACTTGCCTCTTCCAAGAGTTAGGCCATGAGTACTCTGCTGCTCTTTTAAAAAAGTAATTGTTGTGTTTGAACTCTCTCCATGATTTGGTATAATTTACGGAGCTATGTAGTATAGGTTGGAGCTCCATTTGATTCTTTCTCTTCCTTGTCCTTTGGTTGTTCTAGTTGTTTGAAGAGAGTCCTCTATTGGTCGTCTTTCCAATGTATATGACGGCTTTCTCTTTGTCTTCCCGTTCTTTCTGTTGAGGTGCCATGGCCTTCTGTCTCGGAAAAGAACTCAATGTTCGAGATTTGAGTGGTCTGCAAGAAGGACTCAAAGTTGAATGTGCTCATCCCTTTGATGTCTCTAGTGGGGCCAAATTTAAATTTTGATGGTACAGGGGGAGTTGAGGGAGTAACTTGTGATGTTCCTCTAGACTTAGATTGAGAGATTCTAATGGTAAAGGGGGGCACTATGCCTTCTCCTCTTGGTGAGATTTTGAAGGTCATGATAACCTCACTTGGTTGGGCACATGGGATTGTGCCTCTCATTCACTTAGACTGGTGGACGGAAGCTCAACGGCCTTTAAAAAGTTGTAATTGGGACCATGTCAAAGCACGCTCAATGGATACATCGTATCATAAACACCTACAAATCATGCGCATAATGGTACAACACCTATTCACAATTGCCATCATAGAACACCTCTTCTTAGCTTCATATAATTGCTCAATGATCCACATGAGAAGCTTGATGGTCAATGACCCTATCTTAGCCAGATAGAGACTGAAACATATTCTTTTGTGTGGCTACTTGAAGTAGTCTTGACCTGGAAAAGCAAAATGCTGCATGCATATGTGAAGCAAGATGGAAATGTTAGGAGTCAGTGATGCCATATCATTTAGCTTCAAAAGCTTCCTATCCTTCGTGTTGTTAGGTATCAAAGTTTCTTTGTCTAAAGGGATATGCATGTCGTGCATGTTTAGTGCATCTCTCACTAATTCCAAGGTGAGATCAAACTTCTTCAATTCATTGTTGCATGACAAAGATGGAATGACAAAGGTTCTTGGGCAGTCCTTTATGCCACTTGGCTCAAGGTGGATACCAAGTAGTAGCATCGTTGGAAATCTGGTTTGGGTAAGAGGGCCTTGAAATAGTCTTCCAACCTTGCGCATTGCCAAATTGTTTGGAGTTTGGGGGTATTCTAGGGATTCTCAAAATCTCTTGAAAAAAATCAAAATCATCCCCACATGTTGCCAAAATCGCACTTTGACTCCCATATGTATGTCACGTCTCCTAATGGCCCTAGCATTCCATTGAACCAGTAAGAGTTTCCACTTACTCTTTGTGTCAATCTTGTTAATGGATCGTGAATGGGTATTTAATGTAGGCAACATAATTCTACCAACGACTTGATCCATGGCACTTCAATAGGCAAGCTTTCTATGTCTATTGCTGGTTGATTTCTCCCAGGTTGCAACAATGATCTTGTACAACAATGTTTATAATACATACATTTCATTGATCAACTTTGTCTACTTCTCTACAATGACTTCTCATAACAGTGATCTTTGCTTACTCATATCTTAGTGAGTTCTTACCCATTTTTCATATTCTATAGATTGTTGGAACCAGATCAAAGTCTGTTTCAAGCTTTCAAAATTTCAAGGCATTTGGTTCAGGCAATTTGGAGAAATCCGCATCGAAGTGCTCTCTAGTCCTTCTCTGCTCAGTCCCTAAAAAGTCGAGGCTAAGCATCCAATTGCTAAATTGATTGCTCAGTGTATGGTTCATCATTTTAAGTGATTCAACTTGTAATCACTAGCTATCTAAGCTAATTAGATATCCTCAAAAGGATTTTTATCAATTGCTACTATACTGGGAGCACTGAGAAAAATATCTAGCAGGTGTGTGTACCAAAATAGCAAGTTTTTTATCACTAGCTACTTGCAAAGCAATTTGTTTTGATCCAATTGTTTGAAACATCATCTTCAAAGTACATAGGTACTTTTTTGGTATCATTTGAAAGCTAAAAGGGCCTATAACACAACTTTGAGATTTGATAGGGTAGATACAAGGCAGGTTTTGGTAGTGCCACCTCACTTCCTTGAGGTATCCATCCATCTCTTCCAACAGTCGTATCAGAGCAAGTTGAGGTAAAATGGGAGATGGTTTCCCTTCTTTTATTAATAAATTGGATAGGAATAACTATCCAGCATGGTCCCTGAGGATGGAGACATATCTACAAGGAAGGAGTCTCTATGGATACATATCAGGAGATGAGGAGATGCCCATTTTTAGAAGCAAAGGACAACCTACAAGAGAAGAACTTGAAAGACTCAACTCATGGTGTGCCAAAGATGCTTTAGCAAGGTCATATCTACTTAACTCTATCTCTGACTTCCTTCTTCCACACATTAGGAATTGTAAAACTTCCCAAGAAACTTGGGATACATTGTCTTCATATTTTTCTTCCAACACAAGAGCTAGAAAAAAAAAATTGTGGCTTGAGTTTACCACTCAAAGGAAGCAACCCAAGCAGAATGTTTCAGAGTTTGTGAACAAAGTCAAAGAGGTGGCTGATCAATTAGCAAGCATAGGAGAGGAGATTGAAGAGGAGTAAATAGTGAGACAAATAAACAATGGCATCAAGGTAGATGATAAGTGGGAAGCCTTCACAACTGCTATGGACCTTTACATGCATATGCAGATTCTAGATCTTACCACACTCATGGGACAACTCTTTACCCATGAAGCCAAACTCAACAAAAATGGAGAAGCATCAAGAGATAAAAACTCTTCTACCCTATACAAAGATAAAGGAAAGACTAAAGATAAATGGAAGAACAAGAAAGTAGATGATGAAGGTACTACTCCTCAAGCTAACTATGTAGGGAGAGGTAGGAATGCAAGAGGAAGGGGTAGAGGAGGTAAGCAAGGTAGGGGGAGACCTTTCAACTCTTCCCTATGCAACATATGTGGATTGTCTAATCACACTACACATGAGTGTTATAGAAACTTCAAGAATTAGAGAGGAAGAGGATATCAAAGAGGTGGCTACTCGCAATCAAGAGGAAGGTTCAACCATAATCAAGGCTACAACCATGGCTACAACAACAATTATCAAGGAGGATACAAATCAAGAAAGGACTTCAACAATTATGTAGAGAATCAAGAAGATTCACTTCTCATTATGAATATGACTTCAAAAAAAGGTATGAATGATGAGCACCTCTTCTATATTGACTCAGGTTGCTCAAACCATGTAGCAGGCAATGTAGCCCTTCTTTCTGATCTTGAGGAACCCAAGGAAAGCACCAAGTACAAATAAGTGATGACACCAAGCATTCAGTGGTCAAGGTAGGAAATGTCAAAACTTCTGATGCGAATAGAAATCTGTTGAGTAGGGTTCTTTATGTACCTACTATCACCAAGAATATGACGAGTGTCAGACAGTTAGTAGAAAAGGGTTTGCAGGTTAGGTTCAACAAATATGGAGCTTTTATAGAGGATCCCCAACATGGATTCAAGAGAACTGTCAAGGGAGAGAAAACTGTTAGATTATTTACATTTGAACTTGAGGACACTAGAAATATTGCACTTTATAATTACAAGGACCAAATATTGTCTGAGCTTGAGATTTGGCATAAAAGATTAGGGCGCATTGGTGAGAGAACCTTGAAGCAGATATGTAGAGATCAATGTGTGTTTGGGATACCTATGTATCCAAGCAACCCATGATCTATAAATGTGGTGCTTGTTAGTTTGGTAAATCACACAGGTTACCATTTACAAAGAAAGGTTACATGCATGAGGATTATTTGGAACTTGTCCACACAGATGTGTGGGGACCAAGCAAGGACCCTTAAATTTCAAGATCAAGGTATTATGTGTCATATATTGATGATTTCAGTAGGTGGAATATCTTGTACTTTATGAAATATAAAGATGAAGTGTTCACTTGCTTTAAGAAGTATCTTACACTTGTGGAAAATCAAATAGGAAGAAGCCTAAAGAGGATAAGGTCAGATGGAGGACATGAGTACTTCTCCAATGAATTTGATGCATTTTTGCAGGACAGGTATCAAAAGGGAGATTACTACAAGCTATACCCCTAAGGAAAATGGGGTAGCAGAGAAAAGAAACAGGTTGATTGTGGAGACAGCTAGATTAATGCTTAATGAAAAAAATCGCCTAATTATTTGGGGGTAGAAAGTGTATCCACTGCCACTTATCTTATTAATAGGTTGGCATCCAAATCACTTAATGGGATGACCCCATATGAAGCATGGCATGGTAGGAGGCCATCACTTGATCATTGTAGAATATTTGGATGTGTTGCTTATATGCATGTTCCATCTCAAATCAGAGGTAAGCTAGACCCTAAGGCAGAGAAGTGCATCTTCATAGGGTACAATTTAAATAAAAAAGGATACAGGTTTTATAATCCATCCAACAAAGGATTTATGTTCAGTAGAGATGTTGTGTTTGATGAGAATGATTCTTGGTTTGAAAGTGAATGCAGGAAAGTCAAATTGCCATATGACTTGGAAGAGGAGTTTCCAAGTCTCACCAAGGAGGAGCCAAGCCAAATTGAAGACATCAAATTAGATGATGATGATATCATCAACTTAGAAGAATTCAAAGCATGGAAATCAAAAGGCAAGGCCAAGGTGAAGAGGTTGGAAGACTTATCTTAATCATCCAACCAAGCTCTAAGGAGATCACAAAGGGAGAGTAAGAAGCCAATCAGATATGGGTATGATACTTCATTAGTTACTAAGTATTCCATTTATCTTGCTAAAGATTTATCACTTGAGGAACCTTCTTCATATGAAGAAATAAGTATGAAAGCCAAATGGAAGGAAGCTATGGATGAAGAAATAGAAGCACTCCAAGAGAATGATACTTGGGAGCTAGTACCCAAGAAGGCATCAATGAAGGTAATTGGTTCCAGATGGATTTACAAAATCAAAAGGAACTCAAATGGATCCATAAACAGGTATAAAGCTAGACTTGTGGCTAAGGTTTTTGCACAAACCCAAGGAGTTGATTATAAAGAGACATTTTCACCTGTGGTTAAAATGCCAACCATCATAGTATTGGTAAGTGTGGTCGCATCTAGGAATTGGAATATGTATCAATTGGATGTGAAAAATGTTTTTCCCAATGGCTGGATTTCAGAGGAGGTTTACGTGGCTCAACCTCCTGGCTATGAAGACCCAAGCAAGTTAAATTATGTGTGCAAATTGAACAAAGCTCTTTATGGTTTGAAGCAGGCACCTAGGGCATGGAATCATAGGTTAACTATATACCTTCAAGATCAAGGATTCATGATGAGCAAAGTAAATTCTTCTCTGTTTGTCAAGAGAAGTAACTCAGAGATGATATATTTATGTTTGTACGTTGATGACATCATACTTACGGGTAGTGATGTCAATGGCATCAAACAAATCAAGAACCTAATGATGCAAGAGTTCAAAATCAGTAACCTAGGGTTTCTAAAGTATTTTCTTGGACTTGAATTGGTCTACACAAATTTTGGAATTTACATTACTCAAAGGAAATATGTGCAAGACATGTTGAAGAAGTTCCACTTGGAGAATGCAAAGGCAGCTAGCACCCCTATGGAGGTGAATCATAAATTGAGTGCTCATGAAGGTGATTTGATTGAAGACATTATAGGATATCAAAGCATAGTTGGAAGTCTAAACTATGCAACCTTGACAAGGATTGATATATCGTATGGAGTAAGTGTTTTAAGTCAATTCATGCATAAACCTAGAGCACCTCACTTGGAAGCTACCAAAAGGATTTTGAAGTATCTCAAAGGTACTCAAAATCAAGGTCTATACTTCTGATACACATCAAATTTGGACATCAAGCTATACTCAGATGTAGATTGGGCAGGTTGTAAAGATGATAGAAGGAGTACTTCTGGATATTTGTCTTTTGCAGGTGATAAGCCCATTTCATGGTATTCCAAGAAGCAACCAAGTGTCGCTCTATCTTCAAAAGAGGTTGAATACAGGGGATTAGCCAATGCTACACAAGAAGCAATTTGGATTAGATTGCTATATTCAGATTTGGGAATTCATACTCACTCACCTATGATCTTTGGTGACAATACAAGTTCTTTGCATCTTGTAGAAAATCCTATTTACCATGCAACAACCAAGCATATAGAAGTACACTATCACTATGTTAGAGAGAAGCTATTGAGCAAGGAGATTCAACTTGCATATGTATCCACAAATATGCAATGTGCATATTTATTAACCAAAGCACTTGATGGTACTAAACTTTGCAGGTTCAACTCTATGATTGGATTGCAGGACATTCAATAAGACTCATGAAGAAATGCAAGCCAAGATGTTTTGGTTTGAGGGGGAGCTATTGGTGTAAGTACACAAGCCTTCACACTTGGCTAGGCATGGAAGGAAGAATGTGCAATCACTTGATGAAACATATGAACCATAGCTTGTAATTGGTTGATCATTAACCATTGTAAAAGCTCTTTTACTTGAGAGAATCTTCCAAGAACATATATCTCGTGGAGTTAGGAGAATAATGAGTTACAAATTTTATTTGGTAGAACAACTCCTAATTTGGAGGAAGTACTTTTAGGAAGAGACAAGGTTGAATTCAAATTCAAACTTGGAAATAAAACACTTATAAAAGTTCTTGTAAAACGCGCGGTCTCATATGGCCTCATGGTGAGCTCTTCCATAGATCATTTGCAAGAGTTCAGTAGCCTATCCCATAGCCTACTCATTCCACTATTATTGTGCATCATTTACTTGCCAATGATCTTGTAGAACAATGTCTATAATACATACATTTCATTGATCAACTTTATCTACTTCTCTGCTATGACTTGTCAGAATAGTGATCTTTGCTTACTCATATCTCAGTGAGTTCTTACCCATTTTTCATAACCTATAGCTTGTTGGAACTCACTCAACGTCAATTTCAAGCTGTCAAAATTTGAAGGCCTTTGGTTCAGCCAATTTGGAGAAATTTGCATCAAAGTGCTCTCTAATCATTCTCTGCTCAGTCCCTAAAAAGTCAGGGGTAAGCATCCAATTGCTAAATTGATTGATCAATGTATGGTTCAGCATTTTAAGTTATTCCACTTGTAATCACTAGCTATCTAAGCTAATTAGATACCCTTAGAAGGATTTTTATCAATTGCTACTGTACTGTGAGCACTGAGCAAAATATCCAATAGGTGTGTGTACCAAAATAACAAGTTTTTTTATCACTAGCTACTTGCAAAGTAATCTATTTTGATCCAATTGTTTGAAGCATCATCTTCAAATTACATAGGTACTTTTTTGGTTTCATTTTAAAGCTAAAAGGACCTACAATACAACTCTGAGATTAGGGTAGGTACAAGGCATGTTTTGGCAGTACCACCTCACTTCCTTGCGGTATCCATTGATCTCTTCCAACAAGGAGAACATTGCAGACTTTTTCACAAAGGCTTTGCCTAGGGAGAAATTTGAAACTTTCCGCAAAACTTTGGGCTCACTTCCTTTTGTGGATTGATTCCACATAGCTTGGCACTTCGTTATACATGAGTGCCAACTCCTTGTTCACTGCATCACTCCTAGGGGGGATTATTTGATACATTTAGGAGGTGATGTGTGTGAACACACTAGGATTGCTAGGGCACTTTTTTTCCCTCTTTAGGAGGTTTTTTCCCCCCACTTGTATATACACCTATAGCCGTAATGGGTGAGTTATCTTTGTACATTCTGGTGGTAATGCATTTAGTATTGTGTGTTGTGCTCCAAGATTCTTCTTCTTCCTTGTGATGTTTGCGTACTTCCATAGACCTCAAACTCCAATAGATGATCCAAATTCTCAAGTCAGACCCTTTGAGATAAACTATAGAATAATGGAAAACTCGATCAATGCCCCAAGAGATGAATAATATAAACAGAAAAACATTCCAATTTCCATTAGTCAATGAGGTTTCCAAATGGCTTACTAAATTTGAGTTAAAATACTTTCATACCTACACTGTGGTTTGAGGTTCCTTCCTACATAGATTTAGAAAGAAGAAAATCTCGTCCCAAATCTTTGATTTTTGGCAGAACAAGCAAAAGCGACAACACTCTTTATAGGAGTACACTAGAACATTTAAATCCCATTTATGGAAGATCCCAATGGATAATTATCTACCTACAGATGTAATTGCACAATGGTTCATCAATGGGTTAATACCACACCTCACATAGATTATGATCATTAGATGCATTGGTGATATGACACTAGATGTTGTTGTGTATATGACCCTATAGCTTCAACATAAAGTTGAAGGCTTTGAAGAAGATCTCGAGTGGCCACTGGCAAAGGCCCAAAAGATAGGGCAAGAAGATTTGCTAAAATAAGTTCTTTGTACAAAATGTCAGAATAGAGGTCATATTGAAGCCAACTGTACATTGAATTAGATGTATTGTGTTATTTGTCAATGCATAGATCATACTATAGAGGCTTGCCTATAGAATGCTAAGACACATGAGCGACCTGCTACTAATGCATTGATACATGATCTGGTAGATTCATCAACTAGTTATATTCCACCCCACCAAAGAAACCAACAATACCAAAATCATCCACCATACATGCATTATACCAATGAGAGTTTTGGAAACAACAAATGGTCTCCCATGTACAAAAATCCTGCTACATAGAGAACGCCAATGTGTTGGCATTTCTCTTGTGAGTTGAGACATATAAGAAGGAAATGTAAAGAGGCTCAAGAATACAATAAAAGGAAAAAAAATGACAAGGCCCTATGGCTAGTATGTTCTTAATCACTCTCGTAGAAGTGGAACTGATAGCACTCTAGACAAGGTCCAAGAAAACAATGCAGCCATCCATTGCCATTTTTTAACTAGGATTAAGGAGTAGCAACATAGCCAAGGCTATGTAGTAAGCACAAGAAGCGGCACCTATATTTGTACAACCTATACCTATCACTGAGGAAGCCTCAACGAGGATCGATCCAAGTATCCTGGTACCATAGCAAAATATCAATTTGAACCATGATACAGATCAACCTACACAATTTAGAGCTTGGAATGTATTGTCGCAAGAACGGATTACCCTACCACTAGGACAACTCCTTACCCTTGTTTTGGGATTCAAGCCATAGTTAGCTAATCATATTCGACAAAACCCCCTTCAAAATCTACCATTATAGCAGTCCAACCAAAAGCCGATACAATAATAGATCATGCTATTGCATTAATAGCAATATGATTTAAAAATAAACGCATACTGAAAGTGTTGATCAATGGAGGTTCAAGAGTGAACATTGTGACATTTGCCCTCTATAAGAAAATGGGCTCAAACCACATTGACTATGTTAATTTCTTTGTCCGGATGGCTTATAAGTCAAGAGTCCACCCAGTGAGTTTAATATATAATATACATATTTCATTACATGGAGCTATGTTTCCAATGACTCTTGTAGTACTCCATCTCCAAGATTGCAGTCTTGATTACAATGTGTTGTTTGGTAGACCTTGGCTTAGGCAAGTGAGAGTCATGCAAGATTGGTCCTCCCACCAATTGATTTTTAATTATAACAACCTAAAATACATCGTACCACTAGAGGTGGTTTGATAGATGTTGAGGAGACTACCTTTATAGAAGCTAAAGACCTATTGTCCCTAGTCACAATTGATTTCCAAAACATCTTTGACCATAGGAAACCAAGTGCCTTCACTATTACTACACTAAACAAGAACCCGAACATATCTTGGAGACTTACTGAATTCTGATCTCAGCCAAGGAGTGTTGGAAATATGCACCAAAAAAATGAAACACTTACTTATAAAGCATCCGTGACTCTACTCGACCAAGCAAAGATCTATGTGAATGTGGCACATGAATTTTTTTTACAATTGCTTGGATTATTGAAGTAGTCTATCAATATTTTTGCCTAGAATTATCACAACATGAAGAATCTTGATCCATATTATTACCAACATAAAGTTATTCTAAAACCAAATGCCTATCATACAAAGTAAGCTAGTTATAGAATGAACCCGAACTATGCCCATTAAGTAAAAGTAGATATTTAGAGATTACTAAAAGTAGAATTTATCATACCTATACACCATGCAAAATGGATCTTAGTGATCGTTATTGTCTATAAGAAGAATAAACAATTATGAATTTGTGTAGATTATAAAAAATTAATGTAGCAATAGTACCACACCTATTTTCGTTACCCATGCTGGATGACATAGTTAGCCAAGAAATCTATTTGTTCCTTGATGGCTATAGTGGAAGTCAGGATGTCGAGTAGGATCTCTAGAAGACTTTCTCTATTATGAATGGGTAGTGTATGCATGTATGGTCATGTAATTTGGACTTTGTAATGATTTGAGCACCTTTGAAAAGTGTATGCGAGAGATCCTCTCCCCTTAGCCAGTTTCATGAGGGTATTCTTGGGCTATTTTTCTATGTCTAGTGAGCATGTTGACTACATGGAGCACCTATGACTCTGTTTCAATAAGTGCAAAGAATATTGGTTGTATGTAAATTTGGCTAAATTTTTCTTTGCTATTTTGCATGGAAAGTTATTAGGGGGTATAATCTCTAAGCAAATCATACATGTAGATCTTGATAAAGTTAACACAATTCTAGACACATCACCACCTAAATCATCAAAAGAAGTATTATGATTTCTTGGTCAGATCTAGTGGCATGGCCGACATCCTCGATTTTTGGTGCATATTGCTATCCCTATTAGTTGACTCATTATCGTGTCACCTAGAGGGTTCACTTGGACACTTGCATGTCAAACCACTTATCATCGACTAAAAACTCTACTTACTAAGGCCTTGATTCTATAAGCATCCGATTGGGAGCAACCCTTTCATGTGTTCGTTCATGGTTTTGATATTGCCATTGGAAGTGTCTGGATAAAGCAAATCGATAAATGGTGTCAACTCATCTACTATGCTAGTCATTGCTTGGGCCTAACCAAACATAACAATTTTGTTATAGAGAGAGAGAGAGAGAGTCCTTTGATGTGATATATTCTATAAAGAAATTTAGACATTATTTACTTGGTCATCAATTTACCTTTCATGTTGATCATTTGGCTTTGACCTACCTTGTGAAGTGAGAGAGTTTATTTGGATGAATGGTTTGATGGGTTATCTTGCTTCAGGAATTTGATTGTAATGTTATTCACAATATGGGTTCATCGCAAATGTCATTGTTGATTTTCTTTCTCATCTTGACTTGGGCAAAGCCCCTACTAGTATTGATGAATCTTTCCCCAATGTTTCCATGTGTACGACTAAACCAAAATAGTCTGCAGCTTAACTCTATGTCTTGGCTCATGAAGTATAATCCGTCCTATATATGGTCCATACACACCCTATGTGTGGTCATTTCTATGCCGATTTAACTTTCAAGAAAATCTTACGAAGTGGCCTTTGGTGGTTAACTATGCATAAAGAGACTCACTTCTTGTGGTTTTCTTCCTCCATCTTTGTTGGCATGGATGTTAGTAAGTCTCTCCTAAGGACTGTGAATGCTCTATCATATTAGCTATCCACTTGGAGTTCTTTGTCATTCAACATTTATACAACCAATTCTTAGTAATTTTTAGCACTACTCCTTGCTTTTCATCATCACAAATCAAAGAGAGAAAAATTATATGGGGATATGGTTTTTCTTAGATTTGTAACTCTTCTTTTGTAGTGCCTCTATTGTATCAAAACTTTTTTTCACATAATCAGTGTGTGCACATTGTTTCTGGTGCCACCATAAGGAACCACCTTAATTGATACATCCTCGTCTACAAAACTCCATATAACTCATCATCTAAACAATCGAGTGAGTGTTAGCAAAAAAGGTGGATGCTACAGGGCTTATCTATGCCAATAACTCTCACTCCATCAATATAAGTTCACATCTCTAAGTTTGCATTGAAGCAAACTTGACCTTGGAACTTCAAAAAAAGATTTCTCTTAGTTTGGGATCAAAAGAGACAATGGAACATGATTTGGTTTACAAAAATCTTTCCAATTTCCATTTTTAGGCATTCAAGACCACAAAATTAGAGATTCCTTCCTAAGTAAGATACAAAAAGAAAAGGATCAAGAAGCCCCACCAAAATAATCCAACAACTCCTAATTAGTACCCATTGTCATGGAGACATGGATATACCCTATTTAAATGGATATTTCATATAATTTCACCATATCTCATGATTGGGTTAAACTTTGAAGAATCTAATATTTCCATCACATCTAGAGTATGGCAAAAACCTAAGAACGACTATCTACTTACTTGATTCTGACATTCAGAGGTTGAATTGATAATATCATCAATGACATCATCAATTTGTAACCACCCTTGACAAACTGCCCGTCAACACCTATATAAGATGTTGGAGTTAGACGTCTTCGGAAGCACGCGAAAAGCACAAGGAAGAAGAAGAAGCTTGGAGCACAAACACACAATACTGAATGTATTACTAGAGAATGTACAAAGATAAATAGCCCATTAGGGAAATAGGCGTATATACAAGCCGAGGAAAAAAAAACCTCCTAAAGAGGGAAAAAAGTGCCCTGGCGGTCCTAGTGTGTTCACACACATCACTACCTAAATATATCAACAAATCCCCCCTGGGAGTGATGCGGTGAACAAGGAGCTGGCACTCATGTATAAGGAAGTGCCAAGCTATGTGGAAATCACTCCACAAAAGGAAGTAAGCCCAAAGCTTTGTGGAAAGCTTCAAACTTCTCCCTAGGCAGAGCCTTCGTGAAAAGGTCTGCAATGTTCTTCTGCGTGGGCAGATATGCCAAGCTGATCTCCCCAGCAGAGAACCTCTCCCTGACATAGTGATAATGCACCTCAATGTGCTTAGTGTGAGCATGGAACACAGGGTTCCTCGCAACTGCCAATGTGCTCTGACTGTCAGTGAAGATGGTGGTGGCAGAAGACTGACCAACACCCAAATCAGCCATAAGGCGTCTGAGCCACACACACTCAACAGTCGCTATGAAAGCTGCCCTATACTTAGCCTCACAACTGGAACTGGCCACAGTAGGCTGCTTCTTGCTCAACCAAGATATACATGGGCTACAAAGCATGAAGCAAAAACCACTAGTGGACACACGAGTGTCATAGCAACCAGCCCAATCTGAGTAAGAAAAAGCATGAAAATCTGGCGGTAGTGATCCCCCCTTGGGATAAACAACCCAAGTAGCCGAGTACCACTCAAGTAGCGAAAGATGCGCTTAACCGCCTTCCAATGCGTGACTCTTGGGCAATGCATAAACCTGCTCATCTGTGAGACAGCAAACTGAATATCTGGCCGAGTAATGCATAAGTAAATCAAGCATCCAACAGCCTCCTGATACAGAACAGCATCAAATGCATCTCCAACATCATGAAGACTCAATCGTAAACCTGTCTCCATAGGAGTGGCAATAGGCTTACAGTTTTCAAGGCCAAAATGCAGCAATAATGTGTCAATATATTTCGTTTGACACAAAGCCATTCCACCATCAACTTGCATAAACTGAATGCCCAAATAGTGATGCAAATGCCCCAAATTAGACATCTCAAATGAGGCATGCAAATCAGCCTTGAAATCAGCAATATGCTTCTCAATAGGACCAATGAGCAACATGTCATCAACATAGACAACAATGATCAGAAGCACATCATTAGCACGCTTAACATATAAGGTGATTTCAGTTGGACTGTTCTCAAAACCATGTGCAACCAGATAGGCATGTATCTTCTCATACCAAGCACATGGTGCTTGCTTTAAACCATATAATGACTTCTTTAACCTGTACACCTGGTTTTCATGCCTTTTCTGCACAAAGCCGCGGGGCTGAAAAACATACACTCCTTCATGCAAGTCACCATTCAGAAATGTTGTTTTACTGTCCAACTAATGTACATTCCAACCATGATGGGTTGCAAGTGCACAAATGCTCCGAACAGTAGTCATATGGCATGTAGGTGCAAAGGTCTCATCAAAATCAATGCCTCTTTCCTGTGCATAAGCCTTTGCAACAAGCCTAGCCTTATACCTGTCAACTGTACCATCAGGTTTACGCTTCAGCTTGTATACCCACTTAGTGTCAATGGCCTTATTGCTAGGAGGCAAGTCACATAAAGACCATGTACCATTCTTCATTATAGCATCATATTCAGATTGCATAGCAGCCATCCAATTTTCTGAATTATGTGCTTCATCAAAAGAAACAGGTTCATTCTCATCACAGAGACTAGACGCAGCCATAGCATAGCAATCTGATGCAAAGGAGGCACTATGAGAGCCTAAACGAGTATGATATGACAAAGGTGCATCTAATTTGCTGTCACGCAAAGTCTGCACCAGCCATTTTGGCATAGTTTTTGCATGCTCAATATCAGCTCTCTCATCAAGAAGTGCATCATGTAAATTTGCATCAGAGATGGAATGATCTGCATCATCATATGAAACCTGCAAAGGCTGAGAAGTTTCCTCATTAGGACCAGCACTAGACTGTCCACCTGTAAAAAGAGGCATCAAAGTATCATACATGTCTTTGGAGCTAACAGATGTCTCCTTAGTACATGAAAGCAATGGCTGAATAGCATCTTCCACAAAGACAACATCACGACTAACCAGAATGCATTTAGTCTATGGATGATACAGACGATAGCCTTTACCTTCAGAACTGTACCCAACAAAAATACATTTTACTGCCTTATCATCCAATTTTCTACGATGTTGTTCAGGCACTAGTGCATATGCCAAACAACCAAAAACACACAGATGAGCAACAGATGGCTTGCGGTCATGCCAAGCCTCATATGGAGTGATAGACTGCAGCGCTTTAGTGGGACACCTGTTCAGTACATATGATGCACACATGACAGCCTCAAGCCAGAAACTATGAGGTAAAGCCTGACTCTTGACCATACACCTCGCCATCTCCATGAGTGACCTATTCTTTCGTTCAGCAACTCCATTCTGTTGAGGTGTATACGACACTGTACACTGGTGTTTTATCCCACGTTCAGCCAGAAATGCATTAAAATCAGAAGACATATATTCCCCCCCTCGATCCGAACGGAGGGTGCCCATTTTACATGCTGATAGATTTTCAGCCAAAACCAAAAACTGTTTAAAGCACATGAACACTTCGGACTTTGCTTTGAGTGGATATACCCATGCATGCCTGGAAAAATCATCAATGAAAGTCATGAAGTAAAGGTAATTCCCAAAAGAGGGTGTGTGCATAGGACCACAGACATCACTATGTACAAGCTGCAATTTCTACGTAGCCCGAACTGAACCATCTTTTGGAAAGGAGGAACGTTGCATTTTGCCCAAAATACAGCCTTCACATACATGTTTTCCAGGTGCCTCAAGCTTGGGCAAAGAAGACACCATATCAGATTTCTGCAGGCGTAGCAAACTAGCAAAATTTAAATGACCAAAGCGTGCATGCCAAAGCTTTGCATCTGACACAGCTTGAGAATCATGAAGTGCACATGCCGAATCATTCACAGATCTTTCATAGTCTATGAGCTTATACAGCCTACGACATAAAATGCCAGAGGCAATAATCACATCGCCATTTGATAGATCATGAACTGTACACCTGTCATCAACAAATTTCACAACCAAGCCAATCTTGGCTAATGCAAAAACTGATAACAGATTCTTCTTGATCCCTAGCACAAATAAAGCATCTGACAAGGTGAAAGAACTACCATCAGTAGTAGTTAGAATGATCTTACCAACTCCCATAACATGATAAGAGGAGTTGTTGGCGCATGTGACAGTATTCCCTGTAGGGGCAGGCTCGAGTGAAGAGAAGAAACTATGCTGCGAGGTAATATGTTTGGTCGCCCCACTGTCAAAGTACCAAACATCTGAGTCCACTACAGACATGCACTGTTCATGAGAAGATGGGTCAAAACTGCAAACAGTAGTAAACGCCCATTCTTCTTCCTGCAGAAGATTAGCAGACTCTGTTTTTGGTGTAGAGGCCTCTGCAACAACCATTCCAGCCTCTTTCTTCTTTGCCTCTTTAGCAGCCAGTTTTGGACAGTTCTTTATGATATGATCATTCCCTTTACAGTACTTACAAGACAATTTTTTCTTTTCTAATTTCTTCTCATCTTTATCTTCCTTCTTCGAATATGCAGAATTAGCAGATTTCCGCTTACTAGTTGAAGAGCTCCATTTTCCTTTGCCCTTCTGACTAGCCAGGAAAGCTTGATCTGCAACTCGCATAATGGACCTATTTTGCCTGGACTGATCTTCCTGCAACAGAACAGAGACTAACTCCTCAAATGATAAGGCATTTGGATTGCCTTTCATCATCAACCGAAGAGTAGAAGCAAAACTCTGATATGAATCAGGAAGACCATTCAGAACGGTGTGCACAAGTGAGCTATCTGGTATAACCTCATCAGCAGAAATCAATTGTTCCTTCAAGTCTTTGATCTTTGTTAGGAAATTGTCCATAGAATCACCTTCATTCATGTGCTCACTCTCCAACTGTTTTCGGAGGTAAGCAACACGAGCCTCATTCCTAGCTTGGTACAATGTGGTAAGTGTATCCCAAGCATCCTTAGCTGTTCTGCAAGAGCGAATATGAGGAATAATGGCACGTTTGATAGACAAGGCTATCAATGCATGTGCATGGGCATATCTGCCATCCCAACGAATCTGCTCTGCAGTAGGTGCAACAGAAACAACAGCACGAACAGGAATCTGCACAATATCATCTTTGACACCATCTTCATCAGCTTCAACACCTGTATTTGTAGTACCTATAGTTGTAGGTGTAACAAGAAGTCTTTCAACACCCTGCACAATGTTCCACAGTCCTTTTGCAACCAATAAATGTCGCATCATATAAGCCCATAATGGGTAGTTTGTACCATCCAACTTATCCTCAACAGCCAACATACGGAATACATCACTGCTTTCAGCCATGGCCAGTGACTAAAATACCTTGATGCAGAAAATTGACTGTATCTCAAAAAGTTGAACAGAACTGCCCAGATGAGTTCTGCTAAACTTGTAGTAGACTTCGAGACGCTTATACTGGCAAACAGAAACAGGTATATATCTTTGGCACAAAAAGACGAAATAGCCTACACAAGCGCTATGATAGTGCATTCGGAGGTCGAAACGAGCTCAGATCGCGATTTCGGCACCATAGAGCGAAGATGTTTTGATCTCGGAAACACCCTGAGTATGCTCACCAAAATTCGTACGATTCTGAGACTGCAAACTGAGGAGTGTCGACGGCACCCTAGATGAAGCGAAGACCTGCTCTGATACCAATTGTTGGAGTTAGACGTCTGCGGAAGCAAGCGAACAACACAAGGAAGAAGAAGAAGCTTGGAGCACAAACACACAATACTGAATGTATTACCAGAGAATGTACAAAGATAAGTAGCCTATAAGGGCAATAGGCGTACATACAAGCCGGGGGAAAAAAACCTCCTAAAGACCAATTGTCATGGAGACATGGATATACCCTAATTTAGATGGATATTTCATATGATTTGACCATATCTCATGATTGGGTCAAAAGTTGGAGAAATCTAATATCACCATTGTTAGGCCATCAGAGGGACTATAAAATGCAAAATATATTTCTATAAGTTGTACACCAAAGCATAGTTTCCGATTGAAGGGAAGCAACCCCTACAAAGCATTGTATCTTTCCAATTTTAATATGATGTAACTACTCAGTTGGAGCAAAAAGACCACAAGTAGTGCTTCACACACAGGGAGGAAGATTCTTGTCACATATTGTGTTACTGGCAATGTGCAATAGATCTATAGTGTTAAATTAGTGAAGTGAGATTGGATTAATTGATGAAGTGTTTGTGGAAAAGCATAAGGGTTTTATTTCTCAGGATCCTTCAAGTCAAGAATCCAAGTTAGTTGTCGATGTCTGTAGGAGTTCATTCAATACCTGTAGAAGTGCAGTATTGTGTGCAATCCTAGATAGAGGTTAACACTAGTGATCCTACTATGGACTAGCAGGGATGACGATGCAATTGTAGAAACTGCATAACATGTATGCATATTATGTGATTAGGCGAAAGTTAGCCAAAGTACAAGTCAGATACACAAGCATGATCAATGAGAATTCATTTGGGAGCCCCAAAAGCGGCCTAGATGAGGAAGAAAGAATTGAAAAGCACTCTGATATTCAATCTTGATCCAGATCATCAAACTATAGTAGCATCGAAAGTTTCT
Organism: Ceratopteris richardii; assembly: GCA_020310875.1. NCBI lineage: Eukaryota > Viridiplantae > Streptophyta > Polypodiopsida > Polypodiales > Pteridaceae > Ceratopteris > Ceratopteris richardii. The sequence continues at coordinate 51,867,167 of CM035439.1, read as the reverse complement.
TTGGTACTATCCGATAACAATACGACACTCAAGACACCCTCGTGAGAGCACATTTCGAGCATTTTTTTTACTAAAGGAAGTTCAGCCTTAGCATACTCTCCAGAACTTATATTACGTAAAAGGAAAAGAAAAGTACAAGTGAAGGGGACTAGTGCCCATGGGACCCCCCAAGTTCCACAGAGAACAGGTAGCTCTTACAGAGTTTAGATCGCATTACAAAGAAGGTTAATCACCCTCTCATCTCCCTCATACGGGGCACACTTGGGTTAAGCTTGTTGTTGAACAAAAGGAGCACTTTGTGAAGGGGCAGGGATTTCATATAGTGTTGCAGAGCTAAGAAGAGCAAAGAGGCAGAGAAAAAGAGGGGCCCCAAAATTTTTCCAATTTGGACACTTTATTCTTGTAATATAGCCATTTTGTAACATATTTTCCAATGTGAATGCACTAGAGGGGTCCTCTAGATGCATATCCATAGAGATTTGTATCTTACCCTTGTAAATTAGTAGGAAATTAGCCTTCTAGTTAATAAAGTGCCGGTCTCTTGTGTGAAAGGACCATTTTTAGGGCACATGTATATAAGTCAATTTGTGACTCTTTGTAGAGAATTTTTACCATTGTGAGAATCAAGAGCACAGAATTTTGAATTTGTGTCTTCTCCTCTCTGTATTATCTTCTTTGTGAGCTTGTATGCATGTTTGATGCTTGGAAAGAGTGCTTGGAAGTGTTGTCTATCCATGAAAGTGCTTGTTTGTTGTTAGTAAGGTGTGTGCGAAGTGTAGGAAGTGCCGAAGTGTAGGAAGGTCATTTCCACGACTCAGTATTTTGCTCATAACTTGAAGCAGGAGCGTCAGAATCAAGCGAAGAGACCACTGTTGGATGCGTCTTCTTGAGAGCTTTGAAAGGAATCTGCTATTTGCTACATTCAAAGTACAGAGCTGAGAGAAAAGCTCGATTTACTGTTGACTGCTGCTCCAAATATTGTGACATCTCAACGGATCCCTGAAACTTGTTTGGAATGGATGTATACTTGTTTGCACTTTGTGAGAGCTCATTTGCATTGACCATCAGTTGAATGCACGTCTTCATACACTCGGCTAGGTTTTGATACTCCTCGGATTGATAAATAAAGTGTGAATCCCCACTATATGCGCTTGAGGGGGATTGAGGTATAGTCTCTTTTTCCACAAGTCCCTAAGTTGGTTCTTAGGTACACACGTTTTTGGCGCCGTTGCCAAGGAAGGTCGAATCAAACCAAGGCATTCGTGTGATGGTAAGTAGCTCTTAGCATTGAAGCGAGTAGAGGAGTTGTGAATCTCTCTTCTTTGGTAAGTCACACTCATCCCACTTACTACTTCTTACTCTTGGAGTGTGTGTAGTGAGTTGGTAGTTTAGGGAAGTGAGTAGGGAGAGGAATAGATTAGGTAGGAGGAAGAAGTGAGTAGGCTAGGAAGATAGAGTAGCTTTTGAACTTTGTTCTTGTTAGCCTTTTTAGTTAGGCAATTTTTCAAAAGTATAAAAACCAAAAAACAAGTCTTCTACAATTCACTTGTCTCCTAGCAAGTATCGAGAGAGAGAGAGAGAGATTGAATGACAGATATAGCGAGAGTACCAAAGCAAAGTGTGTGGAGCAAGGGATGTGAGCAGAGGTGGAAAAAGGAGCTGGAGGACATTGGAAAGGTGAGTACATCCCAACATTGCAAGAAAATTCCTTCAATGTCGATCAGTGGAAGAAAACGCGACCTGCGGTAGATATCGTGAGGGGCTACCTCGGGGGTGAGGAGGTTTATTTTCTTAATACAAGCATTGGGAAGAGGGTAGACAAGCTCTAGGACCACTTATATTCAGTTGAAATCAAAATGCACTTTTTAAAATTTGAAAAAATGCCAAGTATCGTGTTCTCCCGTGGTTGAGTATCGCGACATCTAGATGTCATGATCTCCTGTGGTCGAGTATTGAGATACCTAGCCTTGTTGGATATCATGTATCGTTGAATTTTGCTTGCAATACCCGACAGATATCGTATATCGTGAGAATTCTCTCACGACACTTGTCTGACATCGTGTATCATTGAGTTTTGCCCTCGATACTTCTCTCATGTCGAGTATCATGGAGCCTTAGTGGCGACACCTGTGGAATATCATATATCGTGAGAATTCTCTCACGACACTTGTTTGACATCGTGTATCGTGAGTTTGTTCCCCGTGATATCTGTTGAATATCGAGTATCGCCAAATTTTTCTTGCAACATTTGTTGAATGTCGTGTATCATTGAGTTGTTCGTGATACCAGACCAATATCGTGTATCATGCTCTAGCCTCGACATCTTTCTGATATCGAGTATCGTGAAGTTCTTTTCGTGATACTTGTCGCATATGGGGTATCCTGCCTTTTCCCATGTGTTAAGTATCGAGTATCGTGAGTTTAGCCAGTGTCAGGAGACTTTCAAATACTTGAGTGTGAGTTTCTAAAGTCAACTAAATATTTCATATAACTCAGGACCTCAGCAAAGAGCATTGGGAGCTAGGAATTGGATAAAATGAGACGAGAGCTTTTAAGTGAATGAACCTAGGATCCAAAAGAACCCTAGGGATCAAAAGAAGTGTAATCTCGTCAGTGGGAAGTGTAGCCAAACCAAGTATTCTTTCACACTACTCTGAGACCTCGAGTGAGTCTGAGGAGGAAACTCTTATGGCCTCAGAGGACATGCAAAATTCCATACCAATAATTGGCATGATGTCAATTATTGAGGGTGAATATGGAACGTCTTTAGAATATGTGAACACCAATCAACACGGTTTACCCATCTACTTAGATGGGCTAAACAAATCAGTGGCTAGGTTGAAGAAAGCTACAGATGCTTACATAGTACCTAGACCAGCTGTTAAGTATGCTGGAGGATTCTATATGGACAAAAGTGATATTCTGTATGTAGTAACTGAGAATCCTAAAAACATCAACGAACAAAGGGAAGAAGGCAATGACCACACCCTTAATGGAGAGGGACATGAAGAACAGGTATCTACACCTCGAGGAAAGTCCATGGTAATTAGGGTTTGGAGAGGAGATCTAATCCCCCAAGACGATTCCCTGATGGATGTTATTTGATCAATGGGATGGAGCATCTTCTCAGAGCACACTCTTCATTATGGGAAGAAGCCGTTAACCCAACTACCATTTATGAATTGCAAGATCCTGAAAACCCCACTAACATCACGTATCTGGACAAGAATCAAAGGAGGTATTGGCCCTTAATGGAGTTAGAAAGAGTAGGGTTGAAATATCAGAACATCCCAGTGTTCCCACCTAGGGATCAAGGCACAACTTCGCAAAACCCCCAAGGAACCTATCAGGATAATTCATATCAGCATTCGAGACAGACACAACAAACGCACATCCCAGTTAGGCCCCATGTGCAGTTTGCTACACCGAGCAATAATCCGAATTATCGACCACCTACACATGTAGAACCAAGGAGTAGAATCCCTATTCCGGAGAGACCACCAGCAGGAAGAGGACCAGGAATACCAATAGGACGACCGGTTTTCCCTGTAACGCCTAGACCACCTGAACTAGGAAGAAGATTAAGACATATCCAAGTTGCCAAATGCATGAGAAACCACTATGATGGCTCTAGTGAACCATACAACCACATAGCTGAATTCAAGCAAGTAATAAGAGCCGAACAAGTGGAAGACTTCTTGAATCAATATGAATCCTTTGGACTAACCCTAACGGACACAGCTTTAGCATGGTTCCAACCATTAGACCCTGATAACTTTCAAAATATGGAACAAGTCTATCAAGAATTGATTGAAGAATTCACCAAGTCTGGAATAAAAAACAACTCTTCCTCATTAATCCATAGTTTTAAGCAAGCTCCTACGGAATTGGTGAGATTGGCAGCAAGAAGATTTAAGCAATATGTGGACAGATGCCCTGTTGAAGAGAGACCCACTCAAAACAAAATGGTGTCATTGTTTTTGGAAGGATTAGTGAATGGATCATTGAGATCATTGGTATATGTGAAAAGAGTTCAAAATTTGCAAGAATGCATGAAAGAGTCTATTGACCTAGAGGAAAATCTAGCAAAAGATTTGGAAATACCTCAAGGTAGTGTGAAAAGTGAAGATACCGCCAATAGCACGTCAAACCCTAGGAATAATGTAGAAGAAATAGCTGATTTAGTGGAAAAGAAACTGAATGTTCAAGGGTAGAGGAACTACCCAAACAATCCAATGAGACTACCCATGCTTAGAAGATGTGTGCATTGTGGAGGTGATCATCCTTCTCATTTATGTAATAGGGGAGTAGTCCCACCACCTGCTTATGCTTACAATAGACCACCCGCCCCAGGCCCTATGCATTATTGTAGCATAGAACAAAGGTACACAAATCACAGCACTGAAAACTATCCTTACAATCGGCAAGCAAGGCCTATGCAACCACCTATGAGACCTTAGGGATACCCTCAGAGAGATCAAGGAGGAGAAGCTTTTAGATATCCCACATATCAGCAACAAGCACCAACACCACGACCTTATGCTTACCAAGGGTACACTCAACCACAACCGATGTTAGGACAACAACCACCCCTGATGGAAGAATTGTAGAGAAAGGATGAAGGAAAAGAAACTACAACAAAAGAAGGAGGACAAAAATAACAAACAAGGCCAAGAAGAAAAACAAAAACTTGAAGGAGAAAATAAGATAGAGAAGTGTAAAAAACCAAAGGCAGGATCAGTTCTAGCTGACCCTATGCCAGAAGAGTAAGCCATGTGGATTCAGGCATACCAAGCACGAATAAGAGCAAGACCAACCATTGAACAACATGAAAAGGAATATCCTAGAGGTGACCTAGAGAAAGAAAGGTTGGAGATATGTAAGAAATTAATTGAAGTGGCTCAACAGACTCTAGAAAAATCTGTTCAGCGACTACCCAACTCATGAATTCTCGAGAAAGAATTCCAAGAGTGTGTCACCCCTAATGATCCCGAGAAAGGAAAAGAAGACGAGACCTGTGGTGGAAATTACTGTGAGGATAAAAGAGAAGGATCTGTTGTCCTCGAAGTTGACGAGGAGTGGCCTAAAAAGTTGTGGGCAAGAGTCCAAGAAGATAGATGGAAGAAAGCGGAAGGAATTGAACCACCCTTTGAGGAGTTACAAGCAGAAGGTGAATTTGAAGCCTCAATACCTGAGTTAAACTCAGAAGGATTATTACAACTTGATGAGAACAAAAAGGATGATGAGAGTGTGAAGGCTTTGCCAAATTACATGGGGGAATACGAACATAATTCTGAATTATATTGCATTCCCTCAGTGAGAAGAAAAGATCAAAACCCATCAATCCAAACACCGAACATTATACAACATCTTAAAAAGGTAAAAATCCCTTGTACTCTGACATTGGAAGAACTCTTGAAGGTAAAACCACATTTGAAGGAGAGGTTAACCAGCCAATTAGAGACAAAGTCAGATGAGAAGGAGATGCCTGATGAAGTGACCACAATCTAAATCCCAGTTGATAAGGTTGGAGATTTCAGTGAGGGAATGAAGGAAACATATGCCTCCCAATCACTTACCGAGGTTATACCACTAAAGCCATCTTAGACTCGGGAGCAGGAGTAGGAAATGCGACCAAGGAAATTTTGGAGAAATGGGGAAAACCAGCTTTAAGACCAACACGGATGAAGATTCAAATGGCAGACGGACACACTAAACGACCCCTGGGATTATTGGAAAAAGTAACCTTTACTAACTGCGGAGTTGACTTCGAGCACACCCTAGCAATCTGTCAATTTGAAAAGGCTAGCAGTTATGAGATGATACTTGGAAGACCTTTCATGAGACAGCTTAAGGTAGTGCAAGATTGGGGAAAAGACGCGGTATACTTGCAGCATGAGGGAACCACGACCAGAATAAATATCCATATGTATACATATCAAGATGTTCCCCCCTTACAATGGAATCTATTTCATAAGGAGGAAGATGATCAATCGATTCACAGTATAGGTTCGAGTGACCAAACTTGGATGAACGAAGACACTCATCTATGGATATGTCAGGCAGCAAAAAGGGAGGAAGAAAGGATGGCAGCAAAGGCAAGGAGTTGCTAGATATGTACACGATCCAGCTTACATGCCCCAAATATTCCTAGATGAAGAATTTGAACCTCATGGTTGGATGGAGATTTTAGCTACTCTTGATGTATGTGTAAATGAAGAAGTAATAACCATGAATGAATGCATTGATGAGGAAGGATATGATGTAAGATTATATGTAGTTGTTCTCCAAGAAGCCGAAGAAGGAGAGGTAATTGAAAAAGAATGGAAGGAGGATTATGAGAGCATTGAAATGGAACATGAACAAATCGAGGTAGAAAGCGAAAATCAAAGAGTAAGTGTCATAACTAATGGTTTGAATCAAGGAATGACACAGGGAGAAGAACTTGGACTAGATAAAGAAAACGAAGAAGGAGAAAACAAGCCTCAAGATCAATTCGAAGTGCCTGCCCACTTCAAGAAATATGAGGTAGAAGAGAGGAAGATTGCTATCCAAATGCCAAAACGGGAAGCACAACCAGGAATAGCATATGACAACAAAGAGCATACCAAAAAAATAGTAGTAACTTTGGAGGAAGGAGAAGAGCGATGTACCTTTATAGGACAAGATGTCTCAATGGGGGAAGAACAAGAGTTAATATGACTCATACGAGAATACAGGGATGTCTTTGCTTGGACATATAAGGATTTAAAAGGGGTAGATCCCTCTATTTCTGCCCATAGAATCCCTATGACGTTAGAAGCCAAACCTTCCAAACAAAGACCATACACATAGAATGATGTTTACTCAGCAAAAATCAAGGAGGAGATAGATAAGTTGTTGGATGCGGGCTTCATTTATGAGATTGAACACACGGAATGGGTATCACCTTTGGTGGTCGTGCCTAAAAAGAATGGCAAGTTAAGGGTATGTATTAACTTGAAGATAGTAAACGCTTCCACCATACAAGATAATTACCCATTACCTATCACCGATCATCTTTTGGAAAGGGTTGCAGGAAAGGAAGTCTATAGTTTTCTGGATGGCTTTTCAGGATATAATCAGGTAGCAATTCCTGAGGACCAACATAAGACATCTTTTGCAACTGAATGGGGAGTGTATGCATTTACGGTTATGCCCTTTGGTCTAACTAATGCCCCAGCCACTTTTCAAAGATTGATGTGTCACGTGTTCAAGGAATTCTTAAGGAAGAGCATGGAGGTATATGTGGATGATTTATGCACCTATTCAGCTATACGATCAGAACATATCACAGAACTAAGAAAGATCTTTGCCCAATGTCGACAATATAGAGTTAATCCTGAAAAGTGTGTCTTCATGGTTCGACAAGGGAAGATATTAGGACACATTGTCTCTAAAAATGGGATTTCCACAGATGAAGATAAAATCAAAGTGCTTCTCCAAAGACAGCTAAAGAAGTGCAAGCATTTATGGGACATTGTGGATACTACCGTAGGTTTATCCACATGTATGCCATAATTGCTAGGCCCCTTTATGCATTACTGTCTCAGTTTATTTGGACGGAAGAATGTGAAAAGGCTTTCAATGAATTGAAGAATCGCTTGAGTTCAGCACCAATCCTTAGAGTTCTTGATTGGAACAAACCATTTCATATTCATGTAGATGCTTCCAAGTTTTACTTTGGGTGAATCTTAGCACAGCTAGCAAATACAAGAAAATTAAACCACCCTGTAACTTATGCCACTAGACAATTGAACCAAGCAGAGCGCAATTACACCACTATAGAGCGAGAAGGTTTAGGAATGGTGTATGCAGTGAAGAAGTTTTGACACTACCTATTGGCAAACAAATTCAGATTCTTCATCGATCATCAAGCACTACTGTACTTAGTAAACAAGCCTTGTAATACAGGACGACTAGTACGATGGTTTCTATTGCTAATGGAATTTGATTTTGAAGTAGTAGTCAAGAAAGGAAATACGCACATCCGAGCAGATCACCTATCAAGAATGACACATGGAGAACCCCCCACAGGAGTATCAGATGATCTGCCAGATACTTATTTTTTCAATCTCAAGGTATGTCCCCAATGGGCAGAAAAGTTGATCCCTATCCTCACATATGGACCCAAACATGGGATCACTACAAACAGAAGTCAGGAATTATGGAAGACTAAAAATCTCCACATCATTGCTGGAAGCTTATACCACCAAGATCCAAGTGGGTTACTCATGAGATGCATGGAGGAAGAGGAACAAGAGATGTTGGTTCAAAAAGCACATGTAAATCAATGGAAAACTCATTTAAACGCGAATGGAACATGGCAAACACTGAAGAGATTAGGCATATACTGGCCAACCATGCAGAGGGATACACATAACTATGTATCAACCTGCCTAACTTGTCAAGAACGAAGGCCAGAAGAGAACTCTACTCTATGCTACTCCACTATAGCACCAAGGTGGAGTATGCCTCTGGTAAAATTCTTAAAAACCTAGGAGTACCTGGAAGGAGCTACTCTAGCAAGAAAATGTGCCCTCACAGAGCAAATCAAGGACTATGTTCTTATAGGAAAACAGCTCTTCAAGAGAGGAAGGGACAATCATCTACAAATGTGCATTCATGAAGACGAGTATCTTTCTGTCTTAGAGATGGCGCATACAGGAGCTGCAGGAGGACATTTTTCTGCAGATAAAACTGCAAAAATGATTCTCTTCGCAGGAATGTGGTGGCCAACTCTACATAAAGATTCTAGCCACTTACGTCCAATGGTGCGATACTTGTCAACGAACAAAGTATCCTATTAGAAGGGATGAAATGCAACTAAAACCTATGATGAGTGCTAGAGCATTTATCAAATGGGGAATAGATTTTGTAGGACCTATTAGTCCACCAGCTAAAGGTTCTCATGCCGAGTAAGTAATTGTAGCAATGGATTATTTGACCAAATGGGTAGAGGCCAAAGCGACCAAGAAAAACGATGCGAGGACTACGGCGAAGTTTCTCTTTGAGAACATATTCACTAGGTTTGGATTGCCTATCGAAATTGTGAGTGATAGGGGCACACATTTCGTCAATGAAGTAATAGAAGCCCTAATGAATGAATTCTTAGTGATTCATAAGAAATCAGCCCCTTATCACCCGCAAGCCAACGGACAGGCTGAAAGTTCAAACAAAATCTTATGCACAGTCCTCACTAAAATTGTTAACAATGGTAGATCCAACTGGGATAAGCAATTACATCATGCTTTATGGGCATTCCGAGTAGCCTACAAAACAGCCATAGGAACTATTCCCTTTAACCTAGTGTACGGACAGAATGCCATCTTGCCAATTGATTTCTTGGTACCTACTCTCAGAGTAGCTACAAATTACGAATGGTTTGGGCATGAGTTATCAACTCAATTGGATCAACTCAATTGGATTACAAGCTATATCAGGTATTTACGCTGCAAAAAGGCGGCAGAAGGCATATTTTGATGCTCGTATTAAAGATAAGAACTTGAAGGAAGGAGATTTGGTCTTGGTCTATACTTTGAAGCAACATGCAAAGAAACTACAAAAAAGAGGATATGGGCCCTCGATAATCAATCGTATATCTACCAGTAGAGCCATCAGCCTAGAGACCCTAGATGGAGAAGTATTGCCAAACTATATAAGTGGTTGCCGAGTAAAAAAATATTTAGAGCCATTGACGGAGGAAATAATGTCACGACTTATAATGTCTAAACATAGACGAGAAGAAGATGAAAGAATACGAGAGGAAGCAAGACAGGAAGCTCTAGAACGAATCAAGAAATGAAAGGAATGGATGAGAGAGAGGGATGAAAGATATCGACAAGGAGAGGAATTCATCCCAATGGCTAACTTTAGAGCCTCTGAAAACCGAGGACATCAAACAAAGCAATCATATTTGAATTTGGGTGTTGGAACAAAAGAGTACCACTTGGTGGATGCTCTCATTGACACACGAGTAGTTGTAAGCTGTATCAAGTCTTCATTGACTCAAAAACTCAAGGAAGAATTACGCCCCTCTAAGGCACAATTGATTTGAATAGGAGGAAAAGTTACTAAATGCATAGGCGAGATTACCCTATCACTACATCTCAGAAATAACACGATGCAACAAAAACTCTTAGTGTGTCATGATCAGGACTTACTAGAAGAACTCATGTTGGGTCAAGATTGGATATATGAATATCAAGTGACTATCCAATTAGCCTTAGGTTACATATCAACCAAGATAGGACACCGTGAGGTATTCAACATGTTAGACGAATGACCTGTCAAAGCCAAATGTATAGATCACTCACACATGCATGATGATGAATGTATAGTCACTCCCCCTATGGAAAACCAACCATCAAGTACTTCCTGTGAGAATGCACCAAATCTCAATCTCGCACACACTTCCAAACTAGTGAACCTCACTGCTAACATCATTCATAATAAAAGCCCCTATGAGGTATCGAGCAAAAGAGGGACCAGTCAGCAAGACTATCACGAACTTTTACGCATTAGGATCCATCCCATTCCTCACACTAGACAGGCTTGGATCAGAAAAGATCAGGTGACAGCATATCATCAACAACGAAGCTACACTCTACACCAAAAACAACAACAATACAAAAACACGAGTCAAGCTCTTCGAGGCCCACAAAGGATTGCTAGAGTATGGATTCCGAAGAAGGTGATAGCCGCCCAACGGACACGAACGCAGATATGGATTCCCAAATCATGTGCACCTACGACAATCATTAAAAGGGAAATGTCAACGCTCAAGGAGGATCAGTACAACATGAAGGCTAAGCAACAAGAAACATACAACTACAGGACAATGCAGGAGCAGAAATACGCAACAAAAACCATTCAAAAATTCAAAAGGCAGACACAGCAGAGGTACAACATAAGAAGCACAACAATCACCAGGAATGTTGGAGATACAGTGTGCCACAATAGAATGAAGCAGATCTGGATGCCTAAAGACAAAACAATCTGTATACATCGACCAGATAATTCAATTTGCACACATCCTGAGTTGCAAGAGTCCCAAGCATGCATAATAGGGCCACATTACAAGGCCATGCATTCGGCACCTAATTCTTCTTCTATTGGATAGTGAAGCACATTTCCCTCTTAGGGAATAGGAGAGCACATGTACAATAATCTCAACGAAAATAACTAACGATTCAATCAAAGCTTCGGCTAGGTACTAATGCTTTTGTTTTTTGTCAAATAAAAAAAAATATAGAAAAAATATGTATGAAGAAAATCCCAGGTACTACCTTTCTCACACCCACGGGAAAGAGACGACTCACATCACTCGAAGAGTTGCCAAATTTATGGAGGATAAATAAAGGATAACTCTTGATACCAGTTTTACACTGATTACTGGCATGTATTGAGTGCAGATGGCATCTTCAAATTCTGAGGCTACAGAAGAGGAAGAAGTCCTCCTACTGCCCTTGGAATCGATCTCAAGAGCAAGAGGTCATTGGTTCCTTGAAGATCAGCCGTTGTCAGAACTTCTTTTCAAGGCCACCATTAAGATTATGGACAGGGATCACTACTTCCCAATTATGTCACAAGATTTCTAAACTATAATACAGGGATTACCTCGCATCACAGATGTTTGGACAAGAGCTGGAATTGATGTATTTTTGCGACTTCCTATATATTTGCCAGATTTTCAAAGATGCACACAAGTTATGAACACACTCCAGTCCGTAGCAGATAAGCCGTCAATCTCGGAAGCAAAAGTGCTCAATAAATTTGGTACATGGAAAACAATTTGATTCACTCATGAAGTCATCAACAAAGCTTTTGGTTGGAGTCAGGATGGCCTCACTGATGTTAAAGATGAATGTCATGATCCAAAAAAGAGAACCTTTCTGGAAATAAACAGGATAGATATAGAAGAATCGATTCGATTAGTGCATCAACATTTTTGTTTTCCCAATATGCACAGATATACAGCGCCTCAGAAAATCGTAGTTCAATTGCTTTCCCATGCAATGAGGCAAGTTGGAAATAAAGTAAATCTTACTCCATATATTCAAGACCGCCTATTCGAAGCTAAGAAGAAGTGGAGTCAGAAGAAGTTTTTGAATGGAAGTTCAGCATTGACTTTGCTAATCTATGAGGCACTTGAGATGAAAGAATGTCTATGTGTGATGCCAACCTCCACAGAAATGGCAAAATATGTAAAGTCGGCTATTGTTCCAAAGAAAAAGAAAACAGTCATTTCCATGGAAGAAGTGGGAACAAGTTCCAAGAAACCCATGAGAGGGACTAAGCGTACTAGAGAGGAAGCAGCACAAGAAACACCACAGTCCAAGCGGACACACATATTACCAAAGATCCCTCTGACACAACCCCCCATCACAAAAAGAGATCTCTCAGTGGCTCTAGAAGAAACACATGCATATATGCGGGGCCAAGTGAACCTAAATGTCCAAGGACATCAATATAGACAGGCCAGATGAGGGCAACAACAAAAGGACAAAGAACATACTCCAGAATTAGGTGCCAGATACAAAGAATTGGGACTGGAGGATTCTAGTTCTAATGAGGAATCTAGTCAAGAGAAAGACACCTTGGACACCGACATAAGAACAGAAACAAACAATGAGGAATGGACAGAGATAGACCAGGTCGAAGTCACGCCAGACAATCAACAATCACGCATACAAAACTAGGAAGTGTCCACAGAAGAAACACACCTCATTCAATTGAAAGAAAAATCACAAATCAGCATAAAAGAAGCTTCAATCACGCATAAAGATGCAGTACCACCCATAAAAGAAGAAATACAGACAAGCATGGAAAAAGAAAGGTGTTTACAACAAAATATGGAACAAATAGTGATTGAGATTCTTGATGACATGCCCCAAGGTAAGACTGAAGGTAAGGGGGCTGAGCCAAAGATACAACTTCATATTAGGCAACCCCATGCCACTACATTGCATGTGGCACAAGGAAAAGATGTTACCATAGGGGAAGAGCCTAGCATTCCAACAACATGGTTGAATGTTGATGTTACTCAACTAAAACCTGTAGTCAAACAAATGATACAAACGGCCATGGATACGCAGTAGCAAATGATGGAAACAGACGCAGAATAAAAAACAAAGCCATGAGAGAAAAGAATCAATTTCAAGTGATGAGTGAACGATTATCTATGCAACTAATACAAGTTCAACAGGTGGTTTCAGCTAAAGAAACGGAAATAATCGAAGTCAAAGGACAATGCACTACATTAATGGAGCAGAATCACAAGCTCCAAGTGCAACTGATGGAGCTACAAAGACAACATGAAGTAAGTGAAGCGGACAAAGAGAGAATGAAGGCTAGAAGCAACCTGCTAGAAACACAGCTGAAAGCATATATGGAGGAAAATGATAACTTATGCAGCAGCAATAAAGAATGATGAAGGCATTGTTGTATGACCAACCAATAGAAAAACAAGAGATAACAACAACTGACCAAAAGGAATTGAATGATCAAATAGCAAAATATAATAATTTTGTTAAGACAAGAACAGACTCTAAAAGAAGAATGGGAACGCAGGTATAGATATCAATGAAACCAATGAGCTCAAAAAACAACTGCAAAATGCCAAAGCCATACTTGTGGTGAGCTACAATGAAAATGCGGATCAAATAGCAGAGATCGATAATGAGCTTCTCGCGGCTAAGGACGTGCTCTAGTCAGCCCTTCACGAAGTTAAAGATTAGTCTGAACATCGTGCACACCTAGAAGCTCAAATAGAACAAATAGCAAACATCGGGACACTAGTAGAGCCACAAGCAGAGAATCTTATTGACGAGGTAGAGGTACGTCCTCGATCTCCCCCAATCTATCATTCTCCAATCAAAGAGCAGGTGGCAGAACCATGTGATGATCATCCCATGCCATATACTGCAAAAATAGGTCAGAAGGAACGGGCACTATCAGTGTCCCAATTGACAGAAATGTTTGAAAATGAAGTGGTCAAAGTCATGAAAGAAGCAAAAATAAAAGGCAAAGACTTGGATACAATAATGAAGCCTTTCAATATTCCATATGGACTCTTGAAAGAGAAAACACCACAATATATAAAGAAGATCACACAAATGGATCCAGATGAACAGTTGTACTTCAAAGACAATACCTTCAATTACACTCAAGAAGAATTTGAAGCTGCACAACCTGTATGGAGAAGAAATTTTTGGAGAAAAATCCTACTTTGCGGGTGCACTGGCAAGCAGCACCATATTTATTATAGGTAAATCCTTCATTTTGCCCGACACCACATCGCAGAGAGGCACGCAAATTTTTGGATATGCAAAAGAGTGGTGTGATCAATAAACAGTGGCTGAATTGCCCACTACTTCCAAGTCCACCTCACAATTACCTACCGATTGAGGATTATATGGTGAAAACCATTGAACTTTGGCTACATCCATATGCAATAGTACTAGATCTAACTATCAAGATGACTAATAAAATCCTCAGCATGATACTTACAGTTTTGAAGGTGTTCAAACATGCAGCATATACATTTTTAAATTTTATTGGCATTAACCAGGGCACAGATATCCTTATTTTTTATCTATTTGTTATGCCTAGTCGACCTACAATCATGGCGTATTATTCAAGGCTCATGTTTTTACCAAGCCCATATATGCAAACCTTCAAGGAAGCCTTTTTTACTAGATTTTTTGAAATTGATTCCGAGATTTTCTTAAAAATGTCAACGAATCTGAATGCTAGAATGGTGGCATATGAATTAAGCTTCTTCGCAGATCACAGACAGCTGCCACATGATGGTGTGAAAGCTGAACAATGGAAGCAACTACTGATAAGTGAAGCTAATCTGCTTAATGAGACAGAGCAAAAGGTTTACAAAACATACTATTACAAAGCCTGTTGGGGACGACAGAGTTCGGGAGGGGGGTAGTGTTGAGGGAGAGTCCAGCAAAAAGAAGAAAAGAAGAAGACCAAGAAAGAAGCTTCACTAAAAGTATCATATCTGAAGACATATCTCTGCAGGAAGCACCGCAGGGGCACGCAACACCTATCTCTGCACAGAGCCCGGCAGGGGCATACAACAGGGGAGGATACGTCGGCGACAAGGGTGGATCAAGGCCAACAAGTATCCATGAAAAAGTGCAAGAAGATATATGGCAGATCCTGATCCTTAAGGAGGTCCTTCAACATCTGGGTCTTCGGAAGGTCCAAATCGAAGGCTGAAGGTCCACACCTTCATACCTTCCATTGGTGGTGTGCGTGGGAGCCCGACTTAACACAACAACCCAGATTTAAAGAGGTTATTGGTGAGCTAGACTACAAATCTCAGGTAGTCCATCTCCACCGGTTGTGAGCGGTGGAAAGAAGTAAACGAGCTGCAGACACGAAGCGAAGCCTTTCAAGGGACGACAGAGACAAAGAGGGGGAGAGTGTTGCAGAGCTAAGAAGAGCAAAGAGGCAGAGAAAAAGAGGGGCCCCAAAAATTTTCTGATTTGGACACTTTATTCTTGTAATATAGCCATTTTGTAACATATTTTCCAATGTAAATGCACTAGAGGAGTCCTCTAGATGCATATCCATAGAGATTTGTATCTTACGCTTGTAAATTAGTAGGAAATTAGCTTTCTAGTTAATAAAGTGCCGGTCTCTTGTGTGAAAGGACCATTTTTAGGGCACATGTATATAAGTCAATTTGTGACTCTTTGTAGAGACTTTTTGCCATTGTGAGAATCAAGAGCATAGAATTTCGAATTTGTGTCTTCTCCTCTCTGTATCTTCTTCTTTGTGAGCTTGTATGCATGTGTGATGCTTGGAAAGAGTGCTTGGAAGTGTTGTCTATCCATCAAAGTGCTTGTTTGCTGTTAGTAAGGTGTGTGCGAAGTGTAAGAAGTGCTAAAGTGTAGGAAGGTCATTCCCATGACTCAGTATTTTGCTCATAACTTGAATCAAGAGCATCAGAATCAAGTGAAAAGATGAGTATTGGATGCGTCTTCTCGAGAGCTTCAAAACGAACCCGATATTCACTATATTCGGAGTTCGGAGCTGAGAGAAAAGCTCGATTTATTGTTGACTGTTGCTCCAAATGTCGTGACATCTCAACGGATCCCTAAAACTTGTTTGGAATGGATGTATACTTTTTTGCACTTTGAGAGAGCTCATTTGCATTGACCATCGGTTGAATGCACGTCTTCATACACTCGGCTAGGTTTTGATCCTCCTCGGATTGATAAATAAAGCGTGAATCCCCACTATATGCACTTGAGGGGGATTGAGGTATAGTCTCTTTCTCCACAAGTCCCTAAGTTGGTTCTTACGTACACATACAGTTTAGTGATTCTTTTACCGAGAAGGAACAACAATTCTCAATCGACCACTCTTTGGGGGAGTCGCCAAAGTTATAAGCACATCATTCCCGCCAGATCTTCTAGAGGACCTCCCCTTGTCTCCCCACCAAATGACACCAATAAATACTGTTGGACTTCATTTTGGACTTTCTGCTTTCAGAGCCCACTCATTAATAATGAGCGTACTTTGTCATCCTACAATTGTTGGACCTTCGGTCCATGTTCTTTTTGTATAGAAGGAGAAGTAATTAATCCTTAGTATTTAAAAGTGCTTGCGACATTTCCCACTTACAATCTAGAAACCCCCGGATCAATTATATGGCATTTTAGTTATTGTGTCAAATTATTTTCATCAAGTTCGGAGTTTGAAGAAGTTGTGGATGCTTTCAAAAAGTTCAGCCCATGAAATGTGACTGAAGAAGATAGGATTTTGCGATGAACATTCCATGCAGGCATGACTCATGGTAAATTCGATGGTTTTCCTAGGAATGATTTGGATTCTCATGTCGGATCCTTTGAGATAAACTATGGAGTAATGGAAAACCCAATCAGTGCCCCAAGAGATGAATAATATAAAGCAAAAACATTCCAATCCACCTTAGTCAATGAAGCTACCAAATGGCTTACTAGATTTGAGTTAAACCACTTTCATATCTACACTGTGGCTTGAAGTTCGTTCCTACATAGATTCAAAAAAAAATAAAACCCCATCTCAAATCTTTGATTTTTTTGCAGAACAAGAAAGAGCCACAATTGTCTATATACGAGTATGCTAGTACATTTAAAACCCATTTATGGAAGATCCCAGTGGATAATGCTCTACCTACAGATGTAACTACACAACGGTTCATCAATGGTTTAATACCACAAATCACATAGATTATGATCATTAGATGCATTGGTGATATGACACTACATGTTGTATATACGGCTCTGTAGCTTCAACATAAAGTTGAAGGCTTTGAAGAAGATCTGGAGTGGCCACTGGCAAAGGCCCAAAACATAGGTCAAGAAGATCTACTAAAATATGTTCTTTCTACAAAATGTTGGAATGCAGGCCCTACCTAAGCAAGTTGTACATTGAATTAGATGTATTGTGCTATTTTTCAATGTGTAGATCATGCTATAGGAGCTTGCCTATATAATGCTAAGAGACATGAGCGACCTACTATTAATGTGGTGATACATGAACCGATAGATTCATTGACTAGTTATATTCCATCCCACCAAAGAAACCAACAATAGAGAGAGAGAGAGAGAGATGATATCCAACATTGAAATCGCAACCTGGACAAAGCTAAGGATCACCATAAATCCACTTTTTGAGCTTTACTTGAAAAGAACAAAGGGTTGCAATGTTATTTGGAAGAAATGCACTATGCCTTGCAGAAATCCACAGAAGAAAATGCAGAGCTGAAGAAGCAGGTTATTGATTATGAGATTATTAAAATGTATTTCTATAAGTTGTACACTAGAGCGAAGTCACTGACTAAAGGGATGCAATCCCTATAAAGCGTTTTATCTTTTCAATCTTAATACGATGTAACTACTTGGCCAAAGCGACAAGACTGTAAGTTGTGCTTCAAGCACAAGGAGGAAGATTCTTCTCGCATAATGTGTTATTGTCACTTTCTCTTATCTTGTTTATTTATATTATGTGATAAGCATGGCAAAGATGATAACCATGGTATAGTAATATGTATGTGGTTGAGGATGAGAGAAGGGAGGTGTAGTCTATAAACTATAAGTTGGTAATGTTCGTGATTTGAGGAATTTAAAGCACTTGCAATGTGAAATATATCTAGAGTGTATTAACATAGTGAAGTAAGAACTAGATAACTGATGAAGTGTTTGTGGAAAAGCATAAGGATTTGATTTCTAAGGATCCTCCCAACCAAGAACCCAAGTTAGCCACTGGTATCTATGGGGGTTTTTTCAGTACCTATAGAAGTGTAATTTTTTGTGTAATCTTGGGTAAATGTTAAAATCGTCATGCCTAGAGTGTGGCAAAACCCTAAGAATGACTATCTACTTACTTGATTCTAACATTTGGAGGTCCTATTTTGAGTTGATGATATCATCTATGATATCATGAATTTGTAACCACCCTTGAAAAACCCCCTCTCAACACCTTCAGAAAGAGGGCTTGACCACATATATCCCTAATCTTGCCAATGCCAATCTTTGGAGCTCAAGGAGTCATGATCTCCAAGTAATTACTTTCCAAATTCCAGTTCATGTCTTCCTCCTTGTTCTAGTCTTGTATGTTCTAGTTTTTGGACATCTAGTCTTGTCCTCTTGTAATCTTGTAGTAAGAGATCCTTTCAAGTTAATTTTTGTATTTAGTTCATCTCCTTCAAGGGAGTTCTTATAATTCATATATCTTGTTCCATATCTATGATCCCGAGTTGTGGAATCCCTCATATCTTGTTTAGTCGAGTTATCCATATCAATCAGTCTTGGGTTGGGAAACTTCTTGTAATATTTCTATATTCTTGCAATATCTCTATATTCTTGTAATATTTTTTATGTGTGGGTGATCTTGTAATGAGAGGAATAATTTTGAAATCTTGTCAGTCTAGTCAGAGGGCACAATGTAGTGCTCCCTTGACATTTTTGCAAGACTACCTTCATCAAGACCAAGCACCATGGAGATTATTCATGAATAAATATTTTTTGCTCTGGAAGTTATTCAACAACAAGTCCAAGAGATACAAGAAAACCAAGAAAGGATTCAACACCTAAATATTCAAGATGTAATCAGAGAGCCTCAAAGGAAAATCCAAGAGTTATAGATCATAGTAAATCAATCTCCTTCAAGTATCCCCATGACAGTTAATATGAAGAAAAGTCCAAAGATGAGCATGCCTATGAAGTTTGATGGGACAAGATCAAAGTTTTGAGGATTTTTGCAACAAGTGAAGCTATTCATAAGAATGCAACCAAAAAGGTGCCCAAATGATGCTTCTCAAGTAGAATTCATATGAACTTTATCATGCGACCTTGTTATTTCATGGTTTGCATCTATCCATGAGAAGGATGTGGATATTTTGTATGACTTCAAGGCGTCACATCTTCTTTTGGAGATTCCAATGGTTCATGTCATGGACACAAAGAAAACCATCTTAGATGAGAATTTCTATATCTCATGATTAGTTTAGAATTTGTAGAAAGTAATGCTCCATTGCATCTGAACATGTCAAAACCTTAAGATCAATTGTTTATGTGCTAGATTTTGACATCCAAAGGTCTTCCTTCAAGTTGATGACATCATCATGATATCATCAATTTGTAATTGCCCTTGAAAACGTATATAAGGTGGCGTTGGCCATATATATCTTGACTTTTGCCAATGATATTCTTGGGAGCTGAAGGAGTCACGATCTCCAAGTAAGTATTCTCCAAGTTCCAGTTCAAGTTCTATTCTTGTCCTTTGTTTTAGTCTTGTCTAGTCTTGTATCTTGGGCATCTAGTCTTGTCCTCTTGTAATCTCATAGTATGAGATCTTTTCAAGCTATTTCTTGTTGGGAAAGATGGATGGACACTCTAGAAAATGAGTAGGTACTGCTAATCCCTCCTTTGTACCAGCCCCTTGTCGCTTTAGAGTTGTGTTGTAGGCCCTCTTAGCTTTCCAATGACACTAAAAAAGTTCCTATGTACTTTGGAAATGATGCAAGTAATGTTTGATACAAAACAAACTACTTCCAAATTCAAGAAACAATGAAAACTTTCTATTTTGGTTCACACACCTACTGCTTGATAAGCTCAGTGCTTCCAGTACATTAGGAATTAGAAAACTTCCTTTTGGAGATATTAGATTAACTTAATAAGCTAATGATTCCAAGTGGAATCACTTGAAATGATTGACCATGCACAGAGCAATCAATTTATCAAGTATAGCATTACCCCCGACTTTTTAGGAGCTCTATAGAGATTGACCAATGATCAGTTCGATGTGCTTTTCTACAAATCCGCTGAATAGAATGTCTTAAAAAATTTGTTAGCATGTAGAATACTTAGAGCTGATTCTAATGAGCTGAGTGACTTATGACAGAGAGACCACAGATGAAAGAATTTGTCTATTGTATTATAAGACAATGTTGTACATGATCATTGGCATGATAATCAATGCTCAATGATGATGAGTAGTGTAGGCTATGAAGTGAGTCTGACTCTCTTACAATGTGATCAACAAGAACTCACGATTGAAGTGATCTCTACCGCAAGTTTTTTACATTCATCTTTTATAGATGTTCCATTCAGAATTTGAAGATTTCAACTTTGGCTCTCACTAAAAGTGATCCCTAATCTAGGAGATATTCTCTCAAATGAAGTCGTAGATTTTCTATCTCCACAAGTTAAGTGGTAGCTACAAATATTCCTCCAAGTCAAATAGACTTTTACAAATGGTAAAAGGTAAAGAATTCATAGCAATGGTTCCCATGGAACTTCAATTATTCTTCATAAGATCTTCTCATGCCTTGCCAAGTGTGTAGGCTTCGCACTTGCACCAACAGCTCCTCAAGCCAAACATCTTGGTTTGGTATTCTTCTTCAATCCTCTTGTATGTCCTGCAATCCAATCATAGACTTAAACCTGCAAAATTTAATACCATCAAGTGCTTTGGTCAATGAGTCTGCACATTGCATATTGGTTGATACATATGCTAACTGAATTTTCTTGCTCAATAGCTTCTCTCTCACATAATGGTAATGGACCTCTATATGCTTGCTCCTATCATGATAAATAGGATTTGCTGCAAGATGTAAGGAACTTGTATTATCTCCAAAAATCATTGGAGATATAGTATGCAAACACAAATCATTATATAGCAATCTGATCCATATGGCCTCTTGAGTAGCATTGGTCAATCCTCTACATTTTGCCTGTGTTGAAGATAAAGCAACAGTGGGTTGTTTCTTGGAAGACCATATAGGCTTATCACCTGCAAAAGATAGATATCCTGAGGTACTCCTTCTATCATCTTTGCAACCTACCCAATCTGCATCTGAGTATATCTTGATGTTTAAATCTAAAGTATAAGGAAAGTATAATCCTTGATTTTGAGTGCCCTTAAGGTACTTCAAAATCCTCTTAGCAGCTTCCAAGTGAGGTGCCCTAAGTTTGTGCATAAATTGACTTAAGACACTTACTCCATAAGCAATATCAATCCTTCTCAATGAAGCATAGTTCAAGCTTCCCACTATGCTTTGGTATCCTGCAATATTATCAAGCACATCACCTTCATGAGCACTTAATTTTTGGTTTACCTCCATTGGAGTGCTTGCTATCTTGGCATCCTACAAATGAAACTTCTTTAACATGTCCTATATATCCTTTCTTTTTGTAATGTAAACTCCAGAGTTAGTGTAGACTAACTCAAGTCCAAGAAAATACTTTAGTGACCCTAGATCACTAATTTTGAACTCTTGCATCATTTGACTCTTGATCTGTTTGATTCCATTAGCATCATTACATGTAAGTATGATATCATCAACATACACACATAGGTATATCACCTCTGAATTGCTTCTCTTAATAAATGGAGAAGTATCTTCTCTACTCATGATGAATCCTTGATCGTGAAGGTATGTAGTCAACCTATGGCATTCTGCCTTGGTCTTTGCCTCTTCATATGATTATGGCTCTTCATATGACAAGTCTTTTGCAAGATAGACAACATGCTTAGTAACTAAAGAAGTGTCATACCCATATCTGATTGGCTTCTTGCTTTCCCTTTGTGATCTTCTGATTGCTTGGTTGGATGATTCAGGTATATCCTCCAACTTCTTCATCTTGACTTTGCCTTTGGATTTCCATGCCTTGAATTCTTCTAGGTTGATGATGTCCTCATCATCTGATTGGATGTCTTCTATCTGATTTGGCTCCTCCTTGGTGAGGATTGGAAACTCCTCTTCCAAGTCATAAGGCAACTTTACTTTCTTGCATTCACTTTCAAACCAAGAATAATTCTCATCAAAGACAACAACTCTATTGACCATAAATCCTTTGTTGGAAGGATTGTAAAACCTGTATCCTTTCTGATTCAAGTCATACCCTATGAAGATACAATTTTCTGCCTTAGGGTCTAGCTTACCTCTGATTTGAGATGGTACATGCACATAAGCAACACATCCAAAAATCCTGCAATGATCAAGTGAAGGTCTTCTACCATGTCATGCTTCATATGGGGTCATCCCATCAAGAGATTTGGATGGCAACCTGTTTACAAGATAAGTGGTAGTAGATACACTCTCAGCCCACAAGTAATTAGGTATTTTTTTCTCATTTAACATTGACCTAGCTGTTTCAACAATTAGTCTATTTCTCCTCTCTACCACCCCATTTTGCTCAAGGGTATACCTTGTTGTAATTTCTCTTTTGATTCCTCTATCCTGCAAGATGCATCAAACTCATTTGAGAAGTACTCACATCCTCCATCTGAACTTAGTCTTTTTAGACTTCTTCCTGTTTGGTTCTCAACAAGTGCAAGATACTTTTTAAAGCAATTGAATACTTCATCTTTGTGTTTCATAAAATATAAGATAGTCCACCTACTGAAATCATCAATGAAAGATACATAATACCTTGATCCAAAAATTGAGGGATCTTTACTTGGACCCCATACATCTGTATGGACAAGCTCTAGGTAATCCTCATGCATGTGGCCTTTCTTTGAGAAGGGTAACTTGTGAGATTTTCCAAGCTGACAAGCACCACATTTATAGATCATGTGTTGCTTGGATACATTGGGTATCCCAAGCACACATTGATCTCTACATATTTGCTTTAAAGTTCTCTCACCAATATGCCCTAATCTCTTATGCCTCAAGCTTTGATAATGTTTAGTCTTTGTAACTATAAAGTGCAATATTCCTTGTATCTTCAAGTTCAAAAAAGAATAATCTACCTGTCTTTTCTCCTTTGGCAATTCTCTTGAATCCATGTTCGGGATCCTCTACAAATGCTCCATATTTGTTGAATCTGACCTGCAAACCTTTTTCCACAATCTGTCCAACACTCATCAAGTTCTTGGTAATTGTAGGTACATATAGAACCCTACTCAACAGATTTTTATTTCCATTAGAGGTTTTAACATTTCCTATCTTGACCACTGAGTGCTTGGCATCATCACCTGTTTGTACTTGATGCTTACCCGTAGGTTCCTCAAGATCAGAGAGAAGAGCTACATTGCCTGCCACATTGTTTGAGCATCCTGAGTCAATGTAGAAGAGATGGTCATCATTCATACCTTGATTTGAAGTCATTTTCATAATCAGAAGGGAATCCTCTTGTTCCTCTGTATAATTGTTGTAGTCTTTCCTTGACTTGTAGCCTCCTTGGTAGTTGTTATTGTAGTTGTTATTGTAGCCTTCATGATGATTGAATCTTCCTCTTGATCGTGTATATCCACCTCTTTAGAAACCTCTAGCTCTGTGGTTCTTGAAGTTCCAGTAACACTCATCTGTAGTGTGATTTGAAAAACCACAAATATTACATGGTGAGGAGTTATAAGGTCTCCCCCTACCTTGCTTACCTCCTCTACCCCTTCCTCTTGAGTTTCTACATCTCCCTGCACAGTTGGTTTGAGAAGTTGTACCTTCATCTTCAATCTTCTTATTTTTCCTTTCTCTTTAGTCTTGCCTTTATCTGTGTATAGGGCAGAAGAGCTATTACCTCTTGATGAATCTCCATTTTTGTTGAGCTTGGCTTCATGGGTAAAGAGTTTCCCCATGAGTGTGGTAAGATCTAGAATTTGTATGTCCATGTACAAGTCCATGGCAGTTGTGAAGCTCTCCCATTTGCCATCTGCATTAATGCCATTGATTACTTGTCTCACAATCTGCTCCTCTTCAATCTCTTCTCCTATGCTTGCAAATTGATCAGCTATATCCTTGACTTTGGTCACATACTCCGAGATGCCTTTCTTGGGTTGCTTCCTTTCAGTGTGAAACTCAATCCATAATTCGTAGCCTTGTGTTAGAAGAAAAATATGAAGACAATGTTTCCCAAGTTTCTTGGGATGTCTTACAGTTCCTAATGTGTGGAAGAAGGAAATCAGAGATTGAATTAAGTAAGTAAGACCTTGCTAATGCATCTTTGGCACACCATAAATTGAGACTTTCATGCTCCTCTCTTGTAGGTTGTCCTTTGCTTTTGAAAATGCGCATTTCCTCATCTCTTGAGATGTATCAATAGAGACTCGTTCCTTGCAAGTATGTCATCATACTCAATGACCATGCTTGATAATTTTTCTTGTCCAATTTATCAATGAAAGAAGGAAATCCATCTCACATTTTACCTTAGTTAAGCTCTGATACCACTGTTGGGAAAGATGGATGGACACTCCAGAAAAGGAGTAGGTACTGCTAATCCCTACTTTGTACCAGCCCCTTGTTGCTTTAGAGTTGTGTTGTAGGCCCTCTTAGCTTTCCAATGACACTAAACAAGTGCCTATGTACTGTGGAAATGATGCAAGTAATGTTTGATACAAAACAAACTACTTCCAAATTCAAGAAACAATGAAAACTTTCTATTTTGGTTCACACACCTGCTGCTTGTTAAGCTTAGTGCTTCCAGTACAGTAGGAATTAGAAAATTCCTTTTGGAGATATTAAATTAACTTAATAAGTTAATGATTCCAAATGGAATCACTTGAAATGATTGACTATGCACAGAGAAATCAATTTAGCAAGTATAGCATTACCCTCGACTTTTTAGGACATCTGTAGAGATTGACCAGTGATCAGCTCGATGTGCTTTTCTCCCAATCCGCTAAATAGAATTTCTTCAAAATTTGTCAGCATGTAGAGGACTTAGATCTGATTCTAAAGAGCTATAGAACATTGAAAATGGTCAAGGAATGACTGAGATATGAACAATACAAAATGACTATTTTGAGTGACTTATGATAGAGAGACCATAGATGAAAGAATTTGTCTATTGTATTATAAGATAATGTTGTACATGATCATTGGCATGATAATCAATGCTCAATGATGATGAGTAGTGTAGGCTATGAAGTGAGCCTCACTCTCTTAGAATGTGATTAACAAGAACTCGGGATTGAATGATCTCTACTGTGAGTTTTTTACATTCATCTTTTATAGATGTTCCATTCAGAATTTGAATTTGAATTCAACTTTGGCTCTTACTAAAAGTGATCCCCTAATCTAGGAGATATTCTCTCAAATGAAGTCGTAGCTTTTCTATCTAACAAACTCCATGAGTTTAGTGGTAGCTACAAATATTCCTCCAAGTCAAATAGACTTTTACAAATGGTAAAAGATAAAGAATTCATAGCAATGGTTCCCATGGAACTTCAATTATTCTTCATAAAATCTTCTCATGCCTTGCCAAGTGTACTTGCACCAACATTTCTTGTGTCTATTTTATCTCCCTTAAGGGAGTTCTTGTAATCCAAATATCTTGCTTCATACTTATGGCCTCGAGTCTCTTGTATCATCTCCAATTGATTTATCCATACCTATCAGTCTTGGGTTGTGGGATATCTTATATTATTCTCACTACGTGGATGATCTTGTAATAAAAAATGTAATTCCAAAATCTTATCTAGTCTAGTAAGAGAGCACAATCTAGTGCTCCCCTGAAATCTTTGCAAGACTATCCACATCAAGCCCGTGTCAAGAATGACTGATTCCATATCCATACTTAAAAATATAGAATCTAATTTGGAAGATATATATAAAAAACTTCATGATTTTGAAAGGAGGTTATGGCAAGGTGATCACTCAGTTGCAAAATTTGCATCAGACTTCAAAAATCTATTTCAAAGATCCACATATCAAGAAGAATATCTAGTTAATGAATCTCAAAGTGGTCTCAAAGATGAAATAATGAATCATTTACCCTCTACATCTCAGGTAAATACTTTTAGATGTGGCTATCAAATAAGCAGTTCAATGCAAGAATCAAGTTTTCAAGGACAAGCAAGTTCAAGATGATGATGTGTTGAAGAATGATGATGATCTTGCCCAAGTTTCTCAACCATTAATCTTTGAGGACAGAATAGCTACAACCATTTATGTGAAGAATATACATGTGGATTATTTCATCAACCAATTTTGATAGCACTTATGTGGCGATGTCAAGGACCTCATGTTGATCATGCCCAAGGTAAATACTTTGAATGAATTCATGACTCAGGCAATTGAGTGTGATCATAGGTTGTTCGACAGAAAGCAAGAGAAGAAGACTTCAACTCAAGATCAAGAGTACAAATTTATCTCAGTCCCTCAACAATATATGTTGGAAGAATCTTAAAAAGAACCCATGCAATTGGATAATATCAAGGTCAGGAGACTTACACTAAGGGAAAGAAAGCATCAAAAAGACAGTGGATTATGCTTTTATTGTGGAGATCATGATCATATGGTATTCAAATGTCCTAAGAAGAAGAAACAAGTTGGAATTCGGACTTCCACAATTACCATCCCCTATCAAAGGAATCATCATCAAAGTCAAAAGATGAATGCATCGCATCATGAGAATTAAACACTTGATTTTGCACCTAGATGTACTAGGAACCCTTTTCAGTTTCATCATGGATATCCATCATCATCATGTTCCAATGCCACATATCAAAAACTCTACAACGAACAAGAGCTATGAAGATTCAAGCGCTAAAAGATTTCAGATTAACAGAACTGCTCCTCACGGAACCCATCGCTTGAGGGAGAGGTGATGTCATGGACACAAAGAAAACCAACTTAAACCTTATATTCTATGAGAATTTTTATATCTCATAATTAGTTCAAAGTTTGTGAAAAATAATTCTTCCATTGCATTCAAAACATGCCAAAATCCTAATATCAACTATTTATGAGCTGGATTCTAATATCGAGAGGTCCTACTTTAGATTGTTGATATCATCATGACATCATCAATTTGTAACCACCCTTGAAAACCTATATAAGGGGGGTTTGGCCACATATATCCTCACTCTTGCCAATGCCAATCTTGGGAGCTCAAGGGGCCCTGATATCCAATTAAGTACTCTCCAAGTTCTAGTTTGAGTTCTAGTCTTGTCCTTTGTTCTAGTCTTGTCTAGACTTGTATCTTGGACATCTAGTCTTGTCCTCTTGTAATCTTGTATTACAAGATCTTTTCAAGTTATTTATTGTATTTAGTCCATCTCCCTCAAGGAAGTACTTGTAATCCAGATATCTTGCTTCATACATATGGTCCCTAGTTGTGGGATCTCCTGTATCATCTCTAGTTAAGTTATCCATGCCTATCACTCTCGAGTTGTGGGACATCTTATATCACTTAATATATTCTTGTATGATTTTTCCTATGTGGATGATCTTGTAATCAAAAGTGTAGTTCCAAAATCTTGTCTAGTCTAGTCAAAGAGCACAATCTAGTGTTCTCTTGATAGTTCACTTGTTGCCAAAATAAAGCTAAGGAAGCTATATCAAGTAAATAGACTTGTTTCTATACATGCATTAGAATTTTGACAAATTATTTGTGATCTAGTTGGATTCAAGATTTCCATAGTCACCATCCCATATCAAAAGGATAATCATCACAGTCAAAAGAGGAATACATTCCATCATGAGAATCATGCACTTGATTCTACACCTAGATATACTACAAACCTTTTTCGAGCCCACCATGTATACCATCATCATCATGCTAAAGTACCACATATCAAGAGATTTGTAGAGAGGAAAAATTGTAAAGAATCAATCCTAAAAAAGTTACAATTGATCATGAAGATAAGGAACTCAACTGCTCCTTGTTGAACTCATCACTTGAGGAGTGGGTAATGTCATAAAGACAGACATAGATATGCCTTGATTGAGATGCCAATTTCATATAATTTTGCCATATATCATGATTGGTTCTCAATTTGGATAATTTAATATCACCATCATGTTCGGAGTGTGCTAAACCTAAGAATGATTGTCTTGTTACTTGATTCTGACATCGAGAGGTCTTGTTTTAAGTTGATGATATCATCAATGACATCATTAATTTGTAAATTCCCTTGACAAACCATCCCTCAATACCTATACAATGAGGGCCTAGCCACATATATCCTTAGTCCTTCCAATGCTTGTCTTGGGAGCTCACAAAGTAGCAATATCCAAGTAAATACTTTTCAAGTTCCACTTCATGTTCTTGTCTTCCTCCTTGTTCTAGTCTTGTCTAATCTAATTTTTGGTACGAGATCTTGTGCAATTATTTCTTGTATCTAGTTCATCTTTTTCAAGGGAGTTCTCGTAATTCTAACATCTTGTTCCATACACATGATCCCATGTTATGGGATCCATTGTATCCTTTTTAGTATAGTTACCCATACCTATCAATCCCAAGTTGTGGGAATTCTTGTAACCATTTTATATTATTGTATTGTTTCCCCTACATAGATGATCTATAATAAGTACATTTCCAAAATCTTGTCCAATCTAGTCAAAGGGCAGAATCTGGTGCTCCCATGATACCTATCACAAACGTCAAGTCCAAAAAAAACTAAATAAAGGATTCTCCATTGCCAAGGGAAGGAAAAATAAATGGAGTAAGAATGCCCTTGGCAATGAAAAATCAATGGATTAAGAATGCCTTGGGTAAAGTAGAATGTGGGAGTTTGGATCCATAAAATGCAACAAAAGGCACATTGGACCCTCCCAAGATCAACTCATTTTTTAAGAGACCATGCAGAATACTAGTGTGTAGTGTACAGATGATCCAAAGATGATTCCAACACCAAATGGATCTCAAAAACTACAATAAAAAAAAAAATCATCTTTCTAAAAAAATCATACAAAATGATCCATAGAGCTAAGAAAAACAGTCCGATGAAGTTACATTAAAAAACTACCTTTGGTTGTCCACAAGTTTGTACAATCTCCACATATGTGTAGAGATGAATTAAAAGGTGCCTACAAAAAATTAAGAGCTCCCTTGAAAGTGATAGCTCTATGTACTAGACTCCTAATACTCCACTATTAGGCTGAGGCTAAGGGTGTAAACTAAGAGCTCCCTTTAAAAAGGACACCTCATCAATCAATCTTCCAAAATTATCTCCTAAATATACTACAACCAATAATTGATTCTTTGATTGATGTATTAGGTTAGATATATGTTGTGCAAAAGTTTCCTTTGTCATGTGGAAATGCTCCTCCAATAATATAGAGTAAGTGATTGAAGTTTTCAATTATTCATAAGGTTGACTTGCACCTCAACATTCTCTCCATCAAGCTCAACTTCCTAGCCTATGTCTTTCAAGTAAATAGTTTGCTTGAATAATCCAAGCTTGGTTGCATCCAAAGCCTTTTTCGTCATATGAGGCACTTGCTCTTAATTCTTCACATGATCTATTTGAACTTCCTTTGTCAAGATGTGTTTTGTCCTTGCATGAAACATTGGATTTGTGACAAGTTGTATGTTGGAAAGGGTGTCTCACATAAAAGCAAAATCTGATCACAATCAAGATGAATATCTAAAAATAACTTTTTAAACCATATAACTTCACATGTATCATTAGCCAAGGATCTATATTCAGCTTTTATTGATGACAAAGCAACAATTGGTTGTTTCTGTGACTTCCATGATACTACCTTGTCATCTATCATGAAGACATAACTTGACATACTATGTCTATCTTGCTTTGAGTGTGCCCATCAGACATCATAGTACCCTTTGCCATCTAAACCATCATTTAAGCTATAGTAAAGGCGATGATTGAAATTTCCTTTCATGTACTTTAATACTTTGTGTGCTGCATGATCATAGGTCTTTGCATGAACTCAGATAAAACACCTAGTGTATAGCATAAATCTGGTCTAGTGATTGTCGGATAAAGCAATGAACTAGCAATACTCCTATACAAGCTAATATCCTCAATTGGTTCATCTTCATCAGCATTTAGCTCTTCATTTACCTCATTGATTGTTAAATAGGTTTGCAATCACTCATGGTATACCTCTTGAGCAAGTTGAGTGTGTACTTCCTTTGCATAACATACACTCCTTTCATATAAACAATTTCAATTCCAAGAAAATTTCTCAAAATTTTAAGCTTTGATATCTTTAATTCTTTTTCAAGTCCTTTCTTTATTTCGATGATGCCCTCTCATATTCATATGTGACAATAAGAGCATCGACATACACACAAATAAGAAATAGATGTCCATCGACATGCTTTATACATAAAGAACGATATGCGTTCAAAACATGAAACCCTTGCTCGAAGAAATAATCAAATGATCTATGAATCCAAGCCCATGGGGCTTGCTTTAGGGAATAGAGAGCCGTCCTTAACTTGCAAACATACTTTGCACTATCTACCTCTTCATAACCTTGAGGCATCTCTATGTAAACATCTTCTTCTAACTCTCCATTTAGGAAAGCATTGTTTATGTCAAGTTGATAAGATTTCAATCCTTTTACAACTGTTAATGCAATGATAGACCTTATGGATATCATTCCACTAGTGCAAATGGCTCCTCAAAATCCAACCCACAACTTTTTGTATATCCCTTTGCAATTAATCGGGATTTTGTACCTAGCAAGTGATCCATTTGCATTTGTTTTACTATGTATACCCATTTGCAACCAATGGGTCTCTTTGTTAAACTTCTTGGAACTAATTCTCAAGCTTTATTCTCCCTTAATGCTTGCATTTCATCATTCATGCATCTCTCCATTCCTTATGCAAAATTGCCTCCTCATATGTAGTAGCTTCTTCATATTTAATCACTTGAGACATATGCAAAGTGTTTAGCAAAAAATGTATCACATGTAAGCCTTTATATAGGTTATCTTTTTCTATTAGAAGACCTTCTTGGTGTTGGACTAGTGCTTTTTATCTTTTCTTTGCTTCTCAAGATCCTTGGAGTCTGAATTTCTTCTTCTTCTTGCTTCTTCATATTCATCTTGCATAGGCATTGTTGGCCACATATCTTCATCTTCAATCATCTTGCATGTGTATTTATATTTTGTTGTAATTTCTTAAGAGATTGGAGAAGAGCTTCTAAATCTTGTAGACCATGGGCTTGGTTGATCAGATGATTTCTGAAGTGATGTTGAAGGTCCAATCAACTTCATGCTCTATTGTTCCATCGTTCATTATTGTGTGTTGTCTGCTTCACTTAAATCTTCAGTCTATAAATTACGAATCTTTGCATACCAAGGTGTGAGATTAGCAAAAAAGACATCTCTATTAACATTCAGCTCCCTTGTGAAGGGAGTGTAACACCTATGTCCTCTTTGTTGAGCTTCATATCCAAGAAATATACGTTGTTGAGCTCTAGCATCCTTTTTTTATCTTACCTTATTTGATATGTGCACATAACAAATGAACCCAAAAATCCTAATTGCTTTAAATTTGATTTCCTCCATACCCAGCTTCAACAGGAGTAATCTCATTTACTCCCCCTATTGATGTCCTAGTTTTAATGTGTGTCAGTGGAAACCACATCCCCCCAATAGCATAGAGACATGTTCATATAGTCCAATGTTGCTCTTATTGTCTTTCCAATATGCATGTTCTTTCTTCCATCCACACCATTGTGTTTTGGTGTATACATACATGTAAATATTTTCCTAATACTCGTCTAGGAAAAAGCTGAACTCATTTGAAAATTACTCATGAGTTCTATCATACGTTTAACTTAACACATACCTTCTTGAATCTTTTTCTGCAATAGCCTCAAACTTTTTAAAGTTTTGAAACATGTCACTTTTGCGCTTGATTGAAAGTCTTGTTTGCTTTTCCTTCATGCACGACTCACATAACTCATGCATTTGAGATCCTTTGAAGATTGGTAGTTGTTCCACAATGCGCTTCAACTACATCTCTTTCAATCTTTGCAAATTTGCATGTCCTATTCCCTTGTGCCAAATATCGATTTCAGCTATCTACTTGTTGTCATATATAAAGTACGTAGGTTGAGAATAGATTGGGTTTACCTCAAGTGTAAAGAACCTTCCATCATTCTTGCCCCTTGCAATCAACTTGTACCTTTGCAATCCTTTATGGTTGAAATTGACTTGAATCATGTGTCTCATAGAGACAAGGTTCATTGTAATTTGGTACATGCAATACCTCTATTAAGAAAACTTGTTAGACGTCCTTTGCTTTGCATCTGAACATTTCCAACATGCTCAATCGCATGTTGAGTAGCATCACCTATTTCCATATGTCCCAAAGTAGGTGGTGAATGCAAATTTGTGAACCAATCCTTATTACATGACATGTGTTTTGGGCAACCATTATCTATATAGCACTTTTCGTCCACGGTTTCCTTTCCTCCTTGCATGTACTCCATTGCTAACGTAGATTCATCATGCAAAGTTAAAGCATAGTTAACTTATTTCTTCTCACATACATGTCTATAATTGGAGTCTTTTTGGTAGAAATCCCTTGCAATGTGCCTTTGCCTTCGACATATGAAGCAATCATTGTTGTTTCCTCCATCTTGATTACTTGAGAATGTTCCTTCTCTATATTCTCTTGTCCTTCCTCTACCTTTTTCTCCTTTGATCTCCTTCATTTGATGCTTGTTGGATTTGTTGAGAACCATTTTCACCTCTTTCTCTTCCTCTCTCACTTCCTCTTACATTCCTGTAAAAAACACTTGAGCATGATTTGACCTTGAGGATGAACCTTGAAGGTTCATTTCCTTTGGGACCATAAGGATAATAAGTTTTTGAAAATTCATAAATCATCTCTTACAGATACCAAGGACCTAAATGATTTTTACTTATCATCTTCCTTCAGTATATTGACTATGTAGGCCATTAGATCATCATCTTCGAGCATGCATCCAATCAGACTTAGTCCATCTAACAACTCTTTGAAGTTGAGAACATAATCACTTGTGGATGTGCATGGGATTTTCTTCTTTAGGTTGTCGAAATCATTTTTTAGTTGTATTTTCCTAGCTTAGTGCTTGTAGAATACAACCTCTATAGACATTCTCATATGTCTTTTGTAGTCTCTAGCTTTTGTATGTGTCTTATGATCGAGTTTGAAACATGTTGAGAGAGAAAGAAAATGACTCGTTTATCCCTCTCATTAAATTGATTGAAGGACCTTGATCAGTTGGTGGGGGTGTGGCAAGTGTTGAACTAGCCTGATCACGTGTAACTATTCCCCGTATATTCCCTCCCATCAAGTAGTTCTTCATCCTAAACCACCAAGGTTGATAGTTGTTCTTTCATAACGTCTCAATATTATTCACAAATTCAATCATTATGTCCCCTTGCTTACTAAGCCTCTAAGTATGTGTGAATATCGGACTGGTGTGGCCTTGTCAATCGTCGCGACTGACCGGACTTGTCCATCGTCACGACTGATTGACCCAATGCTGGAGGGTGTGCGCGTCCATTCAAGGGACTCTGAGACTGAGAGATGGCAGGCGCGAATGGCCCACTACATTTAAAGTGGTAAACTGCTGAATTATGGCTCTTCCAAGTTCAACTTGTATCAATCGCAATTGACTGAAGGTGTCAATCGCGACTGATTGCTTCATCTCTGTCCATCGCGGAGCACGTCCATTTATTGCGATCGACAAATATGCTCTCGTGTCACCCCGTGTGTAGCTACCGCCACAGAAGTTTGTGCTCATCGCATGTCTTCCACGTGTCACGTCCGATTCCTTTCTTTTATAAAGAGTTTTAAAAGGCACAGTTTTCTTTTGTCCCTTCAGCAACTCAAGCAACTCATTAACTACTAGAGTTAGTCTTAAAGTGAACAGTTAAAAGAGAGAAAAGAAAAAAAAAAAAGAAAAGAAAAAAGAGAAAAGATTCGAAAAAAGAAGAGAAAAAAAGAGCTACTTTTATTGTGGGATTTTTGGGCTTTTCAAGATGCTTCTTTTCTCAGAGTTTTAGAAATAGGTCTTCACTCTCGGGGTGTCCCTCTTTTGTCATGGATTTGGCGACCCCCTCTCTTGTGAGAAGTAACCTGGCCCCTCCTCCCGAGGAGACCGATAACCTGGCCTCTTTGTTGGAGGGGGGTTCTTGTGCCGCCCTAGGGGCCTTCGAGTGTGCTGAACCCCCCTTGGTCTCCCTCAGTAGACCCGCAATTTTGTCAACTCAGGAGAAGCTCAAGAAAGTTTGCCTCGTCGGCCAAATGTTCGGCCCTAAGCCCCCGCTCGAAACTGTGCGACAGTGGCTTCGCAATGAGTGGTTCCCCCGTGGGCTAGTTGTTTGTAAGTGTCAGTTCTTACCGGCAAGCCACTTGTTGCTAGTCTTTGAAAATGAAGATATGGCGTTTCGAGCCCTTAGTGTCGGAACTTGGCAACTCGGCCAGGCGACCCTGTGCCTATTCAGATGGTCCCCTGATTTTACTCCCGACAAATCGAAATCGCTTCGGTACCCTCTCTGGGTTGAGCTCCCTAACCTGCCATACTTCTTGTACAACTTCGTGTGGGACATCGTTTCTCCTATCGGCAAGCCGTTGGCCACACGCGAAGACATTGGTGGTCTCATTTATGAAGGTGCAAGACACTCGTTCAACGCTCGATGGCACCCTCAAATCTGTGTCGAGGCTGACCTCAGTATGCCACTTCCATCGAAGATCAAACTGGACTTGGGCGAAGGGGATGTATGGGAGCAAGACATCAGTTACAAAAACCTTCCCAACGCGTGCTTTCGTTGTGGCCAACAAGGTCACAAGATTAAAGATTGCCCTTTGAGACGAAAAAGCAAGCGAAATCAAGAAGCCCCCAAAAATGCTCAAGATAGCAATGGAGCATTGAATCACTCGACGAAAGTAGAGGATTTCAAGGGCCCCCGTAATCCAGAAGCTGATGCAGACGGGTTCATCGAAGTCAGAAGAAGAAGGAAAAGAAGCCCTAGGGCAACTTCTGAGCGAAACAACATGTCAGTTACCCCCTCCAGCAACTTGTATTGCAATCTGGAAAAGGACATCAATGAGTTTGACTACCCCGGTGGGAACCAACTTGAGGCGGACACCGACGTCAAAGGCCTAGAGATCCCTGACAGTAAAGAAACCTTGCAGGAGGGTTACACTACAAGCAAAGAAGACGGCTTTACTACTAGCAACGAAGATAACATGGATAGTGAAAGCTCCATCATCGGATCGACTATTCCGGAAACGGAGCAGAAAACGGTGCCCAGTTCTTCCCAGCAGGAGGCATCCCGCAAAGGAAAACAACCTATGGAGTTACCGTGGAAAAGCCCCCACAAGAACCTATTGCTAACTCGAGATCCGATCCGAGCGAAAAAGAAAGATGAATCCAAGAAAAGAAAGGAAAAAGCTCCCTCCCGCAAAGAGGGCTCACTATGACAATGATCATCATCTCGTTAAATGCTAGAGGGCTAACCGACCCCTCAAGAGCGATCATCATTGGTCAATGGCTTCGCGACATTAGCCTAAACCCAGATTTTATATGCATTCAAGAGATTAAAATTGACGGAGAAGACCTCCAGAAACGGCTTAGACATGTCTCCTCGACCCATGTTTGGATTTCAACGGCGCATTAGCGGGGGTCCGGTGGAACGGTAATCGGTATTAATCAACTCTGGTTTGAAAAGCTTGAGAACTCCATTGAAGATGAATGCCATCGATGGATTGCTGTTTCTTTCGGTGCTCCCTTTTGTTTTACTTTAGTTTCTTTGTATGCCCCTAATGGGGAGTTAGAGAGACTTAACACCTGGGCCTCCTTGGACTCGCTCCCCCACAACGTGCTTATTTGTGGTGACTTCAACATGGTTGAGGACCCTATGGACAGATGGATGGGCAAGGGTAGGGTCATCGATAGCCGGGAGAAAGAAACGTGGGACAAAACTAAACTACACTTGGATTTGGTCGAATTCAAAGACTCGAATGGCTTTTCTTGGTCAAATCTCCAAGTAGGCGAGGACCTGAGGAAAGCTAGACTTGATAGATGCTACATTTCTCAGAGTTTTACTCATCAGTGGAGCCACCTTCCCTCTCGCAACGCACCGACCTCACCATCTCTGATCACTACCCAATCGTCATCACTTTTCAACCCCCCACCAAGATCCGTAAGGCTCCTTGGTTCCATGCCAGTGTGCCCTCCTTCTCTCTCCCCTCCGTCCATCAAGAAATTTCTGATGTGTGGAAGGAGGCATTTGCCTCTGGCTTGTCCCCAGCCAAGTGTTGGAGAAGTGCGGTCGATAAGTCACGACAGATCATGATTAGATCCAAGAAGATGCTTGAGACTGTGCGGCGGGCTCGTAGAGAAGCTCTATATCATAGACTCTGGCGGCTCGAGGAGGAAGTGAACAAAGGAAAATCTCAAGCCCAGAAAGGACTTCGAAAAATCAAAGCGCTGCTGAGATACGAGGAAGAGATACAAAGGAAAAATTTGCAAATTTTCTTCAAGGAGTGGTGGGCTGGCAAAGCCGACAAACCCACCAAAGAGATGTGCCATATCCTCAAAAGGAAACACAACAGAGAATCGATCCCCTTATTGCTAGATGCAAATGGCAATGTATGCAATACGGAAGAAGATAATTTTGGGATCATTGAAGGGCACTTCACGAGACTCCTGGGGACCTCAAACCCCCTCTCCCATCATAGAAGGGACTGTATGGCAGCCATATCTAGGGTTTCCCCCCACAGGATACCACTCAACCTTCACTCTCTGCTTCATGCCTCTATCTCTGAAGCCGAAATCATTGAGGTCATTGATGCCCTCCCTTCAGGTAAAAGCCCGGGACCGGACGGGCTCACTAATGAGTTCTTTAAATCCTTCAAGTTGGTGGTTGCCACCCCTCTTTGTTTGGTTTGGCAAGAGGCTCTCAAGTTTGGCGCGCTTCCTTCTTGTCTCAACAATGGCATTATCAAGTTAGTACACAAAAAAGGGGAAAAGAACAGAATAGAGAATTGGCGCCCCATTACAATGCTCCAAACAGGATACAAGATCATCGCCAAAGTCATTGCCAACAGAATCTCTTGCCACTTGAGAGCGTGGTTAAGCGAGGACCAAAAAGGTTTCATCAAAGGCAGGTCAATTTTGGAAACCATTATAGATATCTGGGAAGGTCTTGAATTTGCAAATGAGTCTAAACAAGAAGTAGTGTTCCTCAAGATCGACTTTGATAAAGCCTACGACAGGCTAGAATGGGACTATATTCTACAATCGCTACAAGATCTTGGATGTAGTCAGAAATTCACCAAGATGATCGCGACCCTTCTCGGAAACGCATCGACCCAAATTAACATTAATGGAAAACTTTCAAAGGTGATCAAACTTAGAAGATCTATCAGACAAGGGTGCCCATTGGCTCCCCTTCTCTTTGCCATTGCCACGGAAGGGCTTAGCAGACTGGTGGAGCATCAGGTGGAAGCTGGTAACATTAAAGGCCTTCGTTTGCCGCATGACCACAGTCAGATCACCATGAGACTTTTTGCTGATGATATGAACGCTTTTGTTCACAATGATAGTACCAGCCTGGAGACGTTCTGGAAGTGTCTTGCTACTTTTTGTGAAGCCTCTGGATCCATAATCAACCACTCTAAGACTGCCTTTAGAGCTATTGGTGGGTCACAGCCCGACCTTCTCATTGATCATGGCTGTCAAATCATTCCGCAGGGCCAAATTTTTCGGCTTCTTGGGATTCCCTTGGGGTTTGGCGTCTCTATGGAACAGCGGTGGAACTGGGTGCTTGCCAAACTCGAAAACAAGCTTAACTATTGGAGAGGTATGCAAATCAATCTTGCTGGTCGTGCTATGGTTATCAACACGTTCCTCTTATCATCTACCATTTATTTCCTTTCTTGTTGGAGACCGAAAGAGCAAGATCTGTCCAAATTGGATAGTATTTGTAGAAACTTCCTTTGGACGGGCGACCACAATAGGAGGGGGGTGCCTAAAATCAAATGGTCCATCTGCACCAGCCATAGAGATAGTGGGGGACTTGGTATCTTGGACATTGGGTGCATGGCTAACAAACTGTCGGCCAAATGGATGATTAAGGCTTGGTGCAACGGGGAGGCCTCGTGGGCCAAGTTGATCTTCAGAAACAAGAATGAGCTGGTGCTCATGGGTTTCCCAAATTGGAAGAATCTTGACATCTTGACCTTGTTGTTTTCCCCGATCCCCGTCTTCTCGAAAGGCTCTAATCTGGTGTGCTCCCTTTGGAAGAGTTGGAATAAAGTCAAAAGCTTCACAAGAATTAGTGAAGACTGGAAGTGGGCTGTCGGTATCAGACAAAATGACTCTATCTGGTTTCCGATCCATGGCATCCGGAGTGTGGAATCTTGGAACATTCAAAATGCCAAGAAGCTATGGAACAAAGGCTTCAAAAAATGGAAACATCTCTGGAAACAAGACACCAACCGTTGGATCAACTTTGAGGATATTGACCCTAGCATCAACATCTCGCATGAAGAATGGAACACTTTGCAAAGCAGATGTCTCGCCTGGGACCGACACAAAGTTCGCCTTCTCATGGGACACGACATGTCGAGCTCGCTTGGGCTCAAATGGCACAATGGGAATAGCCTATCGAAAATCCCGAACATCAAAGAAACGATCGACTATCAGGTTAACCTCAACAAAAAGTGGTGCCTGTCATGGACGAAGCTTCGGTGGGACATGAAGTTCATGGCTATCTGGCACCCCCTCATAGAAATCAAAAAGTCTGTCCTCTTATGGCAAATTCTTCATCATGGAATCTGGACCAACCTTAAGGCTAGCAAAATTTGTGCAATCCCTCCCTGGTGCAAATGCTGCTACCGGTCTATCGAAGATGTTTCACACATCTTCTTTACTTGCCCCAACTCCAACAGACTCTGGCAGGTGGTTGGAAAGAGAATTAGACTTCAAAAACGTCTCAGTTGGCAGCAAGCCCTACTGGGAGAAGCGATTGGCTGCTCCGCGACTCTCTGGAACGCCATCAGAGGGGAGGTCCTATGGAAAATCTGGCGGGAAAGATGTGCTTTCAACTTCGGTGACTCCCCCAAGGAGTGGTCAATTGAGAAATCGCTGTTCCTCCTTGGCAAAAGGATTGTCAACAGTAAAAAATCCCCCCCCTTTAGGCATCATCAAGTACTCCTTCTGATCGATAACAAGCTTAAACCCAAGTGGGCCCCACATGAGGGTGATGAGAGGGTAATTAACCTTCTTTGTAATGTCATCTAAGCTCTGTAAAAGCTTCCCCTGCTTTGTGGGATTTGGGGGGTCCCGTGGGCACTAGTCCCCTTCTCTTGTACTTTTCTTTATTTAATTCAAGTCCAGGAGAGTAGGCTAATGCCGAACTTCCTTTATATTAAAAAAAAAAAGTATGTGTGAATAAGGGTGGAAAATGATAAGAAATACCTTTAATTCCTTGTTCTTACGTCCTTTCTTCCAAGCAATGTTGAGTTTTTGGCCTTTTTTGGAGTGTTGTCAACTTGTTTGTACCTTCTTCTCTTTAGTTTTTCTCTTCCACTTCCAAAGCTTATGTCTTTACTTCAGTATCTCCCTTAAGGTCCTTCTTGAAGTTTTTGATAGTTGTGATACCAAATGTGGGAGTTTGGATTCCCGAGATGCAACAAAACATATGATGGAACCTCCCAAGTTCAACTCACCCTTTGATAGACTATGCAGAATACCAACATCTAGTGTAAAAATGATTTCAAGATGATTCCAACACAAAATGGATCTCAAAACCTGTAGATAGAAAGCCAAGGGACATCTTTCTAACAAGAAATTTAATAGAAAATAACATAAAAAGTTGAGAGAATTAGTATGATCAAGTTTACACAAAAAAAATTGCATATGGCCATCAAGAGGTTTCTACAATCTCTTCATATGTGTAGACATTAACTAAAAGATGCTTTAAAAAAATTAAGAGCTCACTTTTAAGTGATAGTTCCATGTATTAGACTCCTAATATTGCACAGTTGGGCTCATTATGTACACATTTACAAGCTCTCTTTATATAAGAAATAAAAAAAAGACCTCATCAATCAATCTTCCTAAAGTATCTCCTAAATATCCCAGCCTTTGATTGATGTGTTTGGTGAGATATGTATCGTGAGAAACCTTCCTTTGACAATGGAAATGCTCCTCTAATAATATAGAAGTCCTAGGAGTTTTAAATTGGTCATAAGATAGATCTTGCACTTCCAAATAGAAGGTACAAGTTGCTTGGAAAAAGAAATAAAGTCATTGCGCTTCCAGTGAGACATAAGTCTTTTCAAAGCCTCAAAAGGACTACTAGAGGATAATAATAAAACCTGCAAAACTTAGATAGGAAAATCTTAATCATTGTATTTATTATAATGGACTCATTTTCACAAAAAGAGTAACCATAGTCAACAAACGTAAAGAAAAAAATGATCCCTCATTCCTACACCCTTGCAATTCTTCAAAATCTCTACCTCCAACATCCCCCCATCTTTATTTAAGGAGAGACCATCCCTGGGAGCAAACGTTGGTTGAGCGGGTTAGAAATGTTGGAAACAATGTCCCATGCACAGCACATGTAGTAGTTCTTAGTAGTCCTTCTTCAAGGAATGGTGTTGGGCCCCTTGGATAGAGCACTCACCTTCTAAAACACCAACATAGGTTCGAATTCTATGAGGCACAATGACAAAATCATGAAAAGATTTTTCGCTCTTCTTCCATATGTTCTACGCTGGTGTAAGCTTGCTTTTCATATGTTCTTCACACATCTATCTTGTTTTTCATATGCTTTATTGTGAAAAGCACTCTTGAGCTCAAAGCTATATAATAGAGACCAATGCTCATTGTTCATCTTTTCAAGCTTCTTCCTAAGAAGTTCAAGTGGTCAACACAAGAAGATCACTAGGAGGAAGCATTCTCCATGCACTTGGAGGAGGTGTGCTCTTTAACTAAAGGCATCTTGAGGAGTTTTTGTCAGCCAACATACTGTGAGTAACAAGTATCTATCATCACTTGTTCATTCATTAGTTTCTGATATAGGTTAATCAAAATTTGGATTTGCTATAAAATAGTTCTAAACTATTCATATCTCACACACACATTCTTCATACCTCTTAGGCACACAATCTCTTGTATCTAGTCCTATTTCTACCTAGTATTAGATATTCTAAATTTGTATCATATTCGTACATTGTAATTTGACATTGGAATATAAATATAGGTGAACATCTAGATTACCATTACACTTTAAAAGATCTTGTCTATTCTCTCTCCATCTCTCACTCATCTATTTTTTAGCATTAAGGTGTGTATGCTAAGGTTCATGTGTTGGAAGATCCTATAAACCTATTATTAATTGTTATTGAGGCCCACCCCACTTCCAACATTTGGTATTAGAACATAGTTGGCATACACCCTTAACAAGATGAGTGACTATAGACTTGAGAATGAAGACAAGCTTGAGGGCACATCTAACTATCCAATGTGGAGTTTTATGATGATGAATATTTTAGTATCTAAGGACTTATGGAATATTGTCAATGGCACTTATCCAAGGCCAAGACAAGTCAGAGAAGATGTTGCTTCATCTTCTAGAAGACATGTTATTCCTATTTCTCCTCAATAGGAGGTTAGTGAAGAAGAAGAAACTCTCTCATCATCATGATTCCATACTACGACCAGATTACTTCCTACAGAAGAGAAACCAAGATGGGTTTCAAGGGATGCACAAGCACTTTCATATATTGCTATGGGAGTCAAAAGGCATATTATAACCTAAATCAAGTCGTGCAGAACCTCTTGCCAAGCTTGGTTAGAGTTAGATAATCTTTATTAGATCAGAATGCCTACTAGCGAAGCTCATCTAAGGAGGCAACTAGTAGAACACAAGGATGAAAGTTGATGAATCAGTTCCATCACATATTTTAAAGCTCAAAGACAGACAAGACCAATTACTTAATGTTAGAATCAACATTTCAAATGAAGAGATGGTAAATACACTTTTAAACTCACTTCCATCTATATATAGTGCTTTTGTTATTGCTTTATCTCTCTCTAGAAGAGATAGAGAACTTTCATTTGAACAGCTACAGTTCTTGTTACTTCAAGATGAAGATTAAAAAAAAGTTATGGAAGAGAATGATAAAGCCATGTTATCATCATCGAAGAGGAAGGAAAGTAAGTCTACCAATCTTTATCCTAATGCTTCTTGTACACCCAAAGAAAAGTCTTTGAGTACATTTGATTCAAAGAAAGGAGTATGTCATTACTGTAAGAAATGAGGTCATTTCATAGTCGAATGCAAAAGAGGAATTTTAATGAAAAGAAGAAAACATCAGGTAATAGTGTTGAAGATGATCCAAAACCTAAATCTTCAAAGGTAGATTCATATGCATGTGTTACTATTGAAGATGTAGTTTTTGATCAGGCAACATTAAATGCAATCTGAGATAATCCTTGGATTTTTATTCTAGAGCTACTAAGCATATGAGAGATTGCAGAAATGTATTTTCTTTCCTTTCTAACTCTTTAGGTACAAGAGTAACCATTGCAAATGGTCATGATTTAGATGTTGTTGGTGTTGGACAATTGAACCTTAAGTCAAGCGCACATGGAAATTTTACAATTTCCAATGTTCGTTATGTTCTACACATGGAGAAGAATTTGGTCTCTATCTCTACTTTCTTGTCAAATGATTATAAAGTTATTTTTAAGAAAAACTCATGTCAGACCATTTCACTTGATGTGGAGAATTTTCTACTTTAAGATGAAAACAAAAGTGGCATGTTTGTATTGTCCAAAATAATTCATGCTAATATTGCTAGCTCTACAACACATGAGGAGAATATGAAGTTATGGAATGCTAGATTTGGTCATATCAGTTACACAACTCTCAAGCACATCAAAGATCAAGGAATGGTGGAGAGTTTGCTTACTTTTGCTTTACCAAATGATGTAGAGTCATGTGAATGGTGTCTTGAAGGAAGGTTTTCACAAACTACCTTTCAAGAAGCATGGATATATCACATCCACAAGGACATTGCATATCATACATTCATATGTGAATGGCTCAATGAGGGCAGATTCTATTCAAGGTTTCAAGTACTATGTTACTTTCATTGATGATTTCTCAAGATATTCATGGATTCATGGTCTTAAAAAGAAGCGAGAGGTTTTTCCTACTTTCAAGAAGTTCTTAGCTATGGTTAAAAATGAAAGTCAATCAAATATCTATATTTTGAGAAGTGAGGAGGAGAGTACATGTCTAAAGACTTAAAGTATTTTCTTGAAGACAAAGATATCTCTCATTAACTCACTATTGCTTATATGCGAGAACTCACTATATGCTTATATTAACTCTCATTAACTCACTATTGCAAAGAGATAGAATAGGATACTTGTTGAGATGATGCATAGTATGATTTCATCCAAAAATCTTTCTCCCAAGTTTTGGTTTGATGCAATACATACAACTAATCACATTCTAAATAGGCCTTCCGCAAAAGCTTTAATTGTCATCACACATTATGAAGCTTATTATGGGAAGAAGCCGAATATGAGTTATTTCAAAGTTTTTGGTTCCCTACCTTATGTTCACATTGAGAAGAAGGATCGTGGTAAGCTTGATGCAAAAGCCATTAAAATGTTCTTTATTGGTTATGGAATTGGAAGCAAAGGATACAAATTTTATGTCCCAGATACAATTGATATCCTACTCTTACGCAATGCATATATGGTCGAAAGTCAGATTTATGATAAGAAGGAAGAGATTCTGGAATTCATAAAAGCAGATGATTATGAATTTTTCATAAGGAATTTGGATTCTTAGATTTAGCCACACAAGGGGGATGATGAACCTTCTCAATCACACTTGATAAAGGTGAAGAGAAAGTTACATTACCTACACCAGTACCTATTCTATCATTAGTACCTCTTGAAATTCTGATTTATGAAGTTGGAGAAGGTTCCAAAGTCCCAAAAGAAAGAGAGATTGAAGAACCAGAAAGGATTCCACCTCTTTTCAAGGATATGTCCAAGTGATTATATCAAACCTAGAAGGATAGTGGTACAAAGGAATATACTAGAAGAACTAGAAGTCACACAAGGAGACAACAAGCAGACCACGTAAATTATGTAGAGAATTTTGAGATTCATAACATTTTAGCAGTTGAGAATGCACTAGTTAGTGTTCAAGATGCACTACAAAGTGATATGATTATCATAGGACCCAAAGATTCAGATCTTTGGTTGTTTAAAGGACAACTTAAGCATACATTTGATGTAAATGACTTAGGTATTTTCCATTATTATCTTGGGATTGAATTCATGTACAGATATGAGTGTATATACATGACACAATAGAAATACATTGAGAAATTATTGGAAAGGTTTGAGATGAT
Source organism: Ceratopteris richardii (assembly GCA_020310875.1). Classification (NCBI taxonomy): domain Eukaryota; kingdom Viridiplantae; phylum Streptophyta; class Polypodiopsida; order Polypodiales; family Pteridaceae; genus Ceratopteris; species Ceratopteris richardii. The sequence goes on along the minus strand of CM035439.1, from coordinate 51,822,537 downwards.
AAATTCTAAGCCTATGCAAATGCCTATGGATGTCAATAGTCAAAAGCAGATTTGGAACCATTTGAGGCTACATTATATAGTCAATTAGTTGGTTTTTTGATATATCTATGCAATACACGCCCGGACATTTAGTTTGCGGTTTCTCAAGTATCCACATTCATGCACAATCAGCTCAAGATTCGGCAGAAATCAGTTAAAAGATATATTTGCATAATCACAGGAAGTTTTTAAAGTATTTTGATGGGGATGCACCACAGTGCACTCTCCTTCTCACAATCTCCACGACGATATCCTAGGGGTAGAAAACGGAGCTCCTAAGGCCGCAGAAAATACTTCGCACAAAGACTAATGAATATGCAGAAAAACACAGTACATGGGGAGCATGAAGATAGACTTCTTAGGTCTTACAATGTTGTCGGACTTATAATCTATGATTGACCAGGCCACTACATGTTTTATTAAAGAACATATACGAAGAAGTGTCCAGTGGCCATTTTGCCTTTCACATGGACACTAACGGTAACAATCTCCCACTAAAGGCCAATATGGCCAAAGTAACTATGGGAGAAAAATAAAGAATGATAAAGAATACATGAGTGTAAGTATACAAACTATACCTCCCACCTGATGGGCATGTTACACTATATACAAGTGACTGTGTAAGATCATGAATCAAGTAACCCCCATCAAGTGACAACAGTGTCAAAAGTTATCCTGTGGTAGAGCTTTAGTCAAAGCATCTGCAGCATTATCTCGAGTGTGAACCTTCTCAAGAATAATGCGCTCAGTGGCTAAGCAATCTCTAATGAAGTGATACCTCACCTCAATGTGCTTGGTCTTTGCATGATAGACCGGATTCTTAAACAAAGCAATGGCACTCTGACTATCACTGAGCAAACGAGGTACATGCTGAGGTAAACCCATATCACAAGCAAGACGAGAAAGCCACAATGCTTCCTTACATGCCTCACTTGTTGCAACATACTCTACTTCTGTGGTAGAAACAGCCGTACATTCTTGAAGATGAGATCTCCAAGATATAGCACCTCCAGCAAAATGAAAAATGTACCCGGATGTAGACTTACGATTGTCTACACAACCAGCATAGTCAAAATATGTGTAACCAATAATGGATGCTTTTGCTCCACCTAAGCATAGACACTTGTCCTTAGTGCCACTCAGATATCTTTAAATCATCTTGACTGCTTCCCAATGTTTCTTGCCAGGATTAGACATATATTTGCTCACAACTCCCACTACAAATGCAATGTCTGGTCTCATAGCTACCATAGCATACATGAGACTACCAACAGCAGACTGATAGGGAATTTTGGTCATGAATTCCTTTTCCTCATCTGATTTGGGGCAATCATCCTTTCTCAATTTCACATATGTGGGTAAAGGTGTACTCAATGCTTTTCCACCCTGCATATTGAACCTGTGAAGTACTTTGGATATGGACTCACTTTGAGACAAGTATATGCATCCTTTGCTCCTATCATGAGTAATGCGCATACCAAGAATATGTTTGGCATCCCCCAAATCCTTCATATCAAATGTCTGACTCAACTTCTTTTTGAGAATTGAGAAATCATAAGAGGACTTCCCTAGCAATCAACATATTGTCGACATAAAGTATCAAGCATATCAAGCTACCATCTGAGCATCTCTTTGTGTAGAGACAATGATCGTCATTGCTTCAAGAATAGCCTCGAGACTTCATAAAAGCATCAAAATTTTGGTACCATTGTCTAGGGGACTGTTTAAGGCCATAAGCTTACAAACTAGACTTTCCTTGCCAGGAACTACATAACCCTCTGGTTGTTCCATATAGATCTCATCTATAAGATCTCCATGCAAGAAAGTAGTTTTCACATCCATTTGGACTAGCTCTAAGTCCTCTCTTGCAATGAATCCAAGCAACATGTGCAAGGTAGTCATCTTGACCATTGAAGAGAAGATTTCCTCGAAATCAACACCATGTTGTTGTTTAAAGCGCTTTGCAACAAGTCATGCTTTATACTTTGGAGAAGCACTATCTGATGTGAATTTCAGCTTATATACCCATTTACATGGTAAAGCTTTCTTGTCCTTTGGCAAAGGTACTAAATAGAATCCAACTCACTCTTCATGGCATGCTCCCACTTGACATGATCCTCTGTCTGCATAGCCTCTTTGTAGCAAGAAGGCTCACCGCCATCTGTTAGCATAACAAAATCTAAACCTAGAACATATCTATCAGGTGGATGTGAGACACGTGTAGAACGTCTCAGTGGTTGCTGAACAGGAATATGTGCAAATTGATCTGAATGGACATTCTCTTGAACATCCCAATGTGCAGCATTTTTATGCATGCTAACCAGAGGACTAGTATCCTCAAACACCACTCTTCTCACTTCAACCTCCTTAATGGGTTGTTTATGCATCTTAGGCTCATTGAAAAAGACATCACTACTTCTTATCACCGATCGTGTTTCAGGATCCCATAAGCGATATCCAAATTGTCCTTCTCGACCATATCCAAGAAAAATGCATTCCTTTGACTTATGGTCCAACTTTTGTCTAAGATTCTTGGGTATATGAACATATGCTTCACACCCAAAAACTCAAAGATGATCATAATATGGTGGCTTCCCTATCCATAACTCTTGTGCCAGTTTCAGACCTTTGGCAGTACTAGGTGAAAGGTTAATCACATGAACTGCAATCAATACTACTTCTGCCCAACAACCTTGTGGGAGGTTTGCATGATGCAACATATAAACTACTCTATCTTGAATAGTTCTATTCATCCTCTCAGCTACACCATTCTGTACTGGGGTATAAGGAGGTGTAAACTCTCTACGAATCCCTCTAGAGTGACAGAAAAGATTGAATTCATGTGAGGTATACTCACCCCCATTATCTAAACGTAAAGCCTTAAGCTTAGTTCCTTTTTCAGTCTCGACTGAAGCAAGCCATTTTTTGAAAGTAGGGAATACCTCATCCTTCGATTTGATAGGATATACCCAAACTTTTCTAGTAGCACCATCTACGAAAGTGACAAAGTAAAGAGAACCACCTAAGGACCTAGTCAGCATAGGACCACACACATCTGTATGAACGAGATCTAAAGGCTGAATTGAAGAGTCAATGTGCATTCTATGCACATTTCTAGTTTGCTTTCCATATTGACAATGCTCACAAAATGAAAAATCAGAGAAAGATAACACATGTAAGTAGCCAGAACGAGAAAGATTTTCCATTCCACTACGAGATATATGGCCCAAACGACCATGCCAAATACAAGCCATAGGCTGTTCAGTAACATCTAACAAGTGTTCTTTTTGTGATACGAATAAAGGATAAAGTGAGCCAACTTTTCTTCCTTTTGCAATAACCATATTGCCCTTTGCTATGCGAAAGGACTAAGCATAGAAGACCACCTTGTAACCAAGGTCATCAAGTTGACCAACTGATATCAAACTGCATGATAACTGAGGTACATGGCATACATTATGCATAGTAAATTTTGAACCATCAATGAACTGCACAACCACATCTCCAATCCCCACAACATCACATTGGTAAGAATCATCAAGTCTCACGGTACCAAGAGACTTTGCTGCATAATTAGAGAACCATTCTCTATGTGGCGTCACATGGAAAGAAACACCAGAATCTAGTAGCCAGGTGTGGGAAAGAGAATCAAGCATAAGAGCCTCAGTTGGCATAGTACTATCAAGTGTCAACACATCAGCATCACCAAAAATAACATTAATTTCTTCAATCTTTACAGTCAAAGTAGATAGTGCAGGTAACTATTTAACATGCCCATCAACATTCTGTCCTTTACCTTTAGCATTCTTTAATGCATAACAGCCTTTCTTCGTGTGTCCTTTCTTATGACAATAATGGCATTCGATATCCCTCTTCCTTGATTTACTTCTACTCTTATTCCGTTGATTATTCTTTTCCTTGTTCTTGCTCCTTCCACGTTGTTGATTCTTTCCTAGGTAAGAATCACGAACATTATATGCATCTCCACTCTGAGTGCCAACCATAGATTTTCTACGAATCTCCTCACTCAAGAGTGCTCGACATATGTCATCATAGATGAGTTTACCACCAGGTGCGCTATTGCTAATAGCTATGCAAAATGTATCCCATGATGAAGGCAAGGTGTATAACAACAATATTGCTTTCATTTCATTATCCATATCCATTTTCTGAGCCTGTAACTGAGAGAATATAGCATTAAACTCATTTAGATGAGCACCAACACTATCTGTTTCGTTCATACGAAGGTCATATAATTTTCTCATTAGATAGACTTTATTTGATGCTGTCTCTTTTTCATATGCATTGCATAACTTCTTCCAAAGCTCCTCTCCACTTCCATAGTCTAATACTATAAAGTAAACATTATCTGCCAGGTGCAAGTGAATGGTAGACCTGGCCATTTTATCTAACTCATCCCAATCATCTTCATCCATGTCAGCATGCTTCTTTGAAATTCCATTTACTGGCTTCCATTGCCTCCTTTGAATCAGCACATCTTTAATCTGATTCTTCCATAGAGAAAAGTTTGTGCCATGATGATAGAGAACTGAATGAAATGATAATGGAGCTAGAAGAGTCCGAACACCAACGAATAAGTGTATCAAGGAGTAAATCGACCATTGTATAGTTGACAAAACCAAAAATCTAGAAAAATTTTGCCAGAGTATCCCCTACAAAATGAGTGTATGACTAGTGTCAAAATATCATAAAACTGCAAGTACTAACATGTTTGCCTACATAGTGAATCACTGACTCCACTGCATATAATTAGTTACCCAATAGAAGACAACTAGGCTTATCAAGCACCTATGAGCAACTATCATACATCTCCTATGGCGAGGCTGGGTAAGTCTTCCACCTGCATCACCAAAGAGACCCCTACATCTAGGTGTCTCCTAGTTAAGAAAACCTCACCATGACCCTCTTTATCAAACGTAAAAGGCTTTATGCAAAGAACGGAATCGTTATATCAATGACCACATGGATGTACATAAGCGGTATCCACAAAAGCATACATAATGTTTATGTGCTCAATATATGCAGTAAAATGACACTCAAAGACTGAATGCACAGCCCAAAAACCGGCCAATAAGACCTACAAGTGTCTGTCAACTCTGATGTTTTTGGCTCAAAAAACCTACATAAATTTGCAGCAGCTGCTCCCACCAAAACAAAAATCTTTCAAGAAACCTGTAGTTTTACGAGTGTGGCTGAAAAAAAAAACCCAAAGGCTGACATTTAATGTCAGAGAAGTACAAAGAACACTCTTCTTGATGTTCTTGGACCTGTGTGAAGAGAACTATGTGTGGAACTACTCCAAAAGGGCTCCAAAAGACACCCCAAAAATGCTTCAAAAATAGGCTTTGAAAGTAAAGAATGAAGCTTCGAGGGACTAAAGCATGTTCAAGGTAATATCAACGTTAGTCTTTCCCCTTCTTTAGACACCACAAGAGTGTAGCTTAGTGGCAAGAGATTGCCACGGTTAAGTGAGTTATGGGGGGAACAATACTGGGATGGGTGACCTCCCGAAAAGTACCGGGAACCTCTATATTCCTTATTGTTGAGGTCCTCCCTCGCACGTAGCCAACGGCGCCAATGGTGACTTCGGTGACTCGGATGACAATGTATGCCAAGGTCTATGCCTTGGTCGCCACCTTAGTCGTAAGCCAGGGGGGGCTCACTTCGCTCGCACAAAAGGAACAAAGCTTTTGCCTCGAACTGCTCTGATACCAGTGAAGTATTTCGATGGCGATGCACCACAGTGTGCTCTCCTTCTCGCAATCTCCATGACGATATCCTCGAAGTAGAAAATCGAGCTCCTAAGGCCGCACACAATACTCCACAGAGAGACTACATAATATGTAGAAAAACACAGTACATGGGGAGCATGAAGATAGACTTCTTAGGTCTTACAAATGCGGTTGAACTTACAATCTATGACTGATCAGGCCACTATATGTTTTATTAAAGAACATATACAAAGAAGTATCCAGGGGCCATTTGGCCTTTCACATGGATACTAACGGTAATAGTTTTGCAGGTTATTAAACCTTGTACCATTGTGACATTGAAGGGGAGATTGTTGGAAACAATGTCCCATGTATAACACATGTAGTAGTTCTGAGTGTTCCTTCTTCAAGGAATGGTGTTGGGTGCCTTGGATACAACAATCAACTTCTTAAACACCCATGCACATTTGAATCGTATGGTGTGCAATGACAAAGTTGCAAAAAGATTTTTCGCTTTTCTTCCATACATTTGATGCCAATGTAAAGCTCGCTTTTTGTATGTTCTTCGCACAACAATCTTGTTTATCATATGCTTTATTGTGAAAATCACTGATTTTGATATATTTAGGTAGTGATGCGTGTGAACACTCTAGGACCGTCGGGGCACTTTTTTCCCTCTTTAGGAGGTTTTTTCCCCCCGACTTGTACATATGCCTATCCTTGTGTTTTTCATGTGCTTCTACAGATGTTTAACTCCAACAATTGCTATCAGATCAGGTCACCGATTCATCCAGGGCGTCATCGACACCTCTCTGGTTGCAGTCTCAGAATCGCATGAAATTTGGTGAGCATACTTAGCGTGTTTTAGAGATCAAAACTGCTTCACTCTGTGGTGCCGAAATCACGATCTGTGCTCGTTTCAACCTCCCAACATACTATCATAGTGCTTGTGCAGGCTATTTCATCTTTTTTTGCCAGAGATATATACTAGTTTTGGTTCGCCAGTATAAGCGCACCCATTTCCAACCTTCACGGATTCTAATAAATTGTTTCACCTTGTTCCAAATCTTCCATAGAGAACAAACCAAGCTCGAGCATTTGGGAGTCACTGGAAAAGGGGAGAATAATATGGAGAGAAGGTCGAAACCCTTCCACCCGAGGAGACCCACAAGCTTAAGAACACTCTTGTTTCTAAAAATAAGCTTGGCCCAAGAGGCATCACTATTGCTCCATGCTTTAATTAACCATTTTGCCGCTAACTTATTGGCCATTCCTTCAATTTCTAGAATGCCTTAACCACCTTGATCCTTTGGGATAATGCAATTAGTTCATTTAATTTTGAGGGTACCCCTTTTGTTAGGGTCACCCATCCAAAGGAAGTTCCTGCAAACTCTCTCCATCTTGAAGATCTCTTGGTCTTTTGGTCTCCAACAAGAGAGAAAGTAAATCATCAAAGAGAGAAGGAATGTGTTAATCACCATAGCACATCCAACCAGATTAATCTGCATACCTTTCTAGTATGTCACCTTGCTCTCCAGCTTAGAGAGAGCCCAGTTCCATCATTGCCCCATTGAAATGTTGAATCCCATCGAAATACATAAGAAGCGAAAGATTTGACCACTAGGGATCAATTGTCAACCATGATCAATAAGCAATTGAGGAGGATGCCCAATAACCACCTTGAAAGAAATTTTAGTATGATTTATTTTGGATCCCGATGCCTCACAAAAAGTATCCAGACAACTCCAAAAAGTGTCAATGCTTAACATGTCATTATGCACAAAGACATTAGTATCATCGGCAAAAAGTCTCATGATCATCTGATCTTGATTGAGAGGTAGATTGAGGCCCTGAATATGACCTACGTGAGCTTGATGGTTAACAAGGCTGTTGAGACCATTGGACGTGATAGCAAAGAGAAGAGGGGCCAACAAGCACCCTTGTCTACTAGAACATTTTAATCTAATTGCTCGAGCGAGTTGACCATTGATGTTTATCTGAGCAGTTGCATTTCCCGGTGGAGTAGAGATGATCCCATGTCTTTCAATCATTGGAGAATGAAGTCCCACTCAATTCTGATATAAGCTTTGTCAAAGTCAACCTTAAGGAAGAGGACATCTTGCACTAATTCCTCAGCAAAAACCAAACCTTCACAAACATCAATGATAGCCTCGAGGATGGAACTCCGCTTAATGAATCCTTTTTGATCCTCACTGATCCAGTCTCGAAGGTGATAGGTAATACAGTTCACAATAACCTTTGCCAGGATCTTGTAACCGGTTTGCAGCATCCTAATTGGTTGCCAATTTTCAATCTATTTTTACTTCCTTTTTTGTGAATGAGCTTGATGACACCCTCATTGAGACAATTGGGAGGCGTGCCAAAAGAAATAGACTCTTGCTACACCAAACGTAAAGGAGTGGCCACCACATGCTTGAAGGGCTTGAAGAACTCATTGATAAGGCCATCCAACCCTGGGCTCTTGCCATTACGAAGGGAATTGATTACCTCCATAATCTCACGATCTGAGATGGAAGCTTCACAAAGAGATTTTTGGTTTTGAGGGATTTTTTTGGTTCTAACGCATGAGATGACAACCATGTCTATGAGGAGAAAGAAGCATGGAAACCCCCAAGAGTTGGGTAAAGTGGTTGACGATTAGTGTACTATTTTCTTCATCCATTTTGCATTCAACCCCATTGGCATCCATCATGAACGGAATCGCTTCCTTCGATTGCTTCTTCTTGAGAATGTTACACATCTCTTTAATAGGCTTGTTTGCCCACTTGCCCACCAATCTTTAAAGTATATTTGTAGATTCTTTCTTTGAATTTCTTCTTCGTATCTCATCAAGCTTCTGATTTTGTGGAGTTGTATTGCAAGTGGCCTTTGTTAACTTCTACCTCCCAACGCCATAGCCTCTGATAAAGAATTTCCCTTCGAGTGCAACGAATAGCTTGAAGATTCTTATGAGCCCTGGCCAAGATGCAATGAGTTTACAGGACTGCCCTCCTCTAACACCTGGTTAGTGAGGAGAAGGAGGCAAAGCCCCTATTCCAAGCCTCAATAATCTCGCGTTGGATTGCGGGGAGAGAGAAGGTGGTAAGATTGGCATGAAACTAAGGGGCTTTCTTGAGATCGACGATCGGCTTGAAGGTAATCACAATCGGGTAGTGATCAGAGATGACCAAGTCCACACTTTGGGAGAGGGATGGGGGGCCAATTTGTTGATGATATTTTGTGAGATATAGCTCCAATCAAGTCTGGCTTTCCACAAATCAGCACCACCTTGGAGGTTTGACCAAGAGAAACCAACAACGTCCTTGATCTCCACCAGATCTAGGTGCAACTTGAATTGGTCCCAAACTTCCTTCTTTTGCCCATCAATCACCCGCCCCTTCCTCCCCCATCTGTCAAAAAGGACCTCCACCATATTAAAGTCCCCACGAAGAACCACATTGAGGGGCAGAAAATCCAACGGCTACCAAGTGGAAATTCTTTCTGAATCAGTACTAGGAGCATACAAGAAGATAATGGAAAACTATAGAGGATCCCTAAAAGAAGCACCAACCCACCAATGGTTTTGGTCAGTAAGGGAATCCACAATTCTAGTGTGCCAACTTATACTGATGTCGATAAACATGCCACCATTGCCCCTAGGGTGTGTGGTGGAGAGCCAGACATGGGACGAGGAAATACTCTTAAGTCTCTTTTGTAGTTCCTCCCTGTTGATCATGATCTCTTGAAGACAGATGAAGTTTGAGTTTATACTTTTATCTCGGATCCACTAACCGATCACAATCGCTCTTGAGGGGTGTGATAGCCCTCTAACATTGAGAGACACAATAATTAATATAGGAGGTTGAGATCTTTATGAAGAGAGGCCTTGTTCTTTTTTTTTTTGTTTTTTTCCTTGACTTTTTTCTTCCAAGTAGAGGGATCTTGACATAAGAGTTTTTCCTCAAGGGGCTCTTCCACAGTATCTCGGCAGGTTGTCATCATGTGCATTTGAATTCTTCAACAATGTCACTTGAAATCTACTCATCGAAGTGGATATGCAATAGAATTCGAATATAAAACGTTTTTTGCTCAGACTACTTGCTCGTCTGAGTGCACCCTTCGTGAGCCGTTCTCATCAGTTGGTTAGCAATGCTCGTTTTAAGCTCGCCTTTACTGCTCACTGCACCAGTGCTTCAGGCTGACCTCTCGAATAGTCATCACAATTGTTCCAGTTCGGGCTCGCATAATTTGAATTGTGCATCAGAGCCTGAGCTGTTCTACAGCTACCGCCACTCTCTATCTTTTGCTCAGCTAAACGCGCTGCAGGCTGTCGAGAATGTGCCTATCTCATCAACCAGTGAACCTCCGAAGATCGAAGACTTCATTTCTTTGAGGTACACGTTGTAATTTTCCGTTCTCTTCCGTGGTCGGGGATGTCAACTTAGACGCTTCGCTCTGTCTCGTGGGTTCATGCTCATACCTCAGCTTCATTCATGCAAAGTGTGTTTAGGATGGGTTACGCGATAATTCTGAACCGTTTAGAAGGGATAGATTGTTGCTGAATTGTGAATAACCTCACCCGAAGTGGCTTTATAATATCCGGCCGACGCTTGACGAGACAAAAACGTTACCTGTGGCATCGGCCCAATAATTTAAATGATCTAGACTTTGTCTATTTGATCCAATGTTCATAGTGTGGAAAACTGTGGTGGGCCTAACAGTTGAAGTGGGCCAAACAAAACTATCTTTGACATTTTTGCAGAGGCTCAGATGTTCCATCATGTCGGATATCTATGTCATGGGCTTGTTTTATTAGCTCGCATAGCAATTGATGAGTATAGCAGTCCGGTGAAATATAGGCGGTTATTCTGAATCTTGATATGTAAGAATGGAGATACCTATTTATTCAATCCAACCCGTTAGTGTGGAGGTAAGTTATGGTCGTCGACTTTGCAGAATCAACGTGGATCGCGGATCTAGTTCGGATTTTTTTAAATATTACATTTTGACCGAAATTCCAAAAGAAATTGGGAACAGGTGGTTCCAAAATGCAATCGTTCTGGACATGCAGATTGATAGAACCTTTTTATGTATATGATATACAGGTCAAAGGTCTACTTGCACATGATAAATATGTAGATTAGCTTTGTTCTAATTTGCATTCTTCATTCTGTAAGAGATGACGATTAAGTACGTTTTCTTTGCTTTTCTGCTTATATATTTCACATTCATTTACATACACGCTGCATTTATTTTTTTAGTTAATTTTGATTGGTCTGTAACTCGGTTCAAAATATTTTTTGGTAACGTGACTGCAAATTTTATGTAAAATAAGAAATGACTAATAAACCATGTGAAAAAAAAGAATATGAACTTTGTGCATAATTTTGGGAAATCTAGTACAAGTGTATGGGAAGTAAGGTTTTCAGCTGCGTCCTGTTTGCCTAGAAACATGTCATCATTATCTTCTTAATGGCTATGCAACCATGTAGCGTTGTAGGTGCACAATTAATCATTGTGCATGACTGGCACTAGAGCCATAGGATTTTGACTCATACAAAGTGCAATGCCTTCTCATTGCTCTTGCTTTTCGACTTTCGCTAAGTCTTGCTTGTTCGAGTTTGAGGTCTGCGGAAGCACACGAACAACACAAGGAAGAAGAAGAAGCTTGGAGCACAACACACAATATAGAATGTATTACCTAGAGAATGTACAAAGATAATTAGTCCATTAGGGTAGTAGGCGTATATACAAGCAGGAAAAAAACCTCCTAAAGAAAGAAAAAAGTGCCCCGGCGGTCCTAATGTGTTCACACACATCACTACCTAAATATATCAACAAATCCCCCCTGGGAGTGATACGGTGAACAAGGAGCTCGCACTCATGTATAAGGAAGTGCAAATCTATGTGGAATCAATCCATATGCCAAATTGATCTCTCTAGCAGAGAACTTGTTCTTGACATAATGATAGTGCACCTCAATGTGCTTAGTGAGAGAATGGAACACAGGGTTCCTCGTAATTGCCAATGCACTTTGACCGTCAATGAAGATGGTGGTGGCAGAAAGATGACCAACACCCAAGCCAGCCATAAGGCATATGAGCCACACACACTCAACGGTCGCTATGAAAGCTTCCCCTATACTCAATCTCACAACTAGAAGTGGCCACAGTAGGTTGCTTCTTGCTCAACCAAGAGATACATGAGCTACCAAGCATGAAGCAAAAGCCACTAGTGGACACATGAGTGCCATAGCAACCAGCCCAGTCAGAGTCAGAAAAAGCATGTAAATTTGGTGGTAGTGATCTCCCCTTGGGAAAAACAATCCAAGTAGCCGGGTACCACTCAAGTAACAAAAGATGCACTTAACCGCCTGCCAATGCTTGACACCTTGGCAATGCATAAACCTGCTCATCTGCGAGACAACAACCTGAATATCTAGCCGATAATGCATAAGTAAATCAAACATCCAACAGCATGCTTATAGAAAACAACATCAAATGCATCTCTAGCATCAAGAAGACTCAACTGTAAACCTGTCTCCATAGGAGTGGAAGTGGGTTTACAGTCTTCAAGTCCAAAATGCTGCAATAATGTTTCAATATATTTTGTTTGACACAAAGCTATTTCGCCATCAACTTGCATAAACTGAATGCCCAAATAATGATGCAAATGCCCCAAATGTGACATCTCAAATGAGGCATGTAGATCAGCCTTAAAATCAGCAATATGCTTCTCACGAGGACTAGTGTGCAGCATGTCATCAACATACAGTCATCAACATACACAACAATGATCAGAAGCACATCATTTGCACTCTTAATATATAAGGTGCTCTCAGTTGGACTGTCCTCAAAACCATGTGCAATTAGGTAGGCATGTATCTTTTCATACCAAGCATGTGGTGCTTGCTTCAAACCATATAATACCTTTTTCAACCTTCACACTTGGTTTTCATGCCCTTTTTGCACAAAGCCAAGGGGCTGAAAAACATACACTTCTTCATGCAATTCACCATTCAGAAATGGAGTTTTAATGTTCAACTATGTACATTCCAAGCATGATGAGCTTCAAGTGCACAGATGCTACGAACAATAGTCATTCGGCAAGTAGGAGCAAAGGTCTCATCAAAATCAATGCCTCTTTCTTGAGCATAACCCTTTGCAACAAGCCTAGCTTTATATCTGTCAATTGTTCCATCAAGCTTATGCTTAAGCTTGAATACCCACTTAGTGCCAATGGCCTTCTTGCCAGGAGGCAAGTCACATAAAGACCAAGTACCATTTTTCATAATAACATAATATTTTGATTGCATAATTGCCATCCAATTTTCAGAATTTTGTGCTTCATCAAACAAAACAGGCTCATTCTCGTCACATAAACTAGAGGTAGCCATAGCATAGCAATCTGATGGAAGAGAGGCACTATGAGAGCCTAAAAACGAGTACAATATGACAGAGGTGCATCTAATTTGCTATCTCGCAAAGTTTGCACCAATCATTTAGGCATAGTTTTTGCCTCCTCTATATCAATTCTCTCATCAACAAGTGCATCATGTAAATCTACATCATAAATGGAATGATTTGCATCATCACATGAAACCTGTAAAGGCTGAGAAGTTGCTTCATCACGACGAGCATTAGACGTGTAAAAAGAAGCAGTAAAGTGTCATACATGTCTTTGGAGCTGACTGACGTCTCCTTAGTACATGAAAGTAATGGCTGAATAGCATCTTCCACAAAAGCAACATCATGGCTAACCAAAATGCATTTAGTCTGTGGATGATACAAACGATAGCCTTTGCTTTCAGAACTCTACCCAACAAAAATACATTTCATTGCTTTATCATCCAAGTTCCTGCGTTATTGTTCAGGCACTGATGCATATGCAAGACAACCAAAAACACAAAGGTAAGCAATAGATGGCTTATGACCATGCAAAGCCTCGTATGGAGTGATAGACTCCAATGCTTTAGTGGGACACCTGTCAAGTACATATGCTGCACACATAACGGCCTCAAGCCAGAAACTATGTGGTAAAGCGTGACTCTTGACTATACACCTTGCCATCTCCATGATTGACGTGTTCTTCCTTTGAGAAACTCCATTTTGTTGAGGTGTATATACTATACGGCAGTATACAGTGATGTTTTATCCCATGTTCAACCAGAAATGCTTTAAAGTGAGAAGACGTATATTCCCTCCCTTGATCACAATGGAGGGTGTCCATTTTACATGTTGACAGATTTTCAGCCAAAACCGAAAACTATTTGAAGCACATAAACACTTTGGACTTTGCTTTCAATGGATATACCCATGCATGCTTGGAAAAATCATCGATGAAAGTCATGAAGTAAAGATAGTTCCCAAAAGGTGTCTGCATAGGACCACATAAATCACTGTGAACAAGCTCCAATTTCTGAGTAGCTTGAACCGAACCATCTTTTGGGAAGGAGGAACGTTGCATTTTGCCCAACGTATAGCCTTCACATACATGTTTGCCAGGTGCCTCAAATTTGGGAGGAGAGGACACCATTTCAGATTTCTGCAGGCATAGTAAACTAGCAAAATTCAGATGACCAAAGAGTGCATGCCAAAGCTTTGCATCTTCCAAAGCGTGCATGCCAAAGCTTTGCATCATGTTATGCACATGTTGAATCATTCACAGGATTTTCATAGTCTATGAGTTTATACAACCCATGACATAAAATGCGAGAAGCAATAGTGACATCTCCATTTGATAGATCATGAACAATACATCTGTCATCAACAAATTTCACAATGAAGTCGATCTTGGCTAATGTTGAAACTGATAACAGATTTTTCTTGATCCCTGGCACAAATAAAGCATCCGGCAATTTAAAAGAACTACCATAAACATTAGTCAGAATGATCTTATCAACTCCCATGAGTGGATAAGAGGAGTTATTAGCGCATGTGACAATATTTCTTGTAGGTCCGGGCTCGAGTGAAGTGGAGAAACTACGTTGCGAGGTAATATGTTTGGTTGTCCCACTATCAAAGTACCAAACATTTGAGACTACTGCAGACATACACTCTTCATGAGAAGATGGGTCATAACTACAAACAGTGGTAAATGCCCATTCTTCATCCTGCACAAGATTAACAGACACAACTGTTTAAGACATGATCATTTGCTTTACAATATTTGCAAAACAATTTTTGCTTTTCTGTTTTCTTCTCGTCTCTTTCATTCTTTGATTGTGCAGAATTAGCGTCAGAGCGTCATTTACCTTTGCCCTTCTGAGTAGCGAGGAAAACTTGATTAGCGAGGAAAGCTTGATATGCAACATGCATAATAGACTGTTCTGCTTAGATTGATCTTCTTGCAACAAAACGGAAACTAACTCCTTAAATGTTAAGGCATTTGGATTGCTTTTCATCATCAAATGAAGAGTAGAAGCAAAACTCTGATATGAATTTGGAAGTCCATTCAGAAAAGTTTGCACAAGTGAACTATTAGTTTGTCAAGCAAAGACTTCATCAGTAGAATTCAATTCTTCCTTCAAATCTTTGATCTTTGTTAGAAAACTGTCCATGGAATCTCCTTGATCCAAGCATCCTTTGTTGTTCTGCAAGAGAGAATGTTAGGAAGAATGACAAATTAGACAAACAAGGCTATCAATGCATGTGTCTGAGCATCTTTGCCATCCCAACGAATTTGCTGTGCAGTAGGTGCAACAGTATTCCTTGTAGGACCAGGCTCGAGTGAAGTGAAGAAACTACGTTGCGAGATAATATGTTTGGTTGCCCCATTATCAAGGTACCAAACATCTGAGTCTATTGCAGACATACACTCTTCATGAGAAGATGGGTCATAATTGCAAACAGTGGTAAATACCCATTTTTCATCCTGCACAAGATTAACAAACTCTGTTTTGGGTGTAGAGGCCTTTGCAACAAGCATTCCAGCTCTTTCTTCCTTGCCTCTTTTGCAGCGAGTTTTGGACAATTGTTTAAGACATGATCATTGCTTTACAATATTTGCAAAACAATTTTTGTTTTTCTGTTTTCTTCCTGTCTCTGTACTCCTTTGACTCTGCAAAATTAGCAGATTTCTGCTTACTAGTAGAAGAGTGCCATTTATCTTTGCTCTTCTGACTAGCGAGGAAAGCTTGATCTGCAAAATGCATAATGGACCTGTTCTGCCTAGACTGATCTTCTTGCAACAGAACAGAAACTAACTCCTCAAATGTTAAGGCATTTGGATTGCTTGTCATCATCAAATGAAGAGTAGAAGCAAAACTCTGATATGAATCTGGAAGACCATTCAGAAAAGTTTGCACAAGTGAACTGTCATGCAAGACTTCGTCAATAGAAATCAATTGTTCCTTCAAATCTTTGATCTTTGTCAGACAACTCTCCATGGAATCTCCTTCATTCATGTGCTCAATCTTTAATTTGTTTTCAGAGGTAAGCTACATGAGCCTCAGTCCTTTCCTGGTAGAAGGTGGTAAGTGTATCCCAAGCATCCTTTGTTGTTCCGCAAGAGCGAATGTGAGGAATAATGGCACATTAGATAGACAAGGCTATCAATGCATGTGTCTGAGCATCTCTTCCATCCCAACGAATTTGCTCTACAGTAGGTGCAACAGGCACCATGAACAAGAACATGAAGAATATCGCCATCTTCAACGCCATCTGCATCACCTTCGGCAACTGTGTTTGCAAGTGTAATAGGATGTTTTTCAACACCGTGCAAAATATTCCACATTCCTTTGTAACCAATACATGACATATCATATAAGCCCATAATGGGTAATTGGTAACATCCAACTTATCCTAAACAGCCAACATACGGAATACATCACTTCTATCAGCCATGGCCACTGACTAAAATACCTTGATGCAGAAAAATGATTGTATCTCAAAAAGTTGAACAAAACTATCCTGTCAAGTTCTTCCAAACTTGTAGCCGACTTCGAGAGGCTTATACTGGCGAACCGAAACTTGTATATATGTTTGGCACAAAAAGACAAAATTGTGTGTTCGGAGGCTGAAACGAGCTCAAATCGCGATTTTGGCATCACATAGCTGTTGGAAATTAAGTAGGCCCATAACAAATTCCACAGGTCCCATAGGTTCAGGATCTACAACACAGATTCCAGCATCTTCCAAAATTAACAAACATGAACATACCCCACTTAATTATACAATGATGAGACAAAGATAGAGAGAGATTAGACAACATGTTCAAGGTGTTACGTAAGCCACTGTTTACTCACACTATCATATATACAAATGTCAAGTTACAATGTGGGAGTCCAAATCTGAACCACTCTATGTGAATAGAAATAGATGGAAGAGCGAATGTACAGAATTTACAAGAATCTTCGGATGTAGGGACATAAATCTGAATATGTATGAGATGTATGACATGATAGGTTGTAGAAGAGTGAATATGAGTGACAGAAAGAGGAAAGATCAGTGTGAAACTGATATTCAGCAAACCCTAATCTAATTTTAGGCTATGGAAGACCCTAAATCAGATGTGTGTGTGATAGATCACATACTTACAGAATTAGCATAGAATGCTAACATGTTGCTTCCATAAATCCTCATACTCATGTGGAAACACCTCTAACATCTCATCTGAATGCATGTAGCATGCATGTACTGATTCTCCTTTATGTATGCCGAATAGGACTTCTTCTGATATGGATGCCATTGCCTCCATAAGCTCCAAGTAGTACCTGTGTGCATAAAGAGAATATGTACATGAATAATTAACATAAGATGCAATCTTATGTTAAGCTCCATCCAATGTCTTTGAAGTACACCAAAATCTTCATGTAGAAGACAATCTTCAAGTACATAATGTAGATGGCTGATCCACACCACGAAGCTGTTGATAAGTCCTCTCCATAAGCAAGAGTGTGAGCACACTCTTCTCCAAGAAGAACTCCATAGCTGCTCCTCAACATGCTCCTAGAGTGCACCATGGCTGCTCCATGAGTGCTAGAGCACTACCTCCTCAAGAGAGGGACAAAACTGGCGTTGGCTAGTCTTGGATAACTCTAAAAGTGACCCAAGGACTCTCTTTTATAGGCCTCAAGAACTTCTAGCGATAAAATAAAGCTAGGGCGAATTTTTCCCACGAAAAGCTGATTTTTAAATTGGATCGCTATTTTTAAGTGAGTTTGCTTTATTTTAAAGTTGCTTTTAGCTAACTTCTAAACAAAATAAAAAAATGAATCCGTCTTGGGACTTGTGACTAAAAACTCACAACTTTAGTGTATTATGAACACTAGCTGGTTCATGTTTGGCTGTACTAACTCAACTCATTCAACTCTCATGAGTCTCACCAAAATTTCATAATTATGATGTCATCTTGTCTTCATCCTTGTTCTATCTGTATACCTCTTTCCTTCAGAATCTGGTATAAACATAAATGTGCGCACCTCTGAAACATACCTCTCTGAAATATCAAGTTTCTCTTCAATAGAACTCTGGAACTTTCTCCCGAACAGAAACATCTAACAGGAACTTTCTCCAGACATTCTCCTTCTTCCTTCTTCTTTCAAAGCTGGAACATAAAGAGAAACTAACAAAGGAAATATAGGAATACCTGAAGGTATGACTCTGCATTCTTTCACATATGGTTAAAAATAAGTCTTCATGTTTTATCACCCCCCTTGGATGATTTAACACTAGTATCCAAAATTCTTCAAATATATCAGACTTTATGAAATCTGGAACGTTTTCCTTCTTTCAATAAATCTGATCTTCAGTGATCAATACCTGTATCTGAAACAAAATCTCTGAACCCTTTTTATTAGCATTGCAGTTGCCAATAGCTTTCACTGTCACTCCTCATCTTTCCATATTATAGAGTAAGGTTAGATGATCTATTACATGATAACAAAAAACCTTACTAAAAGCATTTTAGGATCCATAATCTTCTGCAACATAACAAGTATCTTCTTCTATTTCTCTGCAACACTAATCTGATAGATTCTGAATCTTTGACTTACTTCTTCCAATGTTAAGAACTTGACAAGCAAAGGATAAATATCTGACTCATAAATACTCAAGATCTTCAAGACCATACAAGATCTATCAAGATCTTACAAGATCTTTCCAACAAAATACCTGTGTAGAATCTGCTCTTATCAAACCTTCATGACTAAATGTTTGATTTGCTATCTAAATGTCTTTAAATGTCCATGCTTCTTACATAAAGTTGTAAAACTTTTCTTCAACTAAATCCTTGTCAAGAATCTGTAACATCTACTAAAACACAAGTGGACAAACTCTCACCTTGAGAATCTCCAAAAGTTGCAAGTTGATATTTCATATCTTCATATTCTTCCCGGTGAAATGTGATAGTATATGCTTGACTTTCTTTTGGTTAACTGAACTTCTCAATCAAGTGATAGGATCTAATGGAACACCTTTTTGAATACAAGCATGTATCCAAAAAACAAGACAAACATAGAAAGTAGATTCTCCACCTGACTGGTACATCGAAAACTCTGAATTTTTCTGAATTTTCTGAATTTTCTGAAAATACTGAAATTTCTGAATTTTTATCCTGAAAAAAATCTGAATTTTCTGAATATATTGAATATACTCAATATGAGGTGACTTTTCCAAACCAAAAAACCTCACTTCAAGTCTCCAACCTCTGCTACAAATACTCTTTTACCTCAAGAGTTAGGTCAAGAAGAAAAATACTTCTTTGCAACTTGTCATATACCAAGTAGCTTTGTAATGACACTCCAAGAATTCTTTGAGCGAACATATAGCTGATTGCTCAAAATCTTCAACTCATACATAACTCATACACATATGAGTCAAAACATATAAGCTTCCTTAGGTACCTGTTGCTTTTCTCTCAATGCAATTCTTTGTCCAAACATCCTTCAAATCTCTTCATAGCTGCTCTTCTAAGATATGACCTGCAAATGATAATCTGATAGTAGAAACTAATACCTTTGATTTGATGTTGATTTGGTTCCTTCATCTTCTCCAAACCATTTGTTCTTCCTTGAATTTGAAGTAGTCTTCTCTTCATCAAGTTTTGGTCTTCAAACAATACTTCTGTAAAGTATTTTCATACTCTTCCAAAAGTATTCGACTGCCAACAGATCATCAACTTCATACTCCACACTGATAAATAAACATGTGACGGAATTGTCTAATTCTCAAATCTCTACTCATCTAGATTAAGTGTGTATGTCAAATGTCAAATGTTAGAAGAGGCTCTTAAATCATATGTTGTAAACCTAGGAGTTTGGGAACCTGGGAATCTGAGAACCTGAATGCTCTGATATCAAATGTTGGAAATTAAGTAGGCCCATAACAAATTCCACAGGTCCCATAGGTTCAAGATCTACAACACAGATTCCAGCATCTTCCAAAATTGACAAACATGAACATACCATACTTAATCCTACAATGATGAGACAAAGATAGAGAGAGATTAGACAACATGTTCAAGGTGTTACGTAAGCCACTGCTTACTCACACTATCATATATACAAATGTCAAATTACAATGTGGGAGTCAAAATCTGAACCACTCTATGTGAACAGAAATAGATGGAAGAGCGAATGTACAAAATTTACAAGAATATTCAGATGTAAGGACAGAAATCTGAATATGTATGAGATGTATGACATGATAGGTTGTAGAGGAGTGAATATGAGTGATAGAAAGAGGAAAGATCAGTGTGAAACTGATATTCAGCAAACCCTAATCTAATTTTAGGCTATGGAAGACCCTAAATCAGATGTGTGTGTGTGATAGATCACATACTTACAGAATTAGCATAGAATGTTAACATGTTGCTGCCATAAATCCTCATACTCACGTGGAAACACCTTCTCTAACACCTCAGCTGAATGCATGTAGCATGCATGTACTGATTCTCCTTTATGTATGCCGAATAGGACTTTTCTTAATATGGATGCCACTGCCTCCATAAGCTCCAAGTACTACTTGTGTGCATAAAGAGAATATGTACCTGAATAATTAACATAAGATGCAATCTTATGTTAAGCTCCATCCAATGTCTTTGAAGTACACCAAAATCTTCATGTAGAAGACAATCTTCAAATACATAATGTAGATGGCTGATCCACACCACCAAGCTGCTGATAAGTAAGTCCTCTCCATAAGAAAGAGTGTGAGCACACTCTTCTCCAAGAAGAACTCCATAGCTTCTCCTCAACATGCTCCTAGAGTGCACCATGGTTGCTCCATGAGTGCTAGAGCACTACCTCCTCAAGAGAGGGACAAAACTGGCGTTGGCTAGTGTTGGATAACTATAAAAGTGACCCAAGGACTCTCTTTTATAGGCCTCAAGAACTTATAGTGAGAAAAATATAGGGCAAATTTTTTCCACAAAAAGCTGATTTTTAAATTGGATCACTATTTTTAAGTGAGTTTGCTCTATTTTAAAGTTGCTTTTAGTTAACTTTAAAAATAGCTTCTTGACCTTCTTTTTTACACTTCTGACTACCCGATGAATGATTTGACAATATTTTTATGATCCTCATGCCGAGAGCTATCAAATGAGGTCAAAACCCCATTTTTGTGCCAAATGACTAAGTACCAAAATTAGGGTTTCTACCCTAAATGGATTTTGGACTGATGTGACATTGTTTTCCAACAATAGCAAAGCTGTTTTGAACTACTAATCATCTTGAGTATGCTCACCAAACTTCGTGCGATTTTGAGACTATGGCCCTAGGGGTGGCGATGATGCCCTAGATGAAACGACGACATGCTCTGATACTAGTTGTTGGAGTTTGAAGTCTACGGAAGCACACAAACGACACAAGGAAGAAGAAGAAGCTTGGAGCACAACACACAATACAAAACGTATTACCAAGAGGATGTACAAAGATAAGTAGCCCATTAAGGTAATAGGCATATGTACAAGCAAAAAACCTCCTAAAGAGCGAAAAAAGTGCTCCGGCGGTCCTAGTGTGTTCACACACATCACTACCTAAATATATCAACATTGTTATGTAGTCCCCATTTCTCACCTCGACTTCATCCTTTGTGTATTATTGTTGTCTAATGTTGAATTTCAGAGTGCAAGAGGCAACCAGAATAGAAAGAGGATGCACACACACACACACACACATATATATATATATATATATATATATATATATATATATATATATATATATATATATATATATATAGATATAGATATATTACATGCATATTGTTTACATAGACACATATGAACTATGTACATATTACATACATGGTTATTAGTGCATATATAATCATATTATCATACATTATTACATATGTCATACATATTACACTGTACATTATACATAGATGATAATAGATATTGCCATTATTCATAATAGATATATAATCATATATACATACATTATTACATATGTCATACAATGTACATTATACATACATAGATGATAATAGATATTGCCATTATTCATAACACATTCAAGAACCATGAATCAATATTAAAAGTCCATGAATTATAATTTGATAATTCGACATTTCAACTTTGCATACATTGTATGGAAATTCAATAATCATTGATCACGATTCTCGATTCAACTTAATAAATTCACATGTATCATGTGTTTGTAGATTATGTAAATATCAAAACATACATGATACGACTCACGGGACAAAACATCAAGATTCAAGTTTCCAAACTTTGACATAATTCAAAACAAAAAACACATTCACGTAAGTTATAACATCATACATGTAACATAAGTAAACACTAACGAATGTCCAAACTAAATTGTCAGTTTTCCAAGTGTCAAGTTACAATACAAATTTCCATGTCATAATTCATATCATAGCGATGATCATTAGTGTCTAGCCTCTCCACTAAGGGAACCAATAGACACATTCACATAATCTCCATCTCTAAAATGTTGCCATCATCATCATATGATGGTTTTCTAAGATATTTGTCGAGGATTATATTTTCCTTTGTCATAGAAGATTGAGTATATTTACTACTCGATTCACATCGTAAATATGCAATAGTGGAATTCCTATGCGGTTGATGGGACTTTGAGCCACAAACTATGACCTCTGAGGGAGATCGTGTCTGATTCACTCTCCGATTCTAAAGCAAAAGCTTGGGATTATCTACATTTACCTATTTAAACATAAAACAAAAAATAAACATGTTATTAAAAAAGAACATAAAAATTTTACAATCAAGAGTTTAAGCTGAATGCTTCAATTTTTACTTGACCTGTTAACGAAAATCTCATGCATGGAATGAAGTATCCATAGTTTAGAGAGACAATAAATGAGTTTCTCTAACTCTTTCATGCTCAATTTGTTGTGAATCTTAATGTTTATGAGAAAATAGGCAGGTCGATTTCTCTCACGACCTCTAAGTGAGTAATCTGGAAAAAAAATGGACATATGAGTCATGTTGTTAATACATAAATTACTACATCAATAATTATGATTCATGACTGATATATGACTGATATATGAAAAAATTGAAAATAAAGTAAAAATTAAGAATGCATACCTTTGCAAGAATGGGTATAACATATCTTTGGAGTGTTGGCGTTTGATAGTTGAAATTCTCCTATCAAAAGAGAGGATCCACTAATGAATCTCTCTTCCAAATTATGGAAGAAGCCAAAGCACTACGTCTTTGATCATAATAATTAATAAAATCTTGTAAGAATATATTGTAATGATCAGTTCAGAGAATGTTTGGAAGATATGTGTCTCTATCTTTAGAAAATGAAGAATCCATGAATAAAGATTGCTCTTTTTGCATGTTCAAAATTTAGATTTCCAACATTCAAATAAAATATTTATGCTATATAGTATGTTGGAAATCTAAAGTTTGTACATGCTAATTTTTTTCCCCCTTTGTAACTTGTCATAGGTTAATCATCAAAATCTTGTCCAAATCATTACAAATAACATGTCAAACTGTGCTTCTATGGAAAGGAAGTTAGAGAAGAAGCTCCTAACCATAATATGGACTCCTTGTGGCACCCATTGCCTTGATCTTCTTATGGAAGACATTAGTAGATAAGAGTGGGTAAAAAGATTATATCAGAGGTTATCTCCGTTGTGGATTTCATAAACTCTAAGATGAGGTGTGTATCATTTATTATTCATATTTAAATTTGGAGCTAAAAAAGCCATCGAAGTTATGATTTGAAGCCATGTGGATTCTCTTGGATCACTTTTTTGAAGTTCAAAATAAACTTCAAAAGGCAGTTGTTTCATAAGAATTCATGGAATGGTCAGATGGAGAGCTGATTTCCCATTAAGAAGAGTATTCAAAGATTATGTGTGAAAGAGTCCTCTTACAATTTGATGAACGAACCGAACCAAAACTGGGAGAGTGCACAGTATAATAGTGTGATAGTGTGACAATGTCATAGGGACAAGGCGTAGTGCAGAGTCCAAAGTGTGACAGTAAACACTATACAGTAGAGGATTCGAGAAACACCGGCAAACATGACTAAAATTAAAAAAAAAAACGTGAATTGAAAAACGCAAACCTAGACCGAACGAGAATAAATGAACCGAAACAGGTGCCGAATCATGAACGGACGTCGAGAAGTACACCTTTGCATATGCGTGCAAGCTTTGATACTGTTGATATATTTAGGTAGTGATGTGTGTGAACACTCTAGGACTGCCGGGGCACTTTTTTCCCTCTTTAGGAGGTTTTTTTCCCCCGGCTTGTATATACGCCTATTGCCCTAATGGGCTACTTATCTTTGTACATTCTCTAGTAATACATTCAGTCTTGTGTGTTGTGCTCCGAGCTTCTTCTTCTTCCTTGTGCTGTTCGCGTGCTTCCGCAGACGTCCAACTCCAACAATTGATATCAGAGCAGGTCGTCGCTTCTTCTAGGGCGCCATCGACACTCCTCCGTTTGCAGTCTCAGATTCGCACGAAATTTGGTGAGCATACTCAGGGTGTTTCCGAGATCAAAACATCTTTGCTTTGTGGTGCCAAAATCGTGATCTGAGCTCGTTTCGGCCTCCGAACGCACTATAGCAGCGCTTGTGCAGGCTATTTCGTCCTTTTGTGCCAAAGGTATATACCAGTTTCTGTTCGCCAGTTTAAGCGTCTCGAAGTCTGCTACAGGTCTAGCAGAACTCGTTTGGGCAGTTCCGCTCAACTTTTTTAGATACAGTCAATTTTCTGCATCAAGGTATTTTAGTCACCGGCCATGGCTGAAAGCAGTGATGTATTCCGTATGTTGGCTGTTGAGGATAAGTTGGATGGTACCAACTACCCATTATGGGCTTATATGATGCGACATGTGCTGGTTGCAAAAGGATTGTGGAACATTGTGCAGGGTGTTGAAAGACGTCCTGTTACACCTGTAACGACAGGTACTGCAAATACAGGTGTTGGAGCTGATGAAGATGGTGTCGAAGATGATATTCCGCAGATTCCTGTTCGTGCTGCTGTTTCTGTTGCACCTACTGCAGAGCAGATTCGTTGGGATGGCAGAGATGCCCAGGCACATGCATTGATAGCTTTGTCTGTCAAACGTGCCATTATTCCTCACATTCGCTCTTGCAGAACAGCAAAGGATGCTTGGGATACACTTACCACTTTGTACCAGGCTAGGAATGAGGCTCGTGTTGCTTACCTCCGAAAACAGATGGAGAGTGAGCACATGAATGAAGGTGATTCTATGGACAGTTTTCTTACAAAGATCAAAGACCTGAAGGAACAATTGATTTCTGCTGATGAGGTTATACCAGATAGCTCACTTGTGCAGACCGTTCTGAATGGTCTTCCTGATTCATATCAGAGTTTTGCCTCTACTCTTCGGTTGATGATGAAAGGCAATCCGAATGCCTTGTCATTTGAGGAATTAGTCTCTATTCTATTGCAGGAAGATTAGTCCAGGCAGAACAGGTCCATTATGCGTGTTGCAGATCAAGCTTTCCTGGCTAGTCAGAAGGGCAAAGGAAAATGGAGCTCTTCTACTAGTAAGCAGAAATTTGCAAATGCTGCACATTCGAAGAACCAAGACAAAGATGAGAAAAAATCAGAAAAGCAGAAATTGTTTTGTAAGTACTGTAAAGGCAATGATCATATCATAAAGAACTGTCCAAAACTGGCTGCTAAAGAGGCAAAGAAGAAAGAGGCTGGAATGGTTGTTGCAGAGGCCTCTACACCTAAAACAGAGTCTACAAATCTTGTGCAGGAAGAAGAATGGGCGTTTACTACTGTCTGTAGTTTTGACCCATCTTCTCCTGATCAGTGCATGTCTGCAGTAGACTCAGATGTTTGGTACTTTGACAGTGGGGCGACCAAACATATTACCTCGCAGCGCAGTTTCTTCTCTTCACTTGAGCCTGCTCCTACAGGGAATACTGTCACATGCGCCAATAACTCCTCTTATCCTGTTATGGGAGTTGGTAAGATCATTCTGACTACTGCTGATGGTAGTTCTTTCACTTTGTCAGATGCTTTATTTGTGCCAGGGATCAAAAAGAATCTGTTATCAGTTTCTGCATTAGCCAAGATTGGCTTGGTTGTGAAATTTGTTGATGACAGGTGTACAGTCCATGATCTCTCAAATGGCGATGTGATTATTGCTTCTGGCATTTTATGTCGTGGGCTGTATAAGCTCATAGACTATGAAAGATCTGTGAATGATTCGGCATGTGCAATTCATGATTCTAAGGCTATCTCAGATGCAAAGCTTTGGCATGCACGCTTTGGTCATCTGAATTTTGCTAGTTTGTTACGCCTGCAGAAATCTGAAATGGTGTCCTCTTTGCCCAAACTTGAGGCACCTGGAAAACATGTTTGTGAAGGCTGTATTTTGGGCAAAATGCAGCGTTCTTCCTTTCCAAAAGATGGTTCAGTTCGGGCTACGCAGAAATTGCAGCTTGTACATAGTGATGTCTGTGGTCCTATGCAGACACCCTCTTTTGGAAATTACCTTTACTTCGTGACTTTCATTGATGATTTTTCCAGGCATGCATGGGTATATCCACTCAAAGCAAAGTCCGAAGTGTTCATGTGCTTCAAACAGTTTTTGGTTTTAGCTGAAAATCTATCAGCATGTAAAATGGGCACCCTCCGTTCTGACCGAGGGGGGGAATATATGTCTTCAGATTTTAATGCATTTCTGGCTGAACGTGGGATAAAACACCAGTGTACAGTGCCGTATACACCTCAACAGAATGGAGTTGCTCAACGAAAGAACAGGTCACTCATGGAGATGGCGAGGTGCATGGTCAAAAGTCAGGCTTTACCACAGTTTCTGGCTTGAGGCTGTCATGTGTGCAGCATATGTACTGAACAGGTGTCCCACTAAAGCGTTGCAGTCTATCACTCCATATGAGGCTTGGCATGACCGCAAGCCATCTGTTGCTCATCTGCGTGTTTTTGGTTGTTTGGCATATGCATTAGTGCCTGAACAACATCGCAGAAAATTGGATGATAAGGCAGTAAAATGTATTTTTGTTGGGTACAGTTCTGAAAGTAAAGGCTATCGTCTGTATCATCCACAGACTAAACGCATCGTCTGTATCATCCACAGACTAAACACATTCTGGTTAGCCGTGATGTTGTCTTTGTGGAAGATGCTATTCAGCCATTGCTTTCATGTACTAAGGAGACATCTGTTAGCTCCAAAGACATGTATGATACTTTGATGCCTCTTTTTACAGGTGGACAGGCTAGTGCTGGTCCTAATGAGGCAACTTCTCAGCCTTTGCAGGTTTCATATGATGATGCAGATCATTCCATTTCTGATGCAGATTTACATGATGCACTTGTTGATGAGAGAGCTGATATTGAGCAGGCAAAAACTATGCCAAAATGGCTGGTGCAGACTTTGCGTGACAGCAAATTAGATGCACCTTTGTCATATCGTACTCGTTCAGGCTCTCATAGTGCCTCCTTTGCATCAGATTGCTATGCTATGGCTGCATCTAGTCTCTGTGATGAGAATGAGCCTGTTTCTTTTGATGAAGCACAAAATTCAGAAAATTGGATGGCTGCTATGCAATCTGAATATGATGCTATAATGAAGAATGGTACATGGTCTTTATGTGACTTGCCTCCAGGCAAGAAGGCCATTGGCACTAAGTGGGTATACAAGCTAAATCGTAAACCTGATGGTACAGTTGACAGGTATAAGGCTAGGCTTGTTGCAAAGGGTTATGCGCAGGAAAGAGGCATTGATTTTGATGAGACCTTTGCACCTACATGCCGTATGACTACTGTTCGGAGCATTTGTGCACTTGCAGCCCATCATGGTTGGAATGTACATCAGTTGGACATTTAAACAGCATTTCTGAATGGTGACTTGCATGAAGAAGTGTATGTTTTTCAGCCCCGTGGCTTTGTGCAGAAAGGGCATGAAAACCAGGTGTGCAGGTTAAAGAAGGAGTTATATGGTTTAAAGCAAGCACCACGTGCTTGGTATGAGAAGATACATGCCTATCTGATTGCACATGGTTTTGAGAACAGTCCAACTGAAAGCACCTTATATGTTAAACGTGCTAATGATGTGCTTCTGATCATTGTTGCCTATGTTGATGACATGCTGCTCACTGGTCCTATTGAGACACATATTGCTGACTTTAAGGCTGATTTGCATGCCTCATTTGAGATGTCTGATTTGGGGCATTTGCATCACTATTTGGGCATTCAGTTTATGCACGTTGATGGTGGAATGGCTTTGTGTCAAACGAAATATATTGACACATTATTGCAGCGTTTTGGCCTTGAAGACTGTAAGCCTATTGCCACTCCTATGGAGACAGGTTTACGATTGAGTCTTCATGATGCTGGAGATGCATTTGATGCTGTTCTCTATCAGCAGGCTATTGGATGCTTGATTTACTTATGCATTACTCGGCCAGATATTCAATTTGCTGTCTCACAGATGAGCAGGTTTATGCATTGCCCAGGAGTCACGCATTGGAAAGCGGTTAAGCGCATCTTTCGCTACTTGAGTGGTACTCGGCTACTTGGGTTGTTTTATCCCAAGGGGGGATCACTACCGCCAGATTTGCATGCTTTTTCTGACTCAGATTGGGCTGGTTGCTATGACACTCGTGTGTCCACCAGTGGTTTTTGCTTCATGCTTGGTAGCTCATGTATATCTTGGTTGAGCAAGAAGCAGCCTACTGTGGCCACTTCCAGTTGTGAGGCTGAGTATAGGGCAGCTTTCACAGCGATTGTTGAGTGTGTGTGGCTCGGACGCCTTATGGCTGATTTGGGTGTTGGCCAGTCTTCTGCCACCACCATCTTCACTGACAGTCAGAGCACATTGGCAGTTGCGAGGAACCCTGTGTTCCATGCTCGCACTAAGCACATTGAGGTGCATTATCACTATGTCAGGGAGAGGTTCTCTGCTGGGGAGATCAGCTTGGCATATGTGCCCACGCAGGAGAACATTGCAGACCTTTTCACGAAGGCTTTGCCTAGGGAGAAGTTTGAAGCTTTCCGCAAAGCTTTGGGCTTACTTCCTTTTGTGGAGTGATTTCCACATAGCTTTGCACTTCCTTACACATGAGTGCCAGCTCCTTGTTCACCGCATCACTCCCAGGGGGGATTTGTTGATATATTTAGGTAGTGATGTGTGTGAACACTATAGGACTGCCGGGGCACTTTTTTCCCTCTTTAGGAGGTTTTTTTCCCCCGGCTTGTATATACGCCTATTGCCCTAATGGGCTACTTATCTTTGTACATTCTCTAGTAATACATTCAGTCTTGTGTGTTGTGCTCCGAGCTTCTTCTTCTTCCTTGTGCTGTTCGCGTGCTTCCGCAGACGTCCAACTCCAACAGATACCACTCTAAACGGAATCTTGTAGACACACATACGTAGAGATAATACAAAAGTGAAATCTCACAAAAACACACATAAAATAGAGAGAGACAAAGCTCAACACAAGATTGGGTATAATCTCCTCCCAAATACTCTGATGCACGAGTCTCTCAGAATACGTGTATTTATAGGTATTTTCATTATATCCTCAATAGAAGATACATGAAGGTGGCGCTTCGAAAAGCATGCGTTTAAGAAAAATCTGCATTATTTACAAAACTTCGCTTTCTAATCGATCTACTATTTTTACAAAAATATATAAAATACTATCTTTTAAACATCCTCAAAAATGTCAGAGTAAATCCACGCGCATTCACTCTCTCATGATTCTTCACTTACTAAATCCAAACACAATCACATTAAAAACCTCTAGAAATTAAAATCCATTTAATATTCCATTATTCCATAAAGTATAGCATACCTCTCAATTGACAAGCAGCCTCGAATGTCTTAAGTTTTTTAATGTGATTGTGTTTTGATTTCGCAGGCGAAGAATCATGAGGGCATGCATGCGCGTGGATTTACTTTGACATTTTTGAAGCTATTTAACACGTAGTATTTTATATATTTTTGTGAAAATAGTAGATCGCTTAAAAAAGCGATGTTTTGTAGAAAAAGCAGATTTTTCGTAAACGCATGTTTTTCGAAGTGTCGCCCTCATGTATATCTTGTTCACGATATAATGAAAATACCTATAAATACACGTACTCTGAGAGACTCGTCCATCAGAGTATATGGGGGGAGATTGTGCTCAATCTTGTGTTCAGTCTTGTCTCTCTCTATTCTATGCGTGTTCTTGTGAGATTTCGTTATTGTATTATCTCTGCATACGTGCATCTACAAGATCCGATTTACAGTGGTATCAAAGCTTGCGCACATCTGCGGAGGTGTACTTTTTTGCATCCGTTCATGATTCGACACGTGTTTCGGTTCTTTTATTCTCGTCCCGTCAAGGTTTACATTTTTCAATTCACATTTTTAAAAAAAAACTTTAGTTATGTTCACTGGTGCTTCTCGAATCCGCTACTGTCTATTAGTCTACTGTTTACTGTCACACTATCATAGTGCTCAGAAACGGTGTTTATGGGCCCCAGAAACAGTTTTGCCGTTTCTGGAAACGGTCCGGCCCAGAAACGTCGTTTCTGGGATTTTTTTTTTTGACTTGTTCTTTGGTTGCGGATTGTCGAACCCTTTGTTCTCGCTTCTGCCGCTTGCAAAATCAGAGAGAGAGAGAGAGAGAGAGAGAGAGAGAGAGAGAGAGAGAGAGAGAGAGAGAGAGAGAGAGAGAGAGAGAGAGAGAGAGAGAGAGACTCGGTTCTCAGCTGCTGAAAGCCTTCAGGTGACTTTAACACTTTGTTTTTTCCGATTTCTTCCATTCTATAATACTATTGTGTCTTGTAAGTTGTGTAATAGTGTATGTACATGAATGCATGACATGTTTATCATGTATGTATATACTAAATATTATATATAATATAGTATTTGTATATATTAAATTCTAATGACTATAAATGTATGAGCATTGAGTGCATGTGTGTGCATTGTGTGTGTATGGAGCACGTGTGTTTGAGTGCATGTGTATGCATGAGTGCATATGTGCGTATGAGTGCATGACACATGTGCATTGTGTGTGTATGTACTATGGAGCAAGTGACAAGTGTGTATGTGTGCATTGTGTGTAATATGTATGGAGCAAGTGTGTATGAGTGCATTGTGTGTGTATGAGACTTGAGTGCATTGTGTGTGTATGAGTGCATGTCTGTGCATTATCTATCATGATTCATCTATCTATGACATGCTGCGTGCAGTGTGCACTATGTAGACAGTAGTATCATGTATGTAGTCATATGTATTATACTATTATGTAATATGTGTATGTATGTACAATGTTCTTTTGTGTGCACTATGTGTGAAATTATGTATGTATACATAATACATATGACTACAATGTTCTTTTGTGTGCACTATGTGTGAAATTATAAATAGTACCATGTATGTTGCAACTTGAGTCTTGCATGCATCATTCATCATGAGCCTACTATCTAGTATGATGTATTACTAAAGTCTAATTTTCTTTATGTATGTAGATTCTCTAGCAGCAAGCTGAATATTAGACATGGCTCCAGATCCCTACTGGAGATATGTCAAAAAGATTGGAGACTATTCTGGTGGAGGTGGATCAAGAAAATGGAAGTGTAATTTTTGTGGATATGAAAAGATAGGTTTTGTGACAAGAGTGAAGGACCACCTTGTACGTGTCCGATGTAGAGATATGGGACCATGCAAAGAGGTCCCTAATGATGTGTATGCAGGGCTTGAGGCATGGAGACGGTCATGGATGGGAATGCTCTCATGTGATGAGGAAAAGGAAGAAGAAGGCACCCAAACAACTACCTCAAGCCAATGTGTTGGCACTTCAAAGAGAACTAGAGTTGAAAGCTCTAGTATTCATGCCTCCTCTAGTGTGGGTGAAGGTCTTAGTGCAATAAGGACACCTTTACCCAAAGTGGACAGCCATGCAAGAGGTTCTTTGCAAAGTGCAAGCGTCAAAGTTAGCTTGCAAAAGCAAGCAATGAGAGAGGCCACTAGGGAAATCACTCGATTAATCATTCGTTGTGCTATCCCCTTCAATTTGGCTAGGACCGCTCAATGGAAAAACACCATAAAATTGATTAGCCGCATTAGATGTGAGTGGGAAGGTCCTTCAGTAGAGACATTGCACACTAAGGAATTAAAGAAGGAAAAGGCAAGTGGAGCTTGAGTTTTTGCGGGATACATGGAAGAAGTATGGATGCACCATCTTGTGTGATGGTTGGTCAGATGCCTGCAAGAGGCATGTGTATAATGTTATTGTCTCATGTTGTAAGGGGTCCATGTTTTGGAAAGCTATAGATGCATCAACTCCTTGTCTTACCATTAGAGGTACCTTCCATTGGTAATTGGTTGAGTATATTATTTTGATTTCCTGTGCATTGTATATTATGTAAAGTGTAAATTCTAATTTTTGAATTTTTTTTATTATTATAGGTGCATATATTTGGGAGCATATAAAAATTGTCATAGAGGAGATTGGGGCTCATAATGTGGTACATGTGATAACAAGTAATGGAGGCAATTGTGTTTCCATGGGGAATTTACTTGAACAAGAATATCCTTCTATTGTTTGGACCCCATGTGCTTCTCATTTCCTAGATCTTTTGATTGAGGATGTGGGCAACATACTTTGGGTGCATGCAGTCTTTGCCACAACAAGAAGTATGGTTAGATTTGTGACCAAACGTCCAAAGATGTTGGCTATGTTTCAAGCTAACAGTAAGCTGGAGATCCTCAAGCCCGCCGTCACGAGGTTTGCTTACATGTTTGTGGTATTAGAGAGACTTGTTCGTGTGCGAACAAATTTGATTCACACAATCAGCAGCGATGAGTGGATTGCTTGGGATAAAAGCACCACTCCAAAGTTCTTGCAGTTTAAACGCAATGTAATGAACGAGTCTTGATGGGTTTAGGCAGAGGGTTTAGTTAAAACCCTAAACCCTATATACACCGTCCTACGCATCACCGACATGGAGGGAAGTACAATGGGTCTTCTCTATGAGTATATGGACAAAATTGGAGAGGCTCTGAATGAAAACACATACTTATCTGTTGAGGAGTAAGTTTTTTTCCATGTTTTATGTTTTCATTACTCTTTAATCTTGGTTAGTCATTATATCAGCATGACATATGCAATGTATTAATTCTTGAATTTTCTTTTTATAATTGTAGAGTGGAAGAGATACGACAGGTATGGAATAGGTGTTGGGATTGGTTTCACATACCAATTCATGCTGTCGCTCACATATTGCATCCATTATGGAGTAGTGAGGATCGGCTTCAGAGTGAGGAGCTAGATTTCGGCTTTCAGGAGTACATACAACATTATAGTGGTGGTGATTTAGAGATCATCCGTCTCATAGAGGATGATCTTGCTTTTAGGAATGAGACACACCACTTTGGTAGACCGACAACAAAGCTCCGAGAGACTTAGATCTAGCCTATCTCATGGTGGGAGAAATATGATGCATGTGCACCTACATTGGTAATTTTCTTATTTACTTTGATTTTATTATTTACTAATTAGTGCTTCTCAAGATTATGTTTTTGCTAATTTAATATCATTATGTTTTTGCTTAACAAAAATGTATTGCTCTTCGAGTTCTCTCTCAAGATTGTAGCTTTGGATCTTGTGAGAGAAATTGGAGTGCATGGGCTCTTTTTCACAGAAAAAAGAGAAATAAACTTATGACAGCCCAAGTTGAGAGACTTGTCTTCTGCAATGCCAACTTGAAGCTTTTAGAGAGACTTTCAGCATCTCCTGATCCTATACAGATAGATGTTGATAAGCTTGATATTGAGAAGGTGCACCACGCTCTAGAGATTCCTTAGGAGGATAAAGATCTTTACACTTTGCTCTATGAGGAGTCCATTCAGCCCGCACATGATAGACGCTCACGACGCCATACTTTCTTTTCCTTATTACATT
>CM035439.1:51770912-51775912 GCA_020310875.1 Ceratopteris richardii | reverse complement strand
GGAATAGTATTGGACATGTGGCTAAGGCTTTGGGGAAATTATTGTATACTCCTATCTCTACTCCCAATAAGAACAGAATATGTTTTATGTGGAATACCTCCATGCTATTTCCAAAGACTCTTGTATAAATGTACCTAATGTGGGGAGGATTGTTATTTATCTTAAATGGGGAAACATGGCTGAGGCTTGTTTTCATTGTGGCAACTTAGGGCACTACTCGAAAAACTGCCCCACTTTAAAAAAATGAAGGAGTGGACCTCATTCCTACTTGCCCCAGAAGTAAAATTCTGGTACCAGAGGAGCAAGTTTTTGGACGACCAAGGAACATGCCTACTACTTTGAACTCGCACGGCAGTGACTCTCTTAGATCTACACCCCGTCAAGGTATCGACAATAAAGGAAAGGAAATAGGAGTGGAAAAACATTTACATCCTCCTACCCCGATTGTCCCAGTAAAGCTTAACGTGTATAAGAGAAGAGAGGGGGAGGGTGCGGCAAAGGATCCTCCTAGGAGAAATGGAGAGGAAGTGGGAAAGAGAACAGTTGATAATGATGGATTCACTCCTCTCACCTATAAAAAGGCTTTGCTTCGAGGGAAGCGCAGCAAATTTCAATCTGGCTATTCAGCTTTTCCTACTGACGAGGCTAATTTTGCACCTGCTTCTGATGATAACATGACAAAATTTTATGAGAGTATGGATATTGTACTTGAAGATTTGGCTCCGGCATTGGCCCACATGGAGTCTTCTCATATTGCCCCATCAACATCATGAAGCTAGCCACTTGGAATATTCAAGAGTTAGGACAATACGGGAAATGGACAAGGCTATGGAGATGGATTATAAGACATCAGTTGGATCTTTTGGCAATGCAAGAACATAAGAAATATGACCATGCGGGATTACTAGGGATTTCCAGTTGCGCTATAATGGTCTCAAGAATGGTTATTCAGGATGTCTTTTCATTATCAGAAAGGGTATCCCTTATCAAGTGTTATTTGATGATCCTCAGGGAAGATTTTTGATCATTCATCTTCTACTAGGTGAAGTATCCTATATCTGTATAAATGTGTATGCGCCGAATTCTCCGATGGAGAGAACTAAAACTTTGGAAAATATTTTGCAAGCTGTTCGTTCATGTGAGCAGCTTCAACTGTGGAACAATGCTCGTATCATAATGTGTGGTGACTTCAATATGGTTGAGATAGATACAGATTGTACAACTGCTCCCTCCTTGATCTCATTGTAGGAAAAGTGGTTGTGGAATGAAATTTTGGACCCTTTGAATTGTAAAGATTTATGGGGATATATCGGAGGTCTTACTCTTCGTTATACTTTCCATTCTAGATCGCATAGGAAGGCTATGAGCAGGTTGGACAGGTGTTACTACTCTCATATTTCTGCCCTCTCTCTTGTTTCCAAAATGTGGATTGATGCCACGATGTTGTTTTCAGATCATAGTCCTCTTTTGTTATCCCTTTTTGATACAAATTGGACAGCTTCCTGATAGATTCCATAGGATTCCTTTTAGACTCAACCATGCGTGGATTCAAACATCGGTGTTTAAAGCAAAGTTCGAGGTTCTTATTCAGCAAGTGCTGGCTTTAAAGCTTTCTGCTTCTTTGAAATGGGAAGCTCTAGTGGTGGGTATGCAAGATGTAATTCGAGATTGTGGGAAGCCCTTGGTTCTCTTAAATTAAACTTATTCCGAAGGTGGAGATCCCTAAGCAGATCGGGGACTGGAGAGCTATTTCAATGATGAATATTATCTACAAAATATTTGCTAAGATTTTCGCTCTTAGGCTTAAGCCCTTTATTCATAAAATAGTACATCCTTCCCAAATTGGATTTATTCACAAGAGATCGATTTATGATAACATTCTTATCACGCAAATTTTGATGGAACATGCTTCGATTTCGGGTAAGGAGGTGGTTGGCATGCAAATTGATTTTGAGAAGGCTTTTGATCGTGTGCGTTGGGATTTTATTGCTGCTACGCTCAAGAAACTTGGATTTGGGCTTAAATTTTGTCGTCAATTATCTGCTATATGGGTACAATACTTCCCAGCTAGAAATTAATGGAAGGCTCTCTACACCCTTTCCGGTCCAACGGTCAGTACGCAAGGGTTGTCCTCTTAGTCCTCTTTTTTATGCACTACCCTCTATACTAATGTTTTATCTCTTATAGGCTAAGATGGAATCAGGATTTATCCATGGTATTTCTCTACATGGAATTCAGCATATTGCAATTGGATTTGCCGATGATACTTTTCTTTTTGCTAAGGCGTGTGAGGAAAATATTCAACATATTCTTGATTCATTGACTCCTTTTTCGGTGGCATCCTCGCTAATCATTAATGTGGTATCATTTTTCGACATTTGGGTTATCCGCTGGGTATTAATGTGTCGACCAAAGATCAAATACAGTGAAGGATAAAAAGTAAATTGAATTTGTGGCATGCTGCGCAATGGCCACTCCATATCAGGATAAGGATAGTTCAGTCTTTTTTACAGCCCTACATCATGTATTACATATTGTTGTTAGATTGGAAGAAATGTCACTTGTATGCATTTGACTGTCTGATCAAGAATTTCCTGTGGAATAAGACACACAATCGCGCTCTGGTCTTCTCATCATGGGACTTTATATGTCAGCCTAAAAGCAAAGGAGGTCTAGGCATTCTGCATCTCCACTCCCATATGATGGCGAGACGGATAGCCTTCATCATGCGTATCACTTCTTTTTATAAACCGCTTTGGACAGACGCCTTCTGGAAGATCATGGACAATGCAAAAGTCTATTACAAGGGTAACTGGAAATTGAATGTATGGAATAAGTTCTTTTCTCACGCCCCAATACAAACTCCCTCTGCTACACTTTCAATGCTGGTTAGGAGCTTTAATCAGATTGCCTCTCTTCTTAAATGGAACGGGCTACAACGTTACTTAGGAAACTCTTTCGCCTCAGTGTCTCCATATTGGTCTTTCTTAGCCAACCCGCCTCTGGCTTATTCTCTGGGTGCAGGAGCGTGGTATTTCAACAATAAAGGAATTGATAGTATTGCAAAGTGTTATGATTTCAAGTGGGAATTCCTATCCTTTCCTGTCGTTCGGAGGGTTTATGCAATGGGGCCTTCCTACAAATCTAAATGGATTCAGTTAATCCTCTTTTTACAGCAATTCCAAATTCCTCTCTCGATTGATGTATCTCTTCCCTGGCGTGATTGGCTTTTTGCTAAGCATATACGATGGTGGAATGGTACAGCTAGAACTTATTATCTCTCTCTTGTTGATTGTAACGACATTACTTCCCAGTGCAATCTCAGGTGGAAAATGGACAAAACGCGAGCTTGGTGGCATGCAAGATTTTCAACTATTTGGAACTAATCTCTTACTTTCAAGATGAAAGTTTTTATGTGGAGGATTTCGGTGGGGCATTTCACATTGGGGGCATTTCTCTCCAAGCATGGTATACAGGGTGTTCGTTGTCCACATTGTGCCTCTTATGCGGAGACTATGCGTCATGCCTTCTGGTCATGCTCACATGTTCAAAGATGGTGGAATAGTCTCTTCCTCTTTCCCATATGGGATAGCAGGCTATCCACACTCTGCAGCACATTCCTATTGTTTGACTCTGGCAATAAAGCTTCCGATTGGGTCAGAAAGAGATGCGTTTTTTTTTTCTGCTCTAGACTATTTGGCAGCTCAGGAATAAGATGTTATTTGGGAATAAGAGATCCATTCCTCACTTCTCTTGGACATTGTGCGAAGCGAGATTGAGGTTGGATATGGATGTCATGTCAGCTCAACATAGATTGACAATCGCTTCCTTCTTGGATAGGATCTGATATCTTTAGAGCTTAATGTTTTTAGTACGATAGTAGGAAGTAGGCCAAAAGAGGAAGAAAATACCTCTCCTTCTTTTCTGTAAATTATTTTATTTTAATGCAAAAGTGATCTTCTCACCCCAAAATAAAAAATAATAAAATAAAATAAATAAATAAATAAATAAATAAATAAATAAATAAATAAATAAATAAATAAATAAATAAATAAATAAATAAATAAATAAATAAATATATATATATATATATATATATATATATATATATATATATATATATATATATATATATATATATATATATATATATATATATATATATATATATATATATATATATATGGTCATGATGACAAAATACAGTTTATTGTTGTTACCGTCCAACACATTCATGTTCTATTATGCTATGTACGCGTGTTGCTGATGTTTGAACAGATACAATATGTTCTATGCTATTGATCCATGCTCTTTAATACATTTTAATGACATAAATATGTGCAGCACCTTGTCCAAATATCAAGTGCTTGCACATCTATGTATATGCTATGTGCACATGACCTGCAAACTTCAGCAGATTTAAATGCTCTTGTCTAAGTTCACATATGCGCATATGCATGAAAACATATGTTAATAGTATAAATAATAATGTGCAAGCTATGTTAACATGTGTTATGCATGTTTAAACCTCTAGGATGTTTCTTATTGTCTTCTGTCCATGAATATATGTAAAAATTGTTTAATTTGTTGAAATATATAATACGCATAAAAAATAGTTGATATATTTGAATTTTTTATTTATAAAAAAATCCCATGTCAGGAAATGTCGGGAACTTTTTACCATACTCGTCATACGTTAGCCAAACGTCAGATGTCAGAAGTCAGAAAAACGTTAGTAACAACCTTGTATGTACGTATGTATGTATGTATGTATCTATCTATATGTGTGTGTATGTATGTATGTATGTATGTATGTATATGTGTGTGTGTATATACATATACACATACATGCACACACACATATATATATATATATATATATATATATATATATATATATATAT
The DNA here is from genome assembly GCA_020310875.1 of Ceratopteris richardii. NCBI lineage: Eukaryota > Viridiplantae > Streptophyta > Polypodiopsida > Polypodiales > Pteridaceae > Ceratopteris > Ceratopteris richardii. The sequence continues at coordinate 51,771,008 of CM035439.1, read as the reverse complement.
ATATATATATATATATATATATATATATCTATCTATCTATCTATCTATCTATCTATCTATCTATCTATCTATCTATCTATCTATCTATCTATCTAT
>CM035439.1:51753412-51758412 GCA_020310875.1 Ceratopteris richardii | reverse complement strand
TGCATTGGAAGTTGTGAGGAACCTTGTGTTTCATGCTGGCACAAAGCATATTGAGGTGCACTATCATTATGCCAAAGAGAGACTCTTTGCTTGAGAGATCAATTTGGCTTATTTGCCCACACAAGATAATGTTGTAGACCTAGAAAGGCTCTGCCTAGAGAGAAGTTTGAAGCTTTTCGCAAAGCTTTGGGCTTACTTCCTTTTATGGATTGATTTCTTTCCACATAGGTTGACACTTTCTTATACATGAGTGCCAGCTCATTTTTTACTGCACTATGTTGGAAATCAATGTCACATCAGTCCAAAATCTTTTTAGGGCAGAAACCCTCATTTTTGGCACAAAAATTGGGTAAAATTTTTATGAGCATGTAGAGCTTGAAGAGAGCTTTCTAATGGTATATGACATGCAGTCATTAAAGATCAGATTTGGGAGGAAAGCCTAACCCTAATTTTCTGTTGATTAAGGGTTTTTACCTCATTTGATAGCTCTCAGCTTGGAGGTCATAAAAATGTTTTCAGATTATTCATCAGATGGTCATAAGTGTGAAAAAGAAGGTAAAAAAGAACTTTCATAGATTAGTTTAAAAATAAAGCAAAAGCTATTAAAAACTTGCGTTGAGTTAAAAAAAAAAAAAAAACGATCAGCTTTATTTAACTTCGATCGCCAAGTTTTTACAAAAAAGCTGCTTTCTGATTGCTAGGAACTTAGTAGCCTATATAAGAAGGCACTTGGTCACTTATTTGATTATCCCAACACAAGCTAATGCTAGCTTAGGCCTCTACAGGAGGTGGTGGTGCTCTAGCACTCATGGGGCAGCCATGGTACACTTTAGGAGCAACTTTGTGAAGCTATGTTGAGGAGAAGCCATGAAGTTCTTCTTGGAGAAGAGTGTGCTCACACTCTTGCTTATGGAGAAGAGTTACCTATCAACAGCTTGGTGGTGTGGATCTGCCATCTACATGATGTATTTGAAGATTGTCTTCTACATGAAGATTTTGGTGTACTTCAAGGACATTGGATGGAGCTTAACATAAGATTGCATCTTATGTTAATTATTGAGGTACATATTCTCTTTATGCACACAGGTACTATTTGGAGCTTATGGAGGCAGTGGCATCCATATTTGGAGGAGTCCTATTCGGCATACATAAAGGAGAATCAGTACATGCATGCTACATGCATTCAGATGAGGTATTAGAGAAGGTGTTTCCATATGAGTATGAGGATTTCTGTCAGCAACATGTTACCATTCTATGCTAAATCTGTAAGTATGTGATCTTTCACATACACATCTGATTTAGGGTTTTCCATAGCTCAAAATCAGATTAGGGTTTGCTGAATATTAGTTTCAAACTGATCTTTCCTCTTTCAATCACTCATATACACTCTTCTACAACCTATCAGGTCGTACATCTCATACATATTCAGATTTCTGTCCCTACATCTGAATATTCTTGTAAATTTTGTACATACACTCTTCCATCTATTTCTGTTCACATAGAGTGATTGAGATTTTGACTCCCACATTGTAAATTGACATTTGTATATATATGATGGTGTGAGTAAGCAATGGCTTACATAGCACTTTGAACATGTTGTCTAATCTCTCTCTATCTTTGTCTCATCATTGTATGATTAAGTGTTGTATGTTCATGTTTGTCAATTTTGGAAGATGCTGGAATCTGTGTTGTAGATCCTGGACCTATGGGACTTGTGGAATTTAGTTATGGGCCTACCTAATTTCCAACACACTATTCACAAGGGGATTTGTTGATATATTTCAGTAGTGTTGTGTGTGAAAACACTTAGGACCACTAGGGCCCCTTTTTCCCTCTTGAGGAGGTTCCCTCCTCCCCCCCCCCCCCCCCCCCGGCATGTATATATGCTTATTATCGTACATTCACATGGTCATACATTCAGTATTGTGTTGTTCTCCAAACTTCTTCTTCTTCCTTGTGCTATTTGTGTGCATCCATATCAGTATTCTGTTGTTTTCCAAGCTTCTTCTTCTTCCTTGTGCTATTCATGTGCTTATTTATTATTTGTACATTGGATTTCATGAATACAAAACCAACAATTTCGAGTGTTTATTACCTAAGTTAAGAGTGTTAAAATACCAAGTGCTTCAAGAATTGAAATTTCGAATTCTAGTACTCTACTTGCAGACCATTCAAATTTTAAATAAGTCAAGATGCCTCAAGTTGTGCATTCCATGTGGGATCCTCATAAAAGCAGCCACTCTTTGGGTGATGCAATTAGTGTAAATGGAAAATGCAAAAGTTAATATATAGTATGTCAAATATTGATTACTATCATATATCTTATATTAACTTATATGTTTTTATTGAATGATATTTACAAACGTTGGTCCTTATCCATTGGGTACAGTTCTTGGTTGGAACTAAACCTTACGAACTTTGCAAACCTTACCACCTTGTGCAGGTATCACTTCTCTTTTTTTATGTATCACTCATCCAAGCATCTCCTTCTACGTGTGTGGTACTAGATGCTCTTAGTTTCCTGTTTTATGTTTATAGGATAAGTAAAAATGTTGGATTTGCTTTTTAGGGCTACAAATTCACCCTAGACTTTTCACCATCCAAAATATCTATCAAGACCCTAATTTTTATCACATATGTTTAACCTAAAATTTTAGCCCTACTGTTTAACCATAAATTTATTATCCACGTCATATTTTTTGCTCACATAAAAGTAACAACAGTTTGTCAACTTTGTTAAGGGATCTTGCTTCTTACATTCACACAAAAGGTATTTCATGCATTATTTATCCTTCAGTTGTAGCACTTCTATTAGTGTGTCTTGTATCCTCTTGTGAGCTAGTTAGTGATTACGATTTCAGTGAATGTGCTGCATCTTATTTTATAGAGAGCTTTGAGTCTTCTCTGGATAGGTGAATCTACAACTGCAATAGCAATCCATGTTTAGGGACTCTTTTATATTGGATGTTGAGGAAAATAAGTTGAAACCAGAAGGTATCTCTGTTCCTGATTGCAACCATGGGATGCAATATATGCAAGACCTTCATGGTGAACTATTGAAAGACATAAATTATATTTTTCGTTAATAAATCATGCTTCATCTTGTATGGAAACAAAAGATCAAGATGCTGAATGCATGAAGAGTGCATGGCATTTTGGGAGATATACAATTATGGTGACTTTGCATTACAAGGTATACTTAATGGTGAATACATAGATAATTTGGAGAATCATCATTTGGACCCCTTCGAGTAGCTTGAAAGAAGTTGTATGGGGCTTCTTTATTTATCAAGGGGGACAGGGAGGCTGGAATTCTCTCAAAATACTGAAATGCTTTTTAAGCTGGTTGTTTGTCTGTGTAAAGTGCATGTGAAATTAATACTGTTTCCAGTGCGAAGCTACATATTTGATCAGCATATTTTTCCTAAAATTAGTTTTGAATAGACGATGCTAATGCTTATCATCCAGACGTTATAAAAAGAAAAGGTAAAATATTGAGTTTCTTATCCATTCACTACTATATTGGTTCAGCCTGTACAAAAGACTATAATGCATGCTGAGCCGGGTGTTTGCCTGTGTAAAGTGCATATGAAATTAATATTGTTTGCAGAATCCTGTGCAAAGCTATATATTTGATCAGCATATTTTTCCCAAGTTTTGAATAGATGATGCTAAAGCCTATATTCCAGAGGTTATAAAAAGAAAAGGTAAAATATTGAATTTCTTATCCATTTACTACTATATTGGTTCAACATGTACAGTGAAAGGGAGGCAATCCTTTCATAATTTGTGTGTTCTTTGCTAAGAAATTTGTAGTGTTGAATAGGTGAGCTGTTCCTGATATGGTTGCTTTGTACATCTGTGCTTCCATTAACAGGGCCATATACCTTCAGGCTTTTATTTGATACCAATATATATGGCCTCAAATAGAAACGACATATCACAGCCTTGTACAAGGGATTTCAGTTTAGAGCATCTGTTGTTAGCTTGAACTCTTCAAGGATACGTACATGTAGTGGTATGCTAAGAAAGTGCAACGAATCTCCTGCAAAAGTGCCGAGTGAAACTGGCAAAAATGTCCGCAAGAAGAGATTGATTTGTATGAAGTTGTTTTTTACTTTGTTTCTATTACTGTACTAGATCATTTATATTTTTACTGTACAGCTTGGTACTCTTGAAGTTGTGAAGAATGATCATGCGGTGTATGTCTGTATCCTCAATGAAAGCATGATTTGCTGACATGTGAAATAATGATTATTCTCAGTGTAGGGCTTTTGGTCATATATTGGATTGGGAACTTTGTTGTGCCAGAGTTCATCGCAAAGAAACTTTATGGGCCAGAAGTGCAGAAACAGGAAGCTGGAGGAGACTCCAAGCAGAGGATTCTAGAGGGCCTGCAAGGTAGCCCTGATGATAAAGGCTCTGACATGCAAGGGAAATCTCCAGAGTTAACCTCTATTGATGATTCAACTTTTAGAGGCAGAGGTTTTGGAAAGTTTACAAAACAAGCACCAAAAACCAAAAAAGTTGACTAGCCTAGAAACTTTGGGGCTTGTTCCCTGCAGAACGAGGGATGCCACATGAACATCTTTACTCCTCATTTTTCCTAACCTCCTTGTAATTTGTATGAAGAAAGCCTTCAATTATCAATAACATTTGGCTGTGCCATACCCAGTTAAAAAACTGTGTTCATCTAGGGGCTTAACCGTCCAGTTTTGCTCATGCACATGCAGGTGTACACACATGGGCACATACATGCGCTTGCACATGCACGTGCGCATCCCATCCATTCCCCCCCCCCAACACACGCTCAGGCACACGCACACGCACACGCACACGCACACGCACACGCACACGCACACGCACACGCACACGCACACGCACACGCACACGCACACGCACAGGCACACGCACAGGCACAGGCACAGGCACAGGCACACGCACATGCACACGCACACGCACACGCACACGCACACGCACATGCACACGCACACGCACAT
>CM035439.1:51743412-51750912 GCA_020310875.1 Ceratopteris richardii | reverse complement strand
CAGCAACGTATTCTTGTATTATTTTCCCTACGTGGGTGTTCTTGTAATCATAAGTGTATTTCCGAAATCTTGTCTATTGTAGTCAGAGAGCACAATCTAGTGCTCCCCTGACATTTTGGCAAGACTATCTTCTATCCAAGACCAGGCATCATGGAGAACGCTTATGAACAGATCGTAGCATCACTTCAGAGTCTCCAACAACAAGTCGAAGACCTGAGTCATCGACAGACACAAGTCGAGATTGGACATCCAATGCATGTAGGTGCACTCCTCCAAGAATTACAAGAACGAATCAGGAGTCTTCAAGAAAATCAAGGGAGTATTCAAGTAAATCAACGGCCTAGTACATCATTTATGAAGGAACCCAAGATTTGCATGCCAGAAAAGTTCGATAGGGATTGCACAAAGTTTCGTGGATTTCTCCAGCAAGTTGAATTGTACATCCGTATGCAACCTGATAGATACCCTGACGAGGCATCCAAGGTCGGGTTTATTGGAACCTTGCTCTGTGGCCAAGCATTATCATGGTTTACCCCAATCTTGGAGAAGAACATGGCAGTACTTTAGGACTATGAGAGGTTTCTCCGAGAACTCTCTGCCACATTTGGAGATGCAGATACAAGTCGAGTAGCAGAAACGGAACTTCGGAAGTTACGTCAAGGTAACCGCCTTGCCTCTACCTATGCATTTGAATTTAGGCAGTTGATATGTGATCTCACTTGGCATGAAGATTATTCCATAAGCCAATTCAGATGGAGTTTAAGAGATGATGTGAAGGACCTTTTGCTCACGATGCTAGAGGTTAAAACATTGAATGAATATATCATGCAAGCTATTCAATGTGATAACCGACTTTTTGAAAGGAAACAAGAAAAACAAGTAGAAGGAAGACCTCGCCAGTGGAAACCTTTCCAACCCACTATTAAAGATGAGTCTATGCCTGAACCTATGCAAATAGATGTAACACGGTTTCAGCCTCTAACATTAGAAGAGAAACAAAGGAGAGTTAATAAGTTATGTCTCTATTGTGAAAACCTTGGACATATTGCAATTAATTGTCCAAATAAGAGAACAAACTCCAGGGTCGTAGCCGTCCTTGTAGAGAAGGGAAACGAGGAAGTCCAGCTGTAAAAGAGACCCTGCAGCCGGACCATGATATAAGAAAGGGTCTCATAATTCGAGCTACACCCATAGAAACATGTCTTGCACCTGTCAAGTTAATCATGCCCAAGAAGACCCTTTCCCTTACAGCCCTAGTAGATTCAGGAGCCTCTTCATGTTTCATCGATGAAGGATTGGTTAAGAAACATGGAATTCCTATACTTCGGAAGAACAAATCAGTAGTAGCTGAAGTAGTAGATGGACGACCTCTAGCATATGGGAAAATAACCATGGAAACCACACCATTAAGAGTACACCTTGGTGACCATGAATCCCACATATGTTTCAATGTAATATCAAGCCTAGTACATCTAGTTATCATTGGAATGCCCTGGTTAAAGAAGCATAATCTAGATATTAATTGGGAAAAGAATAAAATCACACGTCGAGATATCCAGAAGAGCCCAACATATGTCGGAGCCAAAGCCTTCATAAATGCAGTTAGGAAGGAACCTACATATATGATCTATGCCATACCAGCTCAAGAATCCAAGAAAGATGATCTAGTACAGCTGCCCAATCAGTACAAAGGCTTTGAAGATGTCTTTGAAAAGAAGAATGCAGATATCCTCCCAGAGCACAGACCTTACGATTGCCCCATAGATCTTCAAGAGGGAGCACAACCACCCTTTGGACCAATCTACAGACTATCCCCAAAGGAACTTAGAGAACTACGCAAGAACATTGATGAAAATCTAGCAAAGGGGTTTATCAAACACTCAAAGTCTCCAGCAGGAGCTCCTATTTTATTTATAAAGAAGAAGGATGGGACTCTCCGGATGTGTGTAGACTATCGTGGATTGAATAAAGTCACTATGAAGAACAAATACCTACTACCACTTATATCAGAGCTCTTGGAACGCCTTGGAAAAGCAAAATTCTTCACAAAGATTGATCTTCGAGGAGCTTATAACCTTGTCAGGATCAGAGAAGGAGACGAATGGAAGACAACATTTCGAACAAGGTATGGCCATTTTGAATATGTAGTTATGCCATTTGGTCTTACAAATGCTCTAGCTGTCTTCCAACATATGATGAATGATATCTTTCGAGAATATTTAGATGATTTTGTTATAATATACCTTCATGATATCTTGATATTCTCCAAAAATCTAGAGGATCATGAAAGTCATGTAAAGATAGTCCTAGAGAAACTAAGAGAAAAAGGATTATATGCGAAATTGGAGAAGTGCTCTTTCCATAAGACAAAAGTGGAATGTTTAGGGTACATTGTAGCAGATAAAGGAATTTTTATGGACCAAAGATTCAGACAATCCTTGATTGGCAACCACCTTCATGTGTTCGAGATGTACAATTTTTTTTGGGGTTTACCAACTTCTATAGGATATTCATAAAAGATTACTCCAAGATAGTGACACCTCTTACCAAGCTTACATGGAACTCCAAATTCTCATGGACCGAAGAAGAAGAAAAAGCATTTCAGAACTTGAAATCAACATTCACTACTGCTACAATTCTAGTTCATCTTGATTCTACTAAACCCTTCTTCCTAGAGACAGATGCATCAGACTTTGCCCTAGGGGCCATTCTCTCACAACATGGAGATGATGGACACCTACATCTTGTTGCATATAATTCCAGAAAATTTTCTCCTCCAGAAATTAATTATGAAATTCATGATAAAGAACTTCTTGCCATAGTGGACGCATTTGATACTTGGGGTCATCATCTAGAAGGAGCAACTCATAAAGTTATCGTGTATACAGATCACAAGAACCTAGAGTATTTTATGACCACCCGCATCCTCAACAGAAGGCAATCTCGATGGAGTAACTTTTTATCCAGATTCGACTTTGTCATCACATATCGTCCAGGACGGCAACAGTGTCACTCAGATGCCTTGTCAAGAAGATCTTACCTTGCACCAAAGAAGGGTGGAGGCCTTCGATCAACAAGAGAGTGTATTACTCAAGCCTGAGCATCTCCAGTTAGCAGCTATCTCTTCAACCCATCCTAAAGATTCAGCCTTGAATCATTTGATTCGTGAGAATTTACCACAAGATGAACTATTTTGCAATGTTAAGCAAAAAACTCAAGAAGGAAAAGTCCAAGAAGTAAATGAACTCTAGGAAAAGGACGGCTTACTGTTCTATAAAAACCTATTGTATGTCCCTCCCGAAAAACCCAAGATCCAAGTGCTTCAACAACGTCATGAAAACCTTGCAGCAGGACATTTTGGAGTAAATAAAACAATAGAACTCATATCCAAGGATTTTTGGTGGCCTCAAATGTGGAAGGAAGTCAAAGAATATATCCGAACCTGTGACACTTGCAATAGATCTAAGGTACCACGACATAAGCCTCATGGCCTCTTGCAACCTTTACCTATTCCAGAAAGGCCATGGGCTTCATTATCTATGGATTTCATCACAAATCTACCAAAGTCAGATAAGTATGATGCCATTCTTGTTATTGTGGATAGATTCACAAAGATGACACACTTCATTCCAACTACAAAGGTAATCACAGGTGCAGCCACTGCTATAATCTTTCTCAGATACATCCTTAGACTTCATGGATTGCCTGATGATATTGTCAGTGATCGAGGTCCACAGTTCATATCCAGCTTCTGGAACAATCTTTGCAAGCTCCTTGGTGTTCAAGTTAAACTATCCACAACAAATCATCCACAGACGATGGACAAAAAGAACGGGTGAATCAAGTCCTGGAGCAATATCTTCGTTGCACCAACAACTACCATCAAAATGATTGGTTTGAGCCTTTACCGTTTGTAGAGTTTGCTTATAACAATAGTGTTCATGCATCTACAAAGCAAACTCCCTTCTTTGCAAACTATGGACAACATCCAAGGATGGATATAAACCTCTCAAATCATGTCAAGAACCCAGCTGCCAGAGACAAGGCCTAGTACCTGATGGACATTCACAAAGAACTCAAGGAAGAGATCTGTAAAGCTCAAGAACAATATAAGTATTATGCAGATCAACATCGTGTTCAGAATCCATCATATCAAATTGGAGATAAAGTATGGTTACTCCGAAGCAATTTGCAAACTTCAAGGCCTTGTGCAAAGTTAGATCATCAAAGATTTGGTCCATTCACCATCTTGGCCAAGATTAACCCAATCACCTTCAAGCTCCAGCTACCAAGTACTATGAGAATACATCCAGTTTTCCATGTATCCATGTTGGAACCATATCAGATTTCGCCATTGAGGGGGGAGAGACCTAGTCCTTCACCACCTATCGAGATTGATGACCATGAAGAATTTGAAGTCGAGCATGTCCTAGATTCTAGAATATCCCGAGGAAGATTAGAATACCTTATTCATTGGAAAGGGTATGACATCAGTGATCGTACTTGGGAACCTGCAGAAAACCTTCAAAGAGCACCAATCAAGGTTCAAGAATTCCATCAGAGAAATCCAACAAAGCCGAGACCAGATAACATGATCGCTCCTCGTGGAACTCGTTGCTTGAGGGGGAGGTGATGTCATGGACAAAGGAAACCCCTGACCTTGGATTCCATGTGAACTCTATATCTCATGATTGGTTCAGAATTAGGAGAAACCAATGCTTCCATTGTGTTCGGAACGTGCCAAAACCCTAAGATTGATTGTCTACTTGCCTGATTCGGATATCCAGAGCTCATGTTTCAAATTGATGACATCATCGATGACATCATCAATTCGTAACCGCCTTTCATGAACCGCCCTTGAAAACCTATAGAAGGAGGGGTTGGTCACATTCATAATCAGTCTTGCCAATACCAGTCTTGGGAGCTCAAGGAGTCGTGACTGCCAAGTAAGTACTCTTGAAGTTCCAGTTCTCGTTCTTGTCTTGCTCCTTGTTCTAGTCTAGTTCTTGGACATACTATCTTGTCCCCTTGTAATCTTGTAGTACGAGATCTTGTCGAGTTCTTTCGTGTATCCAGTTCATCTCCCAGAAGGGAGTTCTTGTAATCCAGACATCTTGTCTCATACTTACGATCCCGGGTTGTGGGATCTCTTGTATCATCTCTAGTCCAGTTTTCCATACCTATTGGTCTTGGGTTGTGGGACGTCTTGTATCAACAATGTATTCTTGTATTATTTTCCCTACGTGAGTGTTCTTGTAATCATAAGTGTATTTTCGAAATCTTGTCTACCATAGTCAGAGAGCACAATCTAGTGCTCCCTTGACAGTATAAGCTTCTGTTTATCATTTTTATAATATTTGTAACTTCTTTATTTTTAGAGGAAAGCCTTAACCTCTATTAAGAGTAGAGGATCCAGAGGAATGCATAGGTAGAAACTAAGATCTCAATCAAATATGATTATCATGCACAAATATACTCCTATTTATACAAAAAAAATTTAATCTTTCTACTGGAGTTTCAAATTCAAATTATCCTATCATTCATTGACCTCATTTATAATGAATTCAAATAAAATTACATGCAATTGCATTTCTACTCAAGTCAAAAAATTTTCACTTGTCAATTTGAGATCATCATTAATCATTTTTTGAATTTTTGGAAATATGAAATATGATGCAAAGTATGCAATGCAAAGAAAGAGAAATATATACAAAAAGAAAAGATTAGATATTAATTGATCATTTTGGTTCATCTTTAATCATGTCTTCGTCTATTTTGTAATCATCTTTGTCCCTTTTCTTGAACAATCTTACTCTTTTTCCTATAGTAAAAGATCTTAGTGGAGTTCCATCTAATTCTCATAAACCACATGCCCTGTTTTCATGTACTTTTATTATAACATAAGGTCTAAACCATAGTTGTATTAATTCTTGCATCAGGAATCGAACATACTATCGTAGATTAAAACCCAATCATCTCCATGAATATATTTTGGCGTTAATCTATGTGATTTATCAAAGTAATTTTTATTTTTCAATCTTGATTCTTTTAATTTTATAATTGCATAGTAAAGTCTTTTGTTCCCTTATTTAAGTTGTTTTATCCTTAAAGCCAATAATTCATTAATTGACATATTATCATTCCAAGGTAGAATAGACTATGTAGGAATTTATGTATGAATAGGAAAAAGTAAGTTTTTGATAATACATTAGTTCAGCAGGCGTGTACACTGTTGCTCTATTGCAAGTCATTCTATCATTCCATAATGTGAAAGGTAACTATCTATGCCATCATGTTGCCATTACAAGCTTTAGAGATTGCTTTCACAATCGATAAATGACCTTTTTCTATTTTTTTTCATTTAAACCCAGAGTTATATGGAATCCTGAGAGATAAGTGAATTCCATATTGTGCAAAGAGTGTCCTAGCCTCATGAGCATCTAATTCTCCCCTATTAGCAACTACTTTTCAATGTATCCAAATCGTGAAATAATATCTTTAAGTAAAAATTTGCATACATTGTACGTCGTTTTAGATCGTAGTGCTCGGCCTTCTACATGATTTGTAAGATCTTCTCTTATAAGTACAATGTATCTAATGTTATCAATACCTTTAGGAATGGTCACAAGGTCAACTACCCACTTGTAGTGAATACAAGGAGGATAGGTAAGATGCAAAGGATCTCTATGCTTAACAGATGAATGCATATGGCATGTACTACAAGTATTTACATAATCCCATACATTGACATAGTTTCTTGACCACTAATAATTTTCTTTAATCTTCTCATATGTAGCCACAAACCCTTTATGTCCATCTCATAATCTATCATGTAAATCTCTTATAAATTGCAATTGAAGTTAGTTTTTTCCTCGTACTCTAGTAGAATTTTTACTTTTTTCCTAGCATGTCTCCAAATAATTTCATCTTTTGAGAAAAAAATACAAGTTCATTTTTTAATGTCTTTGAATCTATTTGTTGTTAAGCTAGGAGATCTTTCTAGGGTACTAAGATATCTGCCAATATCTTTCCACTCTTCTCTATAATCATCATCATTAAACTATTCATACTCAAACACGTGGATCATAGTTAATTAAATTTATATCCATTTTTGTTGCATTTTCAAAATCATCCTCAAATTTATTTGTTGAAAGCATATCAACAACAATATTGGATTTACCAGCAATATGAACTAGCTATGGATTGATAAATGTAATGTATGATATCCATCTTAGCATAGCAATATCAAGAGATGAACAATTTATGATCATACCAATCAATGATAAAGTAGAATAAATATAAGTCATAGATACTCCATGCCTTATTATCCTCAATGTAAAGACAAATTGAATTATTTTTAAAATCATCAGTAATCAGGTAAAGAAGCATCCTAAAGAATGGGATAAGCACCTCACTACAACCTTATAGGCATATCACACATCCTACAAGGTATCTTTAGGGTTCACCCCATTTCACTTAGTATATTTCCAAAAAGCCTTG
>CM035439.1:51645912-51738412 GCA_020310875.1 Ceratopteris richardii | reverse complement strand
GAGATAAACACATACAAAAAGATACACACATTCACACATACACATATTCACACATACACATATTAACACATACATACATACACATTCACACACACACATACACACATTCATACATATACGCATACACATTTACACACATACACATTTACACACATACAAAGATACACACTATCACACATATGCACATACACAAAGATACACACATTCACACATTTGTACATTCACATACACACACATACAAACATTCATACATATACACATACACCAAGATACACACATCACACATATTCATATTCTCATATACACATTCACACATACCAATGTTACATCAAAATGCATTGCGAAACATTCACAATGCAACATTGCAATATTTGCAATGTGTTGTGAACCAAAACAAATTGTTTGCATCAAATGAGGTCATTTCACTATAATGGCCTCATTGAGGCATTTTTGATTCCAAAGAGGAAGTTTGGTATTCTGTGCAATTGTATAGCAAGGTGAAGGCCATCTTTTTTTTAATTCACCTCTTCTCTACCTCAAGTCCCATCCACCTTCTCTCCCTTCTTTCCATTCCCAATCCTTAGATACCTCTCCATGCCCTCTTAGCCCTTCCCATCACCATGCTAAAAACAAAGAAAGCTTGTTGGCAATGTGTCACAAGCCAAGGTAAGTTGCACTCAGGGGCAAGTGAGAGATGTACTTGCAAGCTATGTGGCCATAATGGAGCCAGAATAAAGTCTCTCTTTGCAAATTTTAGTGATATAGGGGTTGCATCTTGTAAAGATCCGATTCCCAAAGCTATCAAGGAAGCGCTATTGGAATGGGTAGTTCAAAAAACTCAAGGAAGAAGGATTGTACCTGCAAAATCTCAAGCTAGATCACATCCAAGAGGTTCATATGGCTCATGTGATCATCATACTCAAGGATATCAAGCATATGAGTCCATAGAAATTGACACAGAGCTTGAGGCACCAAGAAAAAGTGCAAAAGTAGAGCATGATTATCAAGAGCATCAACATGGCTCTCTTGGATCTCCATACGTGCTAGCTTGAAAAAGCAATGTAAAAAAGAAGCCATTTAAGCCATCATGAAGGATTTTATACAATGTGGGTTGTCTTTTAATGTTGCACAGACATCGACACGGAGAAATGCCATTGAGAAAGTATCTTTATTAGGATACCAATGGCAAGGGCCTACCTATGAAGAACTCAAGACAGAGATCTCAAAAGAACAAAGGAAGCATTAGATATCTTAAACCCATGAAGGAGTCATGGGAAAACTATGGATGCACAATCATGTGTGATGGATGGATGGACATGAGAAAGAGAATGTGTACAATATTTTGGTGCATTGTTGCAAAGGCACCATGTTCTGTCAAGTTGTAGATGCATCACTTGCTGATACTATGGTCACATGTGAGTTTACACTTTAACATCTATTCTAATTTCTCAAATTTCAATTCGTCATTGATTCATTGATTCATTGATTCATTGATTCATTTCTCATTGCAAATTGAGATGTGAATCCATATATTTAAATACATTATGCACATTTCACATTCCATAAATTAGAATGCATTATGCAAGATTCCATAATTGTTAATGCATTATGGCATTATCCACAATTTCAAATTATAATGCATTTTGTAATATGCACATTGAACATGTCACATGTGACATTGCAATGTGCATTATCATTTATTATAGCATAAACACACTGTTGAGAGCAGTATGGGCACCCAAGGACTGACTAGACAAGGAAGCCAGTGGAGAGAGTCAGAGCGAGGTGAAGGATTAAGTAGACAAAGCAGTCGACGCAAATCTGGCAGATAGGCCCTTCAAATTTTTCCAAATCAACATCTTTATAACAGTGATTCTTATCACTAACAATCATTGTAAATACCATTTCATATTTTTCTAGCTCCATTTTGTGCAAGCAAGGAGTCCTTGAGCTTGAGGAGCCTTAGAAGTACCTACATATCAATTTTCGTATTTTTTAGACTCCGTTTAGGCCCTCAAATTGGCCCTGAAACCTAATTTTTAACTAGGCCGGACACTAGGTCTGGACAGGGCCAAAACCTAGTCAAAAACTATAAATAGAGCTAGAGAGCTCATTTTTGAGGTTAGCTTGTAATTGATATGAACTTGTAAGAGCTTTTTGAAAGTAATCTAAGAACTCCATTGCTTCTAACTCTTTGTCTTGCCGTGTGTGCGCGTGTGTGTGTATGTGTGTGCATGTTAGTGTGCTTCTCACTCACGCACTTGTGCCTCCACTTGCTCGAGGTCTTCATACCATCCTCACGTCTTCCCGGATTGACATTAAAGGAGGTGCTACTCATCACTGAGCTACACCAAATTTTGGCGCCGTTGCCGGGGATCGAGCTTTGAGGACGAGCGTGTGATGGTAAGACGTAGAGTTGTGACGTTGGTGTTGTAGGTAATTTCTTTACTTTTCCTTACTTTTCTCATCCTTACTTCATCATCATCATCACCATCAGCTTCCACCTCCATCTCCATCAGCGCAAAAATTTCAGTTTTTTGACTATATCTCCTTCCCCCTTTCATTTCCCTCATTTCACTTGTGAGAGAGAGCGAGAGAGCGAGAGAGCGATCTTGTGTGCACTGTTTTTGCATGTTTTTTGAGGTACGGAAATGTGCAGAACTGTCTCTGTGTCGCAAGCTTCTGTCCATCGCGATTGACAGAAAATTTCATCTATTCGTAAAATTAAGTGCACCACAGTAGACTAGAGACCTTGCACATCACAAATCCACAAGAATTTTTGGAAAATTTGCATTTTTTCTGTCCATCGCGATTGATAGCATCAATCGCGATTGACACTGTCCATCATGATGGACAACCAGTCCATCACGATTGACAGACCCCGACGGACATGTGTCCATCGCGACGGACACCCTGTCCATTGCGACCGATAGAAAAATCACGATTGACACCCCTTTTCGTCGAGATTCTTGTCCATCGCGACATATAGAGCCCCGATTGACACAAATTCATGGAAAACACCGAAAATTTCAGTCCATCGCGATTGACACTAGTCCATCGCGATTGACAGCCAATTTTGGCCAATTTTTAGGGTTTTTTAATTTGAAGATTTTGGCTAATTTTGGACATGGATCTTGGACTCTAGAGCACATAAGGAGGCTATAGGCAAATAACCCGAGGAAAACCTGTTGCCCTGTTGGCCTGTTTGAACCCTGTTTTAATCCCTGAAGCCTGAACTGACATAACTTTCTCATACGAAATCCGTTTGCTGTGATTCTTGTTTTGTTGGAAAGCTCGTGAGGAGGGTTTTTTGAAGTTGACCATGCCCCGAGGTAGGAAAACTGAGGGATCCTTGGGATTGTTTTCCATAAAAGCAAAGGATAATTTGGTCTGTGAGTTACATGCATGAAAGTGGTCTATTGTGTCATTTGAATCTTGAGCTAACCGTGGGACTTTTACAGGTCCAGCAAGAGCACTTGAGGGCATTCTAAGCAAGAGTAAGTGCAAGCTTGGGAACATGTGTCCTAGGCACACCAGGGCAACAACACAAAGAAAGAAACTCAAGGTTGGAAAATCCTCAACACCCTCTATCAATTCCTAGCTTAGGCTAAGAACGACTAGTGCTAGGAGTAAGTCAGGGCAACGATAGGCATCAATCAAGTTGAAGACTACCTATGCACTCAAGTTCAAGATTAAACATAATCTCTTCGTGATGCGATAACCTTAAAGGAAAGAATCTAACGTGGAACAATCAACTTACAGTGCGAAAATTAACTCAAATATTCCTGACGACGTGATTTCTGACAAGAGCATAAACACGGTAACCACTAAAAAGAATCAAGTAACTGATACAAAAGAACTCAGGAACGAGGTTGTACTTGGGCAAATTTGGGCTATTCAATTAGGCTTATGAACCTTAGATCAGGGCGACATCTAGGGAGAGATAGACAAAGTCTTAGGTCTTCAAAGGCTAGTGTCAACCACACTGCTAGGTCTTGGGCCCAACAGTTAAGCCACCACTCATACTACCCTAGCTCTGAGACCAGTGAATCAGAGATGTCTCAAGGCATGGACCGACCTATGGGAAGTTCAGGAGTGCCATACTTGCACAGGATAGAAGGCCCATACAAGACGCAGCTGGAATACCTTAGGACCAACCGATTAGGTGCTAGCATCTATGAGGACGGTCTAGGAAGATCCGTGGTCTAGATTAAAAACCCTGACCAATCCATAGGACTAGAGCACCCAGCTATCAAGTTTGAAAATGGAGCATATTCCTGACGACGTGATTTCTGACAAGAGCATAAACACGGTAATCACTAAAAAGAATCAAGTAACTGATACAAAAGAACTCAGCAACGAGGTTGTACTTGGGCAAATTTTGGCTATTCAATTAGGCTTATGAACCTTAGATCAGGGCGACATCTAGGGAGAGATAGACAAAGTCTTAGGTCTTCAGAGGCTAGTGTCAACCACACTGCTAGGTCTTGGGCCCAGTAGTTAAGCCACCACTCATACTATCCTAGCTCTGAGACCAGTGAATCAGAGATGTCTCAAGGCATGGACCAACCTACGGGAAGTTCAGGAGTGCCATACTTGCACAGGGTAGAAGGCCCGTACAAGACGCAGCTTGAATACCTTAGGACCAACCGATTAGGTGCTAGCATCTATGAGGACGGTCTAGGAAGATCCGTGGTCTAGATTAAAAACCCTGACCAATCCATAGGACTAGAGCACCCAGTTGTCAAGTTTGAAAACGGAGCATACTTGGACAAAGAAGGAACCATGTACCTAGTCACCAGTCACTTAGATAGGACAGACAAATTTGGGAATGTGATCTCAGAAGCGGATTTAGGTGACGTGGAGCAAGGCAACATGGGCGAAGAACCTAGGACCCCTCGAGGGAAATCTGTTCTTACTAGAATCCTCAATCCCGAGTGGGTTCCCCAAGACAACAAGGGTATAGATCTGCTTCTGAACCGAGAGACTGACGAAGCCTTTTGGAGGTATAAATCTGATCGGCCAAATGATATAGGAACAATCATGATCTATGAGTTTAAAGATCCAGATAGCCCAGGCAGAGTGACCTATCTAGATCACGCTTCAGAGAGGAGCTTTGTGGTTACAAAACATGACATGCATGCTTATACTTGGAAGGGTGAATTCATTTTCCCCCAACCAAGATCGAACGTGTCCTATGGTCACCCTGGAGCTGGAACATCCCAAGCTCATGGAACTCAAAGAGACAGAAGTAGTAGAGATAGGCCAGAAGTAAGCTTTGCCAACCTAGGGGGCAGAGAAAGAACGAGGACGGAAACAAATAGAGTAGAACCTGATGTACTTAGAGCTCCCAGGAATCAAAGAAATGCGAATGAGTTCCCTCTACCAAGACCTAGAGAGCACACACAGACTTTAAGACCGACTCAGCTAGTTAAGTCCATGAAGAACTACTTCGATGGCACTGGAGATCCATATGATCATGTGGCTGAGTTTAGGCAAGTCCTGAGAGCTGAACAAGTTGAAGATCTGTTCACGCAGTACAATGCCTTTGGTCTAACCCTTAGGAACACAGCCCTTACGTGGTTTCAACCATTGAATGAGAGACAGTTTAGGAGCATAGACCAACTCCTAGAGGCTTTCATCACTGAATTCTCTAAAAGTGGCATAAGGCATAATACCTCCTCATTGATACATAGCTTCAAGTAGACCCCTCAAGAGACTGTGAGACTTGCAGGAAGAAGATTTAGGCAATACCTGGAGAGATGCCCTGTTCCTAAGTTACCCACACCAGCTAAGCAAGTAGCTTTGTTCTTGGATGGATTGCTAAGTACCAAATTGAGATCATATGTGTACTTGAACGACCCTAGGACCATAGAAGAGTGTGTACGCATGTGCATTGATATCGAGGATAATCTAGGGGAGGAGTTAGAGCTTTCCAAGATATACAAAGATTCAGATAGTGCCTCTAGCCTCTCTTCCATGCAATCCACATCAATTGAGGAACTTGCAGAGAAAGTAGCTCAGAAATTAGGTGTCACTAGCAAACAGATCCCAAGATTTGCCCCTGTGAAAAGATGCTATACTTGTGGAGGCAACCACATGGCAAATGTATGTCCCATTATGGCTCAACCCCAAGTGAATCCTAGTAGCTTGTACTGCACCATAGAACGGTGGTACACCAACCACACCGCGCAAGATTGCCCCTACAATAAGCAAGATGTTAGGCAGACATACCCACAACCATACCCTCAACAAGGCAGATACCAGAGTCAATACCCACCACAATAGTATGCTAGGCCTCAAAAAACCTACCAACCACAGTACCAAAACCAACAAAGGCCTCAGCCTGTGTTAGCACAACAACCCCCTGCCCCAGCTAATATGATCCCAGTAAAATATGCAGCTGCAGAAGAGAACCTGAATAGAGCTATAGTCCCTGTAACACCATTGCTTTCTGAAAGTGACCCGAGTGACCATAGCTTTGATTCAACGCATATTGACAGCCCCCAGGCCTACTACATGCAATCTCTAGAACATGGTGAGTCCTATTACAGTGAAGAGCCAAATGAACCTAGTTGGGAGTCAGATTACACAAATGTCATGTATGCAAACCCCAACCCTAGACCTCAACCTAGACAAGTAAGACCCCCATTCCCTAGAGGACCATGCTACAGATGTCAGGTAGATCACCTCATTCATGATTGCCCCATGCTGGCACCTACCCAAACCCAATCAGTGACGATCCAGGGCTTTTGCCAAGTGTGTGGAAAGGAGCATCTCTTACGAGACTGCCCTAAGAATCCTAATAATATGCCAAAAATCACTTCTATTAACGTTATTGGGTTAGTGGTACCATAGGAAGTGTCACTTCCACTGCACCCGTACAGGTAGTCACTAGAGCTCAAGCATTGCAGCAAAACCAAGGGGTAGGCCAGGAAAAGAGCCCAGATGTTAGTGAAACAGAGAGCATGACAAAGAAAAGGACTAGAGCTTGGAGAGATAGTCGTGAAAGAATGAAAAGGCAATGGGCAAAAAAGATGAGTGAACTCGAGGAAAGCCTCAGAGAAACAAAGGCCAGGATAACTGAACTCACATCTCAAACTCCCTCTCACACTACCACACCACCACCATTCCCGTCTCCATCCGACCCGCCACCTTCCAACCCACCTCACACAATTCCACCACCCCCAAGAGTAGGATCAGTCCTAGCAGATCCCACTCCCGAGGACCTTAATATGATGCTTAAAGCCTATCAGGCCAGAATCCAAGAAGGGCCAAACGTATCTGATCATGAAAAGTGTTACCCTAGAGCAGAACTAGAGCTAGAACGAACCAAAATTTGTGCTAAGATGGTGGAATTGGCTCAGACCATGTTTGAAGCCAGTCGCCTATTTAACATCTCTAGTTCAGCGAAGACACAGTTACACTTTGATGGACTACTAGAAACAATAGAGAAGCTGATTGCACAATCAGAAAAGGAACCCGCCTCTCAACATAAGGACAAGGCAAGTGAAGGAGCAAGTCTTCTTGCCCAGGAAGCCTATGTGCCTAACTCTACGGAGCCAGACACATCATCTTCTATGAATCGATTCACACCAGAATTCCTACGAGAGATTCAAGAAGACAAATGGGCTAAAGAAAGTGAAGCCCCTCCTCCCATTGAACTTGTGGATGATGCACATGACCAATTCCCACAAGATATCCCATCCATTTATGAGGAGCAGGAGAGCACCCACTCTCAGGAAAGATTAGACTTTGAGTCTAACTCTCTACAAGAATTGCCCCACTTCACAGGCCCATGGGAAGCTAAGTCTACTTGTATGAGAGCACCCACGGTCATGGTACGAAATGAGGACTCAGTCATACCTAGGAACACAGAGGTAGTGAAAAACACTAAAGTACAATGCAACCTCACCTTAGAAGAGCTACTCAAAGTAAGGCCAGAGCTATGGAAACATGTAGCCAAACAAGTACCAGAAATAGCCGAACCTCGTTCCCAGGTAGGATCCCAGAGAATAGTGCGAGAAATACCATTGGACAAGATAGGAGACATGAGTGAGGGCGAAGAGGGAAACACATATCTTCCTATCACCCATCAAGGATACACCACCAAGGCCATTCTAGACTCAGGCACCGGAGTTGCAATTGCTACCACTTCCTTATGGAAGCGTTGGGGCAAGCAAGCACTCAGGCCCACAAGGATGAAATTGCAAATGGCCGATGGTCACATAGAGAGACCCCTAGGGCTGTTAGAAGGAGTAACTCTCACCACGTGTGGTGTTGAGTTCGAGCATACATTTGCTATATGTGATTTTAGCGAAAATCATGCCTATGAAATGATCTTGGGATGACCCTTTATGCGACAATTGCAAGTGATACAGGACTGGGGAACCAACTCCTTGTACCTGCAACACTTAGGTGTTACGACCAAAGTGAATCTCAAAGATTACTCTCATAGAGATGTCCCTCCTATCCAATGGAATCCCATCCATAGAGCCAAAGATGATATGGAATCTGTGCATTCCATAGGATCAGGATCCTCATGGATGCATGAAGACACCCACTTATGGATGTGCAAAGTGGCAGTAGAAGAGGAGAAAAGAGAAAAGGCCAGAGAAATAGGTGCAAACGAAACACATAGAACCATTCAAGACCCAGCCTATGCACCTGTAGTATTTCCTGATGAAGAATTTGAACCCCATGGCTGGGCAGAAATCTTAGCAACAATGGATGTAGCCATCAATGAAGAACAATGGACACCCCACTGTGATGAGGATGGCTATGACCTTTGAGTCTTCTCCATAGAGCCAATCATGGGAGAGGCAGTGTTAGAAGAGTGTGCGAACCTAGCCCTGATGCATTTGAAGATGCGAGTGACTCCGATCTAGAGTCAATCATTATGGACCCACCTTTTGCATCAGATGAAGAATACTTCTATGAAGTGGAATTTCAACCCCAGAGACACGGAGAGCTTATAAATTATGTAAGGTTAGCCACACATGTAACCCCTAAGGAAGAAGGAAAGAAAAGGAAGAAGAAAGAAGTCAGACAAGAAGAGGAAGAATCTTTGTTTGAGGTCCCGAAAAATTTTAAAAAGTATGAGATAGACGACAGGAGAGTCATGGTAAGAATGCCTAAGCGAGAGGCACAATCAGGAGAAGCCTATGATAACAAGGAAACCACCAAGAAAATTGTGGTAGCTCTGGAAGAAGGAGAGGAGAGATGCACGTACATAGGCCATGACCTGACAGAAGAGGAAGAACAAGAGCTAATAGCCTTGCTAAGAGAATACAAAGATGTATTCGCTTGGAGTTACAAGGATTTGAAAGGAGTGGACCCTGACATATGCTCACACACTATCCCCATGACCTCAGATGCCAAACCCTCTAAACAAAAGCCATATAGATATAATGATAATTATGTGGCCAAGATCAAAGAAGAGATAGATAGGCTGGTTGAAGCTGGATTTATCTATGAAATTGAGCACACTGAGTGGGTATCCCCCATTGTAGTGGTGCCCAAGAAAAACGGAAAGCTGCGTGTGTGCATTAACTTGAAGAAGGTTAATGTAGCCACAATTTGAGATAACTATCCGCTTCCTATCAGAGAGCACCTCTTAGAAAGAGTAGCAGGCAAGGAAGTGTACAACTTCCTTGATGGATTTTCGGGCTACAATCAAGTAGCCATAGCCCTAGAGGATCAACATAAGACAGCGTTTGCCATGGAGTGGGGCATATTTGCCTTTCGGGTAATGCCATTGGGGCTTACTAATGCACCTGCTACCTTTCAAAGATTGATGTGTCACGTGTTTAAAGAGTTCTTGAGGAAGAATTTGGAAGTCTATGTTGATGATCTGTGCGCTCATTCCAACATTAGACAGACCCATATACCTGAACTCAGACAAATCTTTGATAAATGCAGAGAATATCAAGTCTGCTTGAACCTAGAAAAATGTGTTTTCATGGTCAGGCAAGGCAAGATTCTAGGACACATAGTGTCGAAGAATGGCATCTCCACCAATGAAGAGAAAGTGAGAGCCATATCGGAGCTACCTAGGCCAAAGAATGTCAAGGAAGTACAGGCTTTCATGGGGCATTGTGGTTACTACCGCCGGTTCATTCACATGTATGCGGTCATTGCAAAGCCCATGTATGGACTTCTGACTAACTTTGAGTGGACTGACGAATGTGAGAATTCCTTCAATGAGCTTAAACAGCGACTATGTTCAACACCAATCTTAACCACACCAGATTGGAATAAGCCTTTCCATGTTCATGTGGACGCATCCAATTATGCTATTGGGTGTGTACTCGCGCAGCCTACTGGTGAAGGTAATATGGACCTTCCAATTGCCTATGCTAGTAGACAATTGAATGCAGCCGACCGAAATTATACCATGACGGAAAGAGAAGGATTAGGCATGGTATATGAAGTTAAAAAGTTTAGACATTATTTGCTTGCAAATAAGTTTAAATTTTTTACTGACCATCAGGCACTGCTATATCTCGTGAACAAGCCATGCAATACAGGTAGATTAGTAAGATGGTTTCTCTTGCTAATGGAATATGATTTTGAGGTTGTGGTAAGGAAAGGGAAGACTCATTTGAGAGCAGATCATCTATCTAGGCTCACATCGGGAGAAGCCCCACAAGGAGTGTCAGATGACCTTCTTGATGCTTACTTGTTTAATTTGGAAGTGGTGCCACAATGGGCTAAGCCATTAGTGCCAGTATTGACATACGGGCCTAACCACCCAGTAATGAACACACAAGATAGAGAGGTAATAAAAGCCCAAAAGTATCACATCATGGCAGGAAGTATGTACAAGCACACAGATCAAGGGATCTTGGCTTGTTGTGTGGAAGAGGATGAGTACGCTAAATGGTTGCAATTAGCACATGTAGGTGCATTAGAGCAACACTACTCAAAACAATGAACCTTGCAGACACTAAAGAGACTCGGAGTGCATTGGCCTACTATGGAGGCTGATGTCCAAAAGTTGTGCAAGGAATGCCCAATCTGTTGCACTAAACCACCTGTGGAACATGCCACTCTTTATCAAGTGTCCATAGTGCCAGATTGGAGTGAACCACTAGTATCCTTCCTGAGGACGAAAACATTCCCGCCAGACATGACTCTGGTTAGGAAAAGGAGTTTAGAACAAGAAGCCCTAGATTATTCACTCATGGGTGATAATCTATACAAACGTGGTAAAGATGGTTACCTGAGACTATGTGTCCATGAGAGTGAATATCTCAAGATCTTGGAAACTGCTCACCAAGGTGTAGCAGGAGGACACTTTGGACCAGATCGGGTGATCAAGGCAATACTATTTGCGGGCTTTTGGTGGCCGACCCTTCACATGGATGCACATACCTATGTGAAACGATGTGATGTCTGTCAGAGAACTCAGTATCCTATACGCAAGGATGAGATGCCACTGAAACCTATGATGGGTGGACGTGCATTCTCTAAGTGGGGAATAGACTTTGTCGGTCCTATTAATCCCCCAGCTAAGGGTTCACATGCTGAATACATCATTGTTGCGACATACTATTTAACAAAGTGGGTAGAGGTAAAAGCTACGACAAAGAACGATGCTCAGACTACATCTAAGTTCTTATTTGAGAATGTATTCACTAGATACGGGCTACCCATAGAGCTAGTTAGCGATAGAGGCACTCACTTCTTCAATGAAGTTATTGAAAATCTGCTCCAAGAATTCTTGGTAGTACATAAGAAGTCTGCCCCCTATCACCCTCAAGCTAATGGCCAGGCTGAGAGCACCAATAAGATCTTATGCAATGTACTGACGAAATTTGTGAACAATAAACGCTCTGATTGGGACAAACAGCTACACCACGCTGTTTGGGCATACCGAGTCGCCTACAAAACGGTACTCCAAGCCAACCCCTTTCAGATGGTATTTGGCCAAAATGCAGTGCTATCGTTGGACTTCTTAATACCTACACTGAAAGTAGCACAAGAGCATGAATGGACGGGTCATGAACTCTCCTCTAGACTTTTTGACCTTGAACGATTAGGAGAAACAAGACTGAGAGCGGCTGCAGGGATATATGCTGCTAAGAAGCGACAAAAGGCATACTTTGATGCCCACGTTAAGGATAAAGGTTTGAAGGCAGGCGACCTAGTATTGGTATACACATTGAAACAACATGCGAGGAAACTGAAGAAGAGAGGCTATGGACCCATGATCATTAATAGAATCTCAACAAGTGGAGCATTGCAACTAGCCACATTAGAAGGCGATGTTCTCCCAAGCTACATAAGCGGATGCAGGGTCAAGTTATATCAGGAATCTCTCACAGAGGAAATGATAAGTCGACTCAATATTGCTAAGAAATGCAAAGAAGAAGAAAAGCGAATTCAAGAAGAAGCCCAAGCAGAATCCTTAGAGCGCATACGGAGAATGAAATTAAGAAGACAAGGTAGAGAGCAACCTAGGCCAGATGCCGATGCAGATCAAGGATATCACATGGCTATGTTTGAAGTTTCAGGTATTAGCTCCCATAGGATAATTGATCGACGTCCTTTTATAACCTTAGATATAGGACAAGGAAAGGGTGCAAGGACTGTAAGAGCCTTGATTGACTCAGGTGCAGCCACTAGTGCTGTTAAATTGTCTTACTGTCAAGAGTTGAAATTAACTGTCAATCCTATAGAAGCATATATCATAGGATTGGGAGGTGTGGAAACCCCTTGCATGGGCGAGGTGGAACTTCCCCTCTACATTCAAGACGAAGTAATGACAGTCAAAGTACTAGTGTGTCAAGATGAGGACCTCACTGAGCCTCTTGTCTTGGGTCAGGACTGGATCTATGATCATGCAGTCAACCTAAACCTAAGAAGTGGACTTCTTCAGGTATGGGTAAATCATAGTTGAAATACAGTTGAACTGGAAAATGAGACACTCAAGGAACTAGGTAAGGCACGAACTCCTGGTCCTTCCAGGGGTGCACATGAAGTTGACCATGCTATTCTTGTCCAAAACAGTGTGATACAGAAAGAGGACTGTCTCAACAACGGAGTCAAGGATAAGAAGGCACTCCCTTCTGTTCCAAAGGCCAAATGGATGCAACAACCAAAGGCAGATCGAATACAGAAGAAGCAGAACACTACCTATACTAGAGGCAAAAAAAGGGAGCAAAGCAGATTACAAATTTGGGTGCCTAAGGCTTCACGAACACGTATTCTTCCATGAGCACAAGTAGAATCACTTGTAAATGGGTCCCTAAAAAGCCCCATCCCTAACCTCTCCCAAACCTCATGTTAATGTTGTAACGGGGACATAGTGTCATTTTTGTGTCCATTGCAAGGTTAACATTTATTCATATATTCTCACATAACCAGCTGTGAAGTTTTCAACATGGCTGAGGCGGCAGGAACTAGCTCTCAAACAGAAATGAGCCAGCAAGTGGTGGACTTAGACAATTTACCCGTTTTGCCTGAAACAAACGAAAGACCAGAAGAATTGCAGGGCATCAAAATCATACCTATAGCGGACCCTCCCAGTGGCCATACCATGCCCGTAGGAAAAGCTTCCCACTGGTTTAGTGAAGTGGCAGGACCCTTGGGAGAGGGAACATACCTATGGGAGTCAGAGTTGGACTTCAATGGGAAGCAAGGTAAATACCATTTCTTTACAAGAAAATTCGAGAAGTTACAAAATGCAGAAGGTCTACGTTCGGTATGGGAGAAGGCAGGATTGGATGCATATTTCAGTGCACGGATCCCAAAGCCTGACTTCATGCGATGCTACTATCTCATCAACACCTTGACTCCAAACAAGAACCCAAAAGGCACAAGCTCATTTGTGATTCCATCTCTGACAAAAGGAAATGAGCTCACAAGGTTTAGGTTATCCAACAACTTGGTGAGGGAGGCCCTAGATATGCGCGGAATGCATATTCCTACAGAGAAGGAAATCCTAGTGCCGAATTACATGAAGAATCGAAGCCTCACCAAACTCAAGGAGATGGTGTCCATGACGCCTAATATTGCAATACACCTTCGCATGTGCATGCAACACTTTGCTTTTCCTGCACAAGATAGATTCACCATGCCACCCAAAAAGATTTGGTTTAGTTTGTATCTGGCAGAGACACAGAGCCTCACCATCAACTTGCCCCACTGGATAATTGATCAGATACACCTAGCTCACAAACGATGGCCGCAAAAACAGGTTTTATATGGGTGCTGTGCTCTGACGAGAATCATTTATAGGTGTTTGGCTTATGACATCCCTATTCAACGGGCCCTAATGTGGAATCGTGTAGAGCAGTTTAGAGGCAGGACATCCACTGGACCCCCTTCTAAGAAGATGAGAGGTACTGTCCAAGTCCCTTGTGCTCAACCACGTGGAGCCACCCTAACACCAGACGTCACCCCTCCACCCCGAAGAGTCCGACCATTCACACTCCATCTTCCAAGACGTAGCACCAATGGTCCTAACTTGATATTCCCTCCCATCCCAACCGATCTTGAATTTCCCAGTGGTGCACCTTTGGAAGAACTCACGAATGAAGACTTTGAACAATTATTACAAGATGTAGAGCTGGAGGCAGAAGAGTCACAACAAGTGGAGAATGTGCAAACGCAGGCAACAACCTCCCAAGTACCTGTCACCATAGTTGAAGTGGATGAAGAGGATGATGAAGATGAAGAACAGGAGGAAGATGAGGAGGATTATGATCAAGAGCATCATGATGAGCAACAAGAAGTGCCAGAACTTGTAGGTGCACCTGCATATACAACTCAACTACAAAGGTTATACGACACAATCAAAGCAGTACAAGAAAGTCATCAACTCTCTCTTGTATCAGGTCAAGCTTTGATGCAAGAAATGCTATCAGATGATGGGGTGGATCAACATTTCATTGACACCCTCAAATTAGTGTCAGAATCTTTAGGAGTTCCGGAGGCTGTCCACACAGCAGTCTGCCAGTCAGTGAGGTATGACAAACGTAGAGTCGACACATTACCACGAGCAGGTAAGACTATCAGGATACCCATCACAGAACAAGAAGTACCCATTGAAACCACAGCTACCCCCACCACCACCATTGACCTCTCTGCTGAAACCTTCGTTCAGACATCACCCATCTCATCCCAGCATTCCCCATCACCACCTTCTCCACCCCCACCACCACCTCCCACCATGGAAGAAACGACAGTCATCACCTCTACCTTCACTTATAACCCATCCTCATTCACATCATTCTCATTTCGAGAACCCACCTCACAAGACACCCTCTTCTCCTTCGTCACCAATCCCTTGTACACTTCAACCCTTCTATCCTCCGAACCCATAACTGGCCATCCCATAATCCCAAGTGTGGTTGGAAACCCGGCACCCACAGAAGGTGTTGTCAGGATCTTGCTCACGCTCAAACAGAGGTTACGAACGCAGAAAAACACACCCAAGAATAAACGCAACAAGAGACGAGAAAGTACGCAGATTGGGTGCAATCTCCCCCCATGCACTCTGTTTCGACTATCCACAGAGTGCATGTATTTATAGGACTTTTGATTACGTCGAAATAGTGGTTACATGAGGGCAGCTTCGAAAAGCAGGCGTGAAACTAAAAGTTGGTAACTTTTACAGAAAGCCATTACTTTCAATAATAGAAACTGCGGTCTACAACGACCCTTATTCTAACTATTACTTTTCTAACAATAGAACCTTCTACGCAGGTTTATTTACAAGCTAAATAATAATTATTCGGATTATTGATGTCCGCCCTTTCACGCCTTGCACGCTTCTCACGAATCTTCAACTGCTATATCAAAAACATCAAAAACATATTAATACATTAATAATTTAACATTTTAACAATGCCTTGTTCAATAATATACAACATGCCTCTCAGTTGACAAGCAACTGACCTTAGTTGATAAAATAATTCAACACTCTAACAATTATAATGCAGTGTTCAACATATTCCATATTACTGTTACAATCCAACAATGCATTGGCCAACATATTTCATGTTACAATCCAACAATGCATTGGCTATTCGATATTTCAATCCAACAATGCATTGGATATTCCATATTTCAATCCAACAATGCATTGTTCAACATATTCCATAAGGTATAACATGCCCCTCAGTTGAACAAGCAACTGACCTCAGTTGAAAAAAAATAATAATAAACATGGATGGCCAGTCACATGTTTTATCACTGAATAAAGAAAATAGGCATGTGCCATGTAAAAATACATGCATGGAAATGTTCATGGAGCTGTTTAAGTTATTAAGAGTATCTGTAAGATGCTGACATAGTCTTTCGAATGAATTTGGGCAAGCAAAGCTTGAATATGCTCCTATAAACTAAATTCAATATGTAAATGCATCACAATTATGAAACATGTAAGGTAAACTTTAAAGGTAGAAATGAATCCTTAAACTCTTCTTGAAAAGCCTTCCAAGTGCGGGGACAATCTGCACTATGACAAAGATCATTCCACCATTGCTTCGCTCTTCTTACCAAATAATTAGTGGCAAACTCGATTTTCTTATTTTCTGAATATAACTCGTCGGAAAAGAAATCGTTGAATAGGGATAGCCATGATAAGACAAAGCGGCCATCTTTTCATTCGTCGAATTCAAGCATAGCATAACGTCCTTGTATGGCTTGTTGAAGTGCTTGAAGTTCTTGGTTCATAATCTCTAACTCTTGCTCGAATGAAACTCCATGTAAAGGTGAAGTACTGTGATCCTCCATGGTGCTCTTGGACCCTTGCTCTCAACCTTGGTGTATTGAACCTTCTTGTTTGCAACCTTGGTGTCTCGATCCCGTGTTCTCAACCTTGCTTGGTATCTTGAACACTCAATCAAGTGCCACCCAAGGATTTTGAAGGAATTCAACTTCCAAGCTAGCTTATTGGAAAGTTCATTCCGAGAGCTTTCCAACGGTATATTACATGCCTCAATCCGACCTACGGATTGAAAGTTACACTTAATTCTTTGTTGGGTCTAGCCTTGAAATCGCCGCGAGCGCCTTCCACAAGTAAGAGAGAGAGAGAGACTTGAGTACAACTCCAAGAGATGGTGGAGGTTAAAGTACTTCCCTTGAAAGTAGGAGGTTGTGGGTTCAAATCCTCCTACCTTAGGGACTCTAAACCTCTCTATTACCACTCAAAAATTAAAATTGCCTCGCACGAAGCCAACGGTCGCCAAGGGAGCCTTGCGTGCCAATGTATTGCCTAAGTTATTGCCTAAGTTCTTTGCCTTAGTCGACGCCAAAGGAGAAGACATAGGAGAAGACGTAGGAGAAAACGTAGGTGCTGGTTCTGGTTCTGGAGCAGAATCAGAATCGCGAACAGAGAACAGAACCCTCTGTATTGACGCGTGCAGAGCTCTGATAGAATTCAGAATCGCGAACAGAGAACAGAACCCTCTGTATTGACGCGTGCAGAGCTCTGATACCACTGTTGTCAGGATCTTGCTCACGCTCAAACAGAGGTTACGAACGCAAAAAAACACACCCAAGAATAAATGCAACAAGAGATGAGAAAGTACGCAGATTGGGTGCAATCTCCCCCCATGCACTCTGTTTCGACTGTCCACAGAGTGCATGTATTTATAGGAATTTTGATTACGTCGAAATAGTGGTTACATGAGGGCGGCTTTGAAAAGCAGGCGTGAAACTAAAAGTTGGTAACTTTTATAGAAAGCCATTACTTTCAATAATAGAAACTGCGGTCTACAACGACCCTTATTCTAACCATTACTTTTCTAACAATAGAACCTTCTACGCAGGTTTATTTATAAGCTAAATAATAATTATTCGGATTATTGATGTCCGCCCTTTCACGCCTTGCACGCTCCTCACGAACCTTCAGCTGCTATATCAAAAACATCAAAAACATATTAATACATTAATAATTTAACATTTTAACAATGTCTTGTTCAATAATATACAACAGAAGGCACCCTGTGTTTCCCAGCCTATCCCCCAATACGGGTACCTCCATTCCATGACCCTCACATCCCATCTGGCCCCTACACCTCTTTCAACCTGACCTCACCACCCCAATACCCATCCTTTGTGGAGCAGTTCATCCGCTCTCCAATGTTTCAAAGGCACATTTCCCCGATGTTTGCAACGACATCAATTTACACGAACACCACACTCACTTCACCTACCATACCCTTCTACATGGTAGCCCCTGTACACACCACCTTGTCTGACCCAATGGACATTTCACCAACCACAACACCTCTCCCCACGATTCCACCATCTCCCCCTCCCTTACCCCCCACCTCACCACTCACCACATCATTGGCACACACAGCATTCACTACCTCCCTCCCCAATCCCACCTCCCCTGCATTTCAAACTTTTCCCCTTGCATCTCATAATGTAAATAGCACGTTCAATACATTACTTCAGTGTGCACATCAACTACAACAAGAATACCATCAATTGGAAGAACGCACTGTTGCCCTCCAGGCAGAATCTCAGCGTCTGCAAGCTAGAGTCAACACTCTTGAAGCTGATTACCAAACGCTCCTAACCGAGCATACCACCTTACAGCAGGCTCACTCCGAATTGGAATCAAAGACATCGACAGTAGATGATCAAGCAGTCAAGGAACTAGAAACAGTGCTCCAAGCGCAAATGATATCTAATGCTACACTCAGACGCAACCTTGGGCTATTAAGGAAGCATATGGCAGCTGCACTAGAAGAGAACAAGAGGCTTCAGCAACAAAACCAAGACAACTTTGAAGCGGCTATGGAAGGAACTGCAGGAGCAACCATTAGCCCTACCAAGTATAGAGCAGTCCCATCAGAAGACATCCGCATCTTACTCGAGGAGCATGCAAATTTCTTGGAGTCATATGAAAAGTTAGAGACTGAATGTGAAGACCTAAAGAAACAGTTAGCCAATGCCCCCACAGCTCAACAGGAGCCGATAATCTTGCAACACTCTACAAAAGAAGTAGAGACCCTCTGAAAATAGGTGGCAGAACTCCAAGCATGCCTCTTACCATATGAAAGGCCACCCCCGCCCACTGAAGAACCAGAACCTGAAACAGTAGTGGAAATCCCCGTCGATGACAGCTATGAAGAGCCGTACGAGCCAATGCCAACACCCGGTGGTCGGACAACAGAGGAAGGACAGGACACTTTAGAAATTCAAGTTCCAGATTGGGTCAAAAGGGTCAAGAAAGTGGGTAAGACACATGATGATCGCGTTGCCGTGCAAATGCAATCTCTCACAAATCTGGAAGAAACTGTCCTTCGGTCTTCTTACTTTCAGAACCTATCCCACCAACGGTTAATGACAACATCAGAGTCACAATACATGCCTTATTTTGTCTTGCTACATGATTATAATGCAGAAGTTAAAAGACATACAGGGAAGGAGCCCACATTTGCCACTCAATTTGAGCCAGAGGACTTAGTGACAGATGCACGTGCGGGCTCGATCTTCCAGCCTAATTGGCATGCACGTCTACTAACCGATTACCCTGAGATGATGAGCACCTGGGCAACCATGCCACTGTATATCAAGTATAATCCATGTTATTGCCTAATGGTACGTCGCAGATCATGGCAAGCATTTGCGATCAAGGTACGCAACAATAAAGAATGCTCGGCTTGGGTTAACTATCCATATTTTGCTCCACCTCGAGGGGCCCCAACTGTAGCCTACATGATATCAACAATTCGGCACTGGTCTACACGTCTAAATAATGTACCCGACATAGCAGCGAAAATGTGTATGAAAATATTCGAGCTCATGACCATTGTCTTCAAAACCTTTCGGATGGTACAAGCTCCATACATCTCTGCCCCTGGATTCTCTCAAGGTAACAAGGATTTAGTCTACGACATGAGCCAGACTCCCTCGGTCACTATAATCTTTGCCTGGCATGCACGAATAAAGTACTTACCCGCATGCTTCAAGCAGACATTTGAGGAAATGTTCTCTACGGGATTCTAGGAATATCATTCAGAAATTTTCATTCCCAGACCCACACATTTGCTACATCTATTCGCAGTAGAACAAGCGATCCATGCAGATCAGTTACGTTTGCCACATCCGGACATTCCAGGACCAATTGATTGGGATCGTATGATGACAGACTTGGCCAGAGGACTACGCATACAAGAACATCAGCTTGCCACTCAGGTTGTGGAATATTACATCCAACACTCCCAGCAACAAGGGTCTGTCAGGGACGACAGACGCGAGAGAGGGGGGGTGTTGAGAGCAGTATGGGCACCCAAGGACTGACTAGACAAGGAAGCCAGTGGAGAGAGTCAGAGCGAGGTGAAGGATTAAGTAGACAAAGCAGTCGACGCAAATCTGGCAGATAGGCCCTTCAAATTTTTCCAAATCAACATCTTTATAATAGTGATTCTTATCACTAACAATCATTGTAAATACCATTTCATATTTTTGTAGCTCCATTTTGTGCAAGCCAAGGAGTCCTTGAGCTTGAGGAGCCTTAGAAGTACCTACATATCAATTTTCGTATTTTTTAGACTCCGTTTAAGCCCTCAAATTGGCCTTGGAACCTAATTTTTAACTAGGCCGGACACTAGGTCTGGACAGGGCCAAAACCTAGTAAAAAACTATAAATAGAGCTAGAGAGCTCATTTTTGAGGTTAGCTTGTAATTGATTTGAACTTGTAAGAGCTTTTTGAAAGTAATCTAAGAACTCCATTGCTTCTAACTCTTTGTCTTGCCGTGTGTGCGCGTGTGTGTGTATGTGTGTGCATGTTAGTGTGCTTCTCACTCACGCACTTGTGCCTCCACTTGCTCGAGGTCTTCATACCATCCTCACGTCTTCCCGGATTGACATTAAAGGAGGTGCTACTCATCACTGAGCTACACACACACAGACACACACAATGTGCAACATACTACATGAATGATAATGTACATTGCAATGTCATATGTTGTGTAATGCACATATTACACAATGCATTGTAATTTTAACTTTGTGCATAATGCCATAATGCACTAACTCTTATGGATGCATCATGCAATGATAAATCATCAATCATAAATTATCAATTAATGATTGATTATTTTATTTGTTATATGTAAATAGCTTGGTTCATCTATGACCATATATGCCAAGCTATCATGGACATTAATGTAGAAAAAGTAGTCCAAGTGATCAGAGATAATGGAAGTAATTGTGTGGCTATGGGAAATTTTTTAGAAGAAGAATCCTCCTCTATTGTGTGGACCCCGTGTGCTTCCCATTGCATTGATTGTTGATAGAGGACGTGGGGAAGATACCATGGATTTATACCATTTTCTTAAAAAATGTCTTTATTTTCGTAAAGAGACCAAAGTTTTCTTGCTTTATTTATGTCTTTTAGTGATATTGACTTGGATCCCACTAAGATCAGGTTTGCATACATGTGCATAGTCATGAAGAGATTGGCAACAGTAAGGCAAGCATTGATGCAAACAATTGTATCACCAAATTGGATATCTTTGGATGGACATACTAGTCCAAGGGTAGAGCTTTTATGGACATGTTTGGATGATAGTTTCTGGAGGAATAGGGAGGGATTATGCAAGCTTTATTTCCCTAAGGAGGGATTATGCAAGCTTTATTTCCCTTATATTCACTCACATGCATAGTAGATAGAGAGGGATGCATGCTTGGACTAGTATATGAGTTCATGAACCATGTCAAGAGTCTATTAAGAGATGTCCTTATTTGATATTGGAGAGATAAATATACTTTCATTTTTAATTTCCTTTTTATTCATGAATCATCAATGATAATGTATGCACTATGTGAGTCATGACATGTGTGCATGTGTCATGTGTATATTATATATGACATATGTGTATGTTTCATCATTCATGTGACATGTTACATGTACAATGTGTGTAATTATCAATATGTATTATGTATGTATGTAATATGTATGTGTATGTGACATGTATGATGTGTGTATATGAAATATGACAAGTCACATGTGTGCAATGTATGTTTTGTGACTCATATGTATGTGACATGTGTCATGTATGTGGCATTTGCATTGTGTATGTGTCATGTGTGTGTGCATTGTACATTGTATATGTGTGTATGTGATTGTTCCACATTGATATGTGTGTATGTAGTATGTACTTTGAAGTTTGTGTATGTGACATCATGTGTATGCATGTGTAATATGTATACATGTACTATATATGTGTATATGTGCTAAGTACTTAGTACTCATTAATATGTGAAATGTGCATTGTGTTTCTTTTTGGCTTCTAACTTGATTTGTTTTTAATCTATAGGATAGAGGAGATAAAAAGAGTATGGAGGAAGAGGATGATTCTTCTATCCCCCTACACATGGGATGGCCAATCTACTACAACCTTTATGGAGATCTACAAAATAATAATTGGATATGGAGCCTGTAAAAGCTCGTAATGATTATGTAGTTCGATTTTATGGAGCTTCTTATGTGGAGCTATGCAGGATGCTAGAAATTCAGCTCACTCAATTCCAAAATAAAGAAGAACGTTTTGGCAAAAACACTACATGCTTGAGAAACATGCAATCAATGTCTATGACTTGGTGGGAGAGATACAGTGTTGGTACACTTGAGCTAGTAAGTCATGATTCACTAATAACTCATTACTCTTGAGCCTTAATTTTAAATGAAATCTTTAATTGATTAAAAATTTCACTTTTTTATTTTGAATTATGGAGAGAACAAATTAGCCATTCACATGCTTTGACAAGACTGTAGTGCCAGTCCTTACGAAAGGAATTGGAGTACATGGGCCCTCTTCCACACAAAGAAGAGGAAATATGCTATCTATAATGCAATTGTAGTGGCTTATCTATTGCCACTAAAACCTACATCTATTGGAGCATGGTGGCCATTTGACAAACATGCACCAGGTCAATGCCAGTGACCTTGACATTTAAAGGATCCATGAAATGTCTATCATTTTTTAAGAGGACCTTGAGTTGTACGACATGATTTATCAGGACTTGACCTACTGCAACATGGTGCTAGTTAGAATCATGCTAGTCATAGTGCATCTATTGTATTAGGCCCATCTACTTGTCGGGCGCCACATGATGATGATGATAGTGACTCAGAGGATTTTGAGGCTTGATTATGATTGATGATTGATCCTTTGAAATTGATGATATTGTTGACTATTTAGTATTATGATAGTTCTAAGTTGACTCTTTGACATTTATGATTTGTGACTCACTAACTTGTCACTGTATTTACAGTTTGCCATGCTTTGAATCTTGATGGATCATGATTTCAAATTTTTGACTCATTGATGATTGTGCGATGTGAAATGTGAATTTTGATTTGTAATAAAGTAACAAGTTTAAAGTGCTTAGTGGGTCATGACTCCTGACCTAAATTTTAAGTGATTGAATGAATTATTATGGTTGAATCATGCGGAATGATTGAGAATTCAACATTGATGATTGTGGATTCAAGATTATATATACTATATTCTATAATGCTTTTATTGGTTGAATTTTTATCACTTGAGAAGGATGATTCATCATGACATTTGAAGTGACAATGAAGTGTGCATAGTCACTTGTGCACATTACTGTTAAATGTTTAAATTAATTAAGTTTGTCTATTTGTGAATCTAGATTTTTGAATAACAAATCTAACATGTTCAATGTTCAATGAAGTTTGAAGTTTGAGCTTTGAAATTTGAATGTATATGTATTATGTAGTATGTACTTAATACTTACTATTCACTACTATGATCTATCACTATGTACATACTCCATTGAATCCATTTGGCATTGATAATTGACTATGTAGTATGTTGCATGTGTCATGTATGATTATCCTATTATCCATAGTATATACTACTAATAATTATGTAGTGTGTAGCACGTAGGGACTAGTCATATATGTAATATGTGTGTAATACATATGTGTAGCATGTGCTGATGGAGAGTGTTAATCTCCAAAAGAACAACCTACTCTTGAATTTAGAACACCTCTATATCAAGAGTAAGTCAAAACCTTTACCAAATTAGAGGTCCAATCTCCAAATTATCAAAACTTGAAAAATTCTGTGAAGAAGATGAAACACAGAAAGTCTGCTGCACAATTTCTTCTCATTGACTTATCAAATCTTTAAAGTATTCTATGAAAATTTGTATGGAGTGTCGCCTAGAGATTGCGCACCTCCTCCAAGTTAAAGTTCTTCAAAAGGTTTAGTATAACTTGAGAAATCAACTTCACAAGTTACCTATGTCTGAATCTGCACTTCTGAGAAGTTGATTTAGACACCCCTAACTTCTTGACTTCAATTCTCTCAGTACAAAACCTGTTTAAGCAAATGCTTCTAGCCATGAATAGATTACCTTAAAACTTAAAGATTAAGTGCTTGCTTGCACAAAACTTTAAACTATGGAGTGATAACTAAGCAAAAGATTAAGATCGAGATTTGCGCCTGTTTCAGAGAATTGTGAACATTCAACACATATGAATGTTCCTACAGATAATTCTCCTGCCTGTTTACAATTAGACTCTAAAATTTTGATCAAAGACTCATCAACTATCAACTTAGATATCCTCAAAAGGATTTCACAAATGATTTACCACAGAAGGAGCAGACTCGAAAAGATCGGGCGCAAGATTTCTTTCATTTCTGGAGAAGACTACAACTGAAAGTGAGAGAGAGACTTTCACTCATTTCTCATGTATCTACTGACATTTACAATCACTTATTTCTCTATTCCTATGCTCATACATAGTCTCTCATTGTCTTCTCTCCATACCCTGACATTTTCCAGAAGTATTTATAGGCAATTATGTACAAACTTCTATCAAAGCATAGGTATATGTAACCTATGTCATAACTAATGTACATATGTGTACATGTCCTTCATTCTTGTGAATGTATCCATCTTCCTTGCTTCAACTCTTCAATTGGTGATTGATTTGCACCAACAGCTCCCCCTCAATCATCAATTGAGGTTTCTCCTTTCTTCTTTATACGTGCCATGTCTTTAAACTTCTGTAGCTTTGGTCCATCCAAGCTCTTTGTAAGCATATCAGCTATCTGATCTTTAGTTGAAGTATGAATGACTTCAATCTCTTTGTCCATCACTTTCTCTCTTAGAAAGTGATACTGAATCTCAATGTGTTTGGTCCTGGCATGAAAAACAGGATTAGCAGCTAAGTATAATGAACTCATGTTATCTCCAAATATAATTGGTATCCCATGCACAATATCAAGACTCTTCATCAAGGTCTTGAGCCAAATCACTTCCTTTGCAGCTTCAACCATGCCTTTGTATTCTGCTTCTGTAGAAGACAAAGCAACTGTATGTTGCTTCTTGGAACACCATGAGATAAGTTTATCTCCCACATAACACATGTATCCAAAAGTAGATCTTCTATCATCTGGATTACCTGCCCAATCTGCATCACTATAAATTTTGATATTTGTATCTGAGGTAAATCCATAATACAAACCTTCATTGAGTGTACCCTTAATGTACCTCAACACTCTTTGACCTGCAATCCAATGTTCTTTCCTTGGGCAATGCATAAATTGAGACAAAACTCCTACTGCATATGATAAATCAGGTCTAGTTAAAGTAGCATAGATAAGACTACCAACCAAACTCTGATATTGTCTCATGTCCTTGAACTCTTCACCTCCAAACTTACTCAATTTGTGATTCACCTCCATTGGTGTAGGTGCTACCCTGCAATCATCCATTTTAAACTTGATTAACAAGTTCTTCAAATACCTTTCTTGGGTTACAAATACTCCATGTTGAGTATATGTAATCTCCATGCCCAAGAAGTATGACAGATCTCCAAAGTCACTTATTTTGAACTCCTTTTCCATCTACTTCTTGAGTCTTTGTATTCCTTCTTCATCTGTACCTGTAAGAATTATATCATCAACATATATGCACATGTATATGAAACCATTTTCACTTGCTTTGACAAGCAAGCTACTATCTGCTTTAGACACCTGAAATCCAAGTTCTTTCAAGAACTTTACAAGTCTATAGTTCCATGCCCTTGGGGCCTGCTTCAAGCCATATAAAGCTCTTTTGAGCTTGCACACATGATCTGGATAGCTTTTATCTTTGAACCCTTGAGGTTGCTCCATGAACACATCATCTGAAATATAACCATTCAGAAAAGCATTTTTCACATCAAGTTGACATAACTTCCAACCTTTACATGCAGCAATGGCTATAAGTGTCCTGATGGTTGTCATCTTTGCCACAGGACTATAAATCTCATCATAATCAACACCATAAGTCTGAGCAAACCCTTTGACAACAAGTCTAGCTTTGTATCTAGACACACTTCCATCTGCAAACCTCTTGGTTTTGTAAACCCACTTGCATCCAATGATTTTCTGACTATTTGGCTTTGGAACCAAATCCCATGTTTGATTCTCCATTAATGCATCATATTCTTCCTGCATAGCTTTCTCCCATTTTTCCTTACCTCTTGCCTCTTCATATGTAGAAGGGTCTTCATTTGTATTCATCATATAAGCATAATCTTTTGTGGCCAAAAATGAAGTATCATAGCTATACCTTGTAGGTTGCCATTTGTTCCTTGTAGATCTCCTAAGCTCTCCACTTCTTGAAGTTTCTGGTTCTTCATATTCAGGATCAAATCTTGGTGTTTCTTCCATTTCAACCTGCACTTCATTATTCTCTTGTTCATCAAATATCTGAACCTTTGATTTACCTTTCCTTTGACTCACTTCTTCTTCATTACCTGTATTGATATTAATTGTACCTGCATACCAAGTACTTTGCTCATCAAATGTAACATCTTTAGAAACCATGAATTGCTTTGTAGATGGACTCCACAATCTATAGCCCATCTGCTTGTCATCATAACCAATGAAAACATATTTTTCAGCTTTAGGCTCCAACTTGTGCCTTAATTGTGATGGCACATAAGCATATGCCACACATCCAAAAACTCTGCAATGATCCAAGGTAGGTCTCTTACCCCACCAAGCCTCATATGATGCCATACCCTGCAAGGCTTTACATGGTAATCTATTAACCAAATAAGTAGCTGTATTTACAGCCTCAGCCCACAAATAATTAGGGCAATTTTTCTCCTTCATCATGGATCTTGCAAACTCAACAAGTGTTCTATTTCTCCTTTCTGCTACACCATTTTGTTGAGGAGAGTACCTGCAAGTAACTTCCCTTTTTATACCTGCATTCCACAAATAATCACTGAACTCATTAGAGAAATACTCTCCCCCTCCATCTGACCTTAGTCTTTTCAACTTGTGTCCTGTAATTCTTTCTACATATGCATGATAGTGTTTAAATGTATTAAACACTTCTGACTTATCTTTAATCACATAAATAGTGATCCATCTAGTAGCATCATCAACATAAATCACATAATACCTTGACCCATTTATACTGAAATCCTTTGATGGCCCCCACACATCTGTGTGTACCAATTCAAGCTTCTCTGAGTACATGAAACCATGCTTGGAGTAAGAATTCTTATGAGCCTTACCTAATTGACATGCCTCACATCTATATGTCATATGTTGACCTGCAACATTAGGCAATCCAAGCACTGAACCATTATTAATCATGTCTTTAATACCTCTTTCATTGAAATGTCCAAGTCTCTTGTGCCAAAGATCTAACTCAGAGATCTTATGTCCTCCATATGTGAACATAGCATGACCAATATTGCCTTGAATCTTCAATGTAAATAGTCTTCCTTCTTTCTTCCCTGAAACAATCTATTTATACCCTTGACTAGGGTCTTCCACATATACTCCATCATTAGTGAACCTTACTTCATATCCCTTTTCAACAATTTGTCCTACACTTATCAAATTCTTAGGAATTGTAGGAACATACAAGACCTTACTCAATAAGGTACTACCATCCTTAGCTTTCACTGATCCAATTGACTTCACATTATGCTTTGTGTTGTCACCTGTTTGAACAACATGATTAAACACCTTATTCTCCAAATCAGTCATCAATGATATATTACCACTCAGGTGGTTGCTACACCCTGAGTCAATGTAGAAGACTCTCTGATCTTCACTCTGACTTTCACAAGTAGCATTCATTATTAATGTTGAATCCTCCTTTTGATCTGAAGCATAATTGTAGTAGGTGTTGTTGTATTGTTGACTTTGGAATCCTCTACCTGCATTTCTTCCAAAGTAACTCCTACCACCTCTGCCTCTGAAATTACCTCTTTGATTTCTGCCTCCTCTTCCTCTAGAGTTATAGTTCTGATTATATCCATTATTATTCTGAGTATTATGCCAACAATCATTAGCTAAGTGATTTGTCTTACCACAAATCCAGCAAGCTTTGCCTCCATCTTTGTTATTCCTGCCTCTTCCTCTACCTTTGCCACCTCCTCTACCTCTTAGGAAGTTGGCTTGACTAGTTGTGCCTTCATCTTCATTTGCTTGTTGCTTTCCTTTGCTATTCTTCTTCTTGTCCTTTGAGTACATTGCATGACCTGCACTCTTGTCATTATCTCCTTTAACATCCTGCTCAAATGTTAGCATATGACCTAGCAACTGATTTAAATCAGGAGTGAAATGATCAAGTGATAATTCTGTAGACAAAATGAATGGCTTCCATTTGTCATCACCTCTTAATCCTGTATGAATTTGCCTTACCAATTTGTCCTCCTCAATTTCTTCATCAACAGCTCCTAAAGCATCTGCAATGTCTTTCATCCTTGTCACATAGTCTGAAATGGATTGAGAGGCCTTCTTCTTGAAGGTTGTAAACTCTGCCCATAAGGATGCCTTCCTTGACTTTGTAGTATTCTGGAAATGCTCCTCCAAAGTATTCCAAATATCAGTTGCACTTTCAAGACCTCGAATATGAGGCAACAAGTAATCATTGACTGCCATATATATAATGCTCCTAGCTTGAGCATCTTTCTTCATCCAATTCTTCAAATCTGCTAACTCTTCCCTAGTTGGAACACTAGGATCTCTGAAACTTGGCTTCTCCTCTTCACCTGTGATGTAGGCTATTAAATCTTTGCTCATAAGATGAGCTTCCATCCTCATTGACCATGCAGGATAGTTTTCCCTATCCAATTTCTCTATCTGAAGAGAATCTCCCATCTTGTATCCTCCTGTGTATTGAGAACTTCAACCTTTATGAACAATATGTGTACCTTTACTTCGAATTAGACTCCTTTTGTCCTTCTTGATGTTGTATGGTCTCCTCCTCAAGTTTTGCCTTCAAACTTTCACCTTCTAGCTCTTCAATTGTTGAAATTCTTGAATCTGCAGCAGTCGGGATCCTCCTTTTCTTGATTTTGATGTCTCCTGCTCTGATACCACTGATGGAGAGTGTTAATCTCCAAAAGAACAACCTACTCTTGAATTTAGAACACCTCTATATCAAGATTAAGTCAAAACCTTTACCAAATTAGAGGTCCAATCTCCAAATTATCAAAACTTGAAAAATTTTGTGAAGAAGATGAAACACAGAAAGTCTGCTGCACAATTTCTTCTCATTGACTTATCAAATCTTTAAAGTATTCTATGAAAATTTGTATGGAGTGTCGCCTAGAGATTGCGCACCTCCTCCAATTAAAGTTCTTCAAAAGGTTTAGTATAACTTGAGAAATCAACTTCACAAGTTACCTATGTCTGAATCTGCACTTCTGAGAAGTTGATTTAGACACCCCTAACTTCTTGACTTCAATTCTCTCAGTACAAAACCCGTTTAAGCAAATGCTTCTAGCCATGAATAGATTACCTTCCAACTTAAAGATTAAGTGCTTGCTTGCACAAAACTTTAAACTATGGAGTGAGAACTAAGCAAAAGATTAAGATCGAGATTTGCGCCTGTTTCAGAGAATTGTGAACATTCAACACATATGAATGTTCCTACAGATAATTCTCCTGGCCTGTTTACAATTAGACTCTAAAATTTTGATCAAAGACTCATCAACTATCAACTTAGATATCCTCAAAAGGATTTCACAAATGATTTACCACAGAAGGAGCAGACTCGAAAAGATCGGGCGCAAGATTTCTTTCATTTCTGGAGAAGACTACAACTGAAAGTGAGAGAGAGACTTTCACTCACTTCTCATGTATCTACTGACATTTACAATCACTTATTTCTCTATTCCTATGCTCATACATAGTCTCTCATTGTCTTCTCTCCATACCCCGACATTTTCCAGAAGTATTTATAGGCAATTATGTACAAACTTCTATCAAAGCATAAGTATATGTAACCTATGTCATAACTAATGTACATATGTGTACATGTCCTTCATTCTTGTGAATGTATCCATCTTCCTTGCTTCAACTCTTCAATTGGTGATTGATTTGCACCAACATGTGCATTATGTATATATCTAGTATGTATGTAGTATATACTATGTACTTACAACTATGTGCTCACGAGCCACATGTCACATGTGTATGTGCTAGAATTGATAATATATATATCCATACATTGATATGCATATACATCATCATATATTAGCTATAGGTAGTGTATGCGCCAAAAAGAAAAGAAGACCATGTTTGCAATGCTTTTGAAATGTCTAGGGCAGAAACTTTCCATGTTTCTAACACATTAGCAAACATTGCCTTGGACATCGCAAAAACTGTTGCTAACAACCTTGAAACATACACATTCACACATACATATACACAAAGATAATTACATTCACACATACACACATGCATGTATGCATACATGCATACATTTACACATACAAACATACACAAAGACACATATATTCACACATACACATGCACAGGTTCACACATGCACGCATGCACTCATTTACACATGCACACATGCACACATACACATTCACATGCATGTGTATAAGTTTAAAGTTTCATTGTATATTGATTCAAATGTTTTTCAAGTTTGAAATTTAAACTACAAGAAATATTGCATGATGGAGACAAACAAGAGAAGGCCTAACAAAACACTTGAGAAGTGGCAACTTTTTTTTGCAAAAAACTATGTCTACAAGAAAATTCCCTCAACAAAAGGTATGCAAAATAGTTAATATTAATAATGACTTGTAATTCTTATATGTATTTTACATATTCTCATTTAATAAATGTACTTCTTTTCACTAAATAAACATATGAAACTACAAAAGAAAGAATCGAATCAGGTCATACATCTCGTTTAGGTTGTATGGGGTGTGATGGTTTTGTTGTGACATTTTTAAGTATATGTATTATTGAAATATGATGTTTTTAGTTTGTGTAACACAATAACTATTAACTTTTCTCATTTGTCTCAATGCAATGTAAGGATTATGATCATAATTTTACCAACAAGGAAGTAGAGCTTGCTACTTATTTTGGATATCTTTGTTTGAGTAAGAACATAAAAGATCATCGAAATGATTTCTGAGTATTATTAGATTTAATATAATGAATATTAGTTTGTTGATTTTTATATATTTTCATTTATTTATGTTTATTATATGTAATACAAGAGTATTATAGTGAGAAGAACATGAAAGAAGTGGAGAGGCAGACATAGGAGGGACAATGTCAATCTTCATAGACTACAAACCCCTCTAGCCATGATTCTTCTACAAGAGTATTATAGTGAGAAGAACATGAAAGAAGTGGAGAGGCAGACATAGGAGGGACAATGTCAATCTTCATAGACTACAAACCCCTCTAGCCATGATTCTTCTAGATCTCATTATACATCACGTGAGAGTGATGATCAATATTAAACCAATTTTGATTATCAACATTATACATTCATTGCATTATACACACACACAAAATTATTTTTTAATGCTATCTATGGTGTGATCTCATCATTTTGATAATTTTAGAGTATTCATTAAATTAAATTATTTTGTTGAAGTTGATAGGGCTGAAATTTACTTATGGCTTTTGTTTCTATATGCATGTATGTAGGTATGTATGTATAGATGTATATAATATGTATTCATACATGTTTGAAGGTATGCATGTATGTATATATACATGTATATTGTTTAAGTATGTATGTTTCTTTGTGTGTATACATATGTTTGTTTGTGTATGTGTATATGTATGCATGTTTATGATAGTATGTATGTATAT
This sequence comes from Ceratopteris richardii, assembly GCA_020310875.1. Taxonomy (NCBI): domain Eukaryota; kingdom Viridiplantae; phylum Streptophyta; class Polypodiopsida; order Polypodiales; family Pteridaceae; genus Ceratopteris; species Ceratopteris richardii. The sequence continues at coordinate 51,706,309 of CM035439.1, read as the reverse complement.
ACATGTATGCATACATGTTTATGTATGTATATACATGTATGCATACATGTTTGTGTTTGTATGTATGTATGTAAGTTTATGTATGTATGTAAGTTTGTGAATGTATGTGTGTATGAATGCATACATGTTTGTGTATGCATGTTTTTGAATGTATCATGTATGTATGTATGAACATATTATGTATGCATGTATGTAGGAATGTATGTATGTATGCATGTATTTATGTATGAATGTACTGTATGAGAGTGTTGCTCTAGTACAATGGTAAGCACCATGTTTAGTAGCTCCACCTCCTTAATGTCAATCCATGGAAGAGATATGGGTGATATGAAGATTGTGACGCGAGATGTAGTGAGAGTGAAGGTGAGAAGCATAGAGATGCACACACACATACACACACTAGAAAGACATAAGCAAGTCACAATGGAAGGTTGAAAGTAGATTCTATTACTCAAGAACACTCTTACAAGCTCAAGATCACACTAACTCATATAATTCTACACTAGCTAACCTCAAAAATGAGCTCTCTAGCTCTATTTATAGTTTTTTGACTAGTTTTGAATGGTTTCACATCTGGTGTTTGGCATAGTTAAAATAGGTTCTAGGCACTATTTGGAGGTCTAAACGAGATCTAAAAATAGCCGAAATTGGTATGCTTGTTCTACCTAAGCTCCTCAAGCTCAAGGACTCCTTGATTTCCACAAAATGGAGCTGTTAATTATAGAAATGTGTGCTTCTATGATACATATGGTACAAGAGTGATGAAAATCATTGTTGGGAGTTTTGAAAAAGTATTATCAAATATATTTCTTAGAGAAACAATGAATGCCTCGCTCCCGATTACTTCTTTGTTGTCTGCCTTCACATGCTTCCTGGTCGTCTGTGCCTTTGGCTATTGCCAACACCCTCCCCTCTCTCTCTCTCTCTCGCATTTGTCGCCCTCGACAAAACCTTGTTTTCATTCCCTTCTCTACTGAGCCAAATACAATTGCTCGATAATCCAGCTCGCCAGATCTATGGTTTGGGGCCCGATGCATGCTAGATATAATCTGAACCAATTGTGTTTCTGAGGGATGGTGAAGTGATCCTGGGATGGAAATGCAAAATGTTGCATACATATGCATAATGGCTTAGAGAGTTCAGGTGTAGTGGCCAAAATATCCACCCACTTCAAAACATCACCACACTTTATCGGCTCTAGAATAAGCCTTTCATGCTCTGTCAGCGTGTGAGTCCCATGGATCTTAATTGCTGCCTGAATGAGATCTTTTGAGATAAAACTTCTTGTAAGCGAGGCATTTACCAAGGATGGAAGAATGAAAGTTCCGGGCAAGTCCTTGTTCTCAAAGGCGTGAAGTGTAGTTACCAGGTAGTAGCATCTATAAAAGTCAAGTTTGGGCAATGGATCATTGAAATATTCCGTAAAACCTGCTCTAGCCCAAATGTGCTTTAACTCTTTTGAATTTTGAAGTGCTTCGAATTCTCTGGAGAAAAATTGACACTTGCCCCACTAATATTGTCAAAACTCAGTATGGCATCAAAGATAAAGTCTGCATCCGCTAAAGGTCCTCCTAGACCTTGGAACTAATGAGAATTGCTATGAAATTTTTTAGTGTATCCCATAGGAGGATGATCTATCGACATTGGTCTTGGGAATCCTTGAAACTCTGACGGTTGTAACGTAGGATATGGCTCAGCCAGTAAATTGCCGAAATTGACCACTGACGCACTAGGGCCAACTGCAGAAGGTCCTTCCGTCTGCATGATGAGCGATATGAATGCAAAGAAGATATGCTACAAAAGACTAGCAAATTATTATGGAAATTAATCATGATCCCAATAAGGTGAGACCAGAATCTCTTTCCATAACTGATGTGTAGCCCATGTAGCCAAGTGTTGTGAGGTGGTTTATGGAATTATTGTTTGCAAAAACTAATGCAAGTCTCTAGACACCTACATGCTTTAGATAATGCATACATTGCTTGAGATGAAAAGTTATTATAGTAATAAGTGATGGTGGGTTAGTGTGGGTGAATTTGTATAAGGGTCAGTGGTGAGTGAATTATTACAATGATGAAGGTTAGTTGATATGGGTGTTATGTTGTATAAAGGATCATGTGGTGGCTTCTAGATTCATTTCAGCACCCATTTCCTAAGAGTTGATGAGTGGGTAGTATTCTGTTGCTGAGGTACAAAAGGTGAGTTTGGTGGTTGTGTGTGTTCTGCCCTTTTGGCACCCATACTTGTCTCATGCCGCTTGCTTTGGGATGTTGATATTACTACCTTCTTTGTGTCATCGGGTATGATTATGAGTTGGGTTCCTCAGTCGTGGGTGAATCCTTCGTGGTTGAGGATGAGAGGTCGGGTTGACACTCTGCTTTGGAAAATAAGGGAGGTCGAACACTTATAAAACTTGCCCATTAGAAAGTGAGGCATTTTGTACAACAGATCTAGGCCAATCCACAGTAAGTGTGGAGGGATGGAGACCAAGGGCTATAGTGCCCATTTACTCACTACTGCAGTCACCTGACCATTGATGCAACCCACCTAACCGCTGATGGTCCCCATTTGCCCACTGATGGAAGACTAGGGGAAGATCTCTTGACATCCTTCTGTCTGGCAACTATCCATCACCAAGCTCTAATGGGTTTACTTTGGAAGGAGCATGCTTAGCCGATGGATTTGACCAAAGATCTTCCTATCCTCCGTAGCAATCATTTCATAGGGGCTAGGGTTACATACCTCAAGTGGAGTGTTGTTAGGGAAGTTAAGTGGTATCACTCATTGCTGGTCTAAGGTTCCAATCTGCACGGAGCCTTGTCTAAGATTTAGGTCCACTAAGTGATCGTATAGCCAATCTTGGCCAAGGATTAGGGGTTCTATCAGGTCATCATCATGGCACACTAGGACCTTCACTATCATGGTCACTTCGTGTGTGTGTGTGTATGTGTGTGTGTATGAGGATAGGAAGGTCCACCTCACCCATGCAAGGTGTTTCCATGCCTCCTAGCTCTATGTGGTATGCCTCAATTGTCCGCATTTCTATTCTTGAGTCCTTATAGTGGAACCATCTAATGGCACTTGTCGCAACACCTGAATCAATTAAAGCCATGAGCTCATGACGAGAGTTGTCGTGTTCTAGCATGACTGTAATGAATGGTCTCCTATCCACTATGCTAGGATGAGTAATTGACTTTGCTTGACACATGGATATGGGGTACCTAGGTGTTTTTTCCAGATGGTTATAATGTTCTCTCCCTAGTCCTTATCTTCTTATCTTCATGCACTTAATGCGTTCTATAGCTTCTGCCTAAGCTTCCACATGTATTCTCTTTTATTCCTCCTTATGATTATTTGCCAACATGAGTCTTCTAAGCATATCCTCAGTAAGAGGTTCTTGATAGAGCTTGACTCTACAAACCACTAATGTAATTAGGCATTATCTCTCCTTCTAGGGTGGCTAATTGTACCGCTCCACTTGTCGAGAGTTTGTTAATGATCATAGGTCCATAACCTCGCTTTTCTAATTTCCATGCATGTTGTTTCAGTGTATACACTAGGACTAAATCACCTTCCTTTAAGCCTTTTTCTTTCACATGTGCATCAAAATAAGCTTCATGTCGCTTCTTTGTTGCATATATGCTGCTTTCAGCCTGGTCTCTCCTACTTGTTCCAAGTTTATTATCCTTGATGATAATTCATGGCCGGTCCACTGGTGTTCTTGTGCAACCTTAAGGGTGGGTATCAAAAAGTCCAAAGGAAGCACAATGTTCTGACCAAAAACCATCTGAAACGGAGTTGCATTGAGTACGGTCTTGTAGTCCACTCGATATGCCCAAACAATGTGATGTACCTATTTGTCCCAATCTGAATGTTTGTTGTTCACAAGTTTCATCAATACAGTGCAAAGGAACTTGTTAGTACTTTCTGCTTGACCATTGGCATGAGGATGATATGGTGTGGATTTCTTGTGAATCACCATAAAATCCTGTAACGAATATTCAATAACTTGGTTTAGAAAGTGAGTTCCTCAGTCGCTCACTAGCTCTATAGGCAATCCATATCTTGTAAAGACATTTTCAAATAAGAATTTTGCAGTCATGTGTGCATCATTCTTTTTTGTGGCCTTAGCCTCTACCCATTTTGTAAGATAATCTATTGCTACAATAATGTATTCAGCATGTGTTCCTTTTGCAGGGGGGTTAATGGGTCCTACAAAGTCTATACCCCACTTGGAGAATGCACATCCTCCCATCATGGGTTTCAATGGCATTTCATCTCTGCAAGTAGGAAACTGAGTTCTTTGGCACACATCACATCTCTTAACATAGGTATGTGCATCCATGTGAAGAGTGTGCCACCATAATCCTGCAAATAGTATGGCTTTGATTATCCTATCCGGGCCAAAATGACCTCCTGCAACACCTTGGTGTGTGCTCTCTAAGACACACAAGTAATCGTTCTCATGAACACATTGTCTTAGGTATTCGTCTCTTCCTCTTTTGTATAGATTGTCACCAATAAGTGAGTAGTCTTGAGCTTCCTTCTCTAGACTATGTTGTCATGCTAAGGTCATTCCTTGAGGGAATATTTTCTTCCTCAAGTATGTTACTAAAGGTTCACTCCATTCTAGTGTGAGAAACATATGATATAACATGGCATGTTCTACCGGTGGTCTTTCACAACGAACAAGACATTCTTTACACAGCTTGTAGACATCTGCTTCCATAGAAGGCCAATATACTCCTATTCTATGCAAAGTCTACAATGTATGATGTTTTGAATGATGTCAGTTTAATGCACCTACATGTACTAATTGCAACCAATTTGCATATTCTGATTTGTCAACATAACAAGCGAGAATCTTATGATTATCATGTTTATATATACTTCCTGCTATTATTTGATATCTTTGTGATTTGGTGATTTCTCCTTCTTTGATCCTAATCCTTGGGTTCTTAGGTCCAAATGTGAGAATAGGGACAATCGGCTTAGCCCATTTAGGTACTCTTTCGAGGTTAAATAGGTATGCATCGAGTAGTTTATCCGCTATTCCTTGAGGAGCTTCTCCCTTGGTTAATCTTGAGAGGTGGTTAGCTCTAAGATGGGTCTTTCCCTTCCTGACTACTACTTCAAAGTCGTACTCCATGAGTAATAGAAACCATCGTATTAATCCTCTGGTATTACAAGGCTTATTGACTAAGTACAATAATGCTTGATGATCCATGAAGAACTTGAACTTATTTGCCAACAAGTAATGCCTGAATTTCTTTACCGCATAGATCATTCCTAAGCCTTCTCGCTCCAGAGTGGTGTAGTTTCTTTCTATTGCATTCAACTTCCTACTTGCGTAAGCTATAGGGAGATCTACATTACCTTCATTTGTAGGTTGTGCCAACACACATCCTATGGTGTAGTTGGATGCATCCACATGTACATGGAATGGCTTGCTCCAATTTGGGGTTGTCAATATTGGTGTTGAGCACAAGCATCGTTTAAGTTCATTGAATGAATTTTCACACTCATCTGTCCATTCAAACTTCGTCAAAAAAGAGTACGAAGGCTTGGTGATGATGGCATACATATGTATAAATCGGCGATACTATCCACAATGGCCCATGAAAGCTTGTACTTCTTTTACATTTTTTGGCCTAGGTAGGTATGTAATTACTTTCACTTTTTTTGTCCGTTGAAATGCCGTTCTTCGACACAATGTGTCCTAGAATTTTGCCTTGCTTGACCATAAAAACACACTTTTTTGGGTTCAAGAAAACCTAATATTCTCGACATTTGTTAAATACTTGCCTTAATTTTGGGATACGCGTCTGCCTCATATTCGAATGAGTACATATGTCATTGACATAAACTTCCAAATTCTTGCATAAGAATTCCTTAAAAACATGTCACATCAGTCATTGGAAAGTGGCAGGTGCATTTGTCAGCCCAAATGGCATCACACGAAATGCAAAGATGCCCCATCTGTGGCAAAAGTTGTCTTATGTTGATCTTCAAGAGCAATGGCTACTTGATTATAGCTTGAGAAACCATCAAGAAAGCTGTAAACTTCCTTGCCCGCAACTCCTTCCAATAAGTGTTCCGTGATAGGAAGAGGATAACTATCTCTAATAGTGATGGCATTAACTTTTTTAAGGTTAATACATGCGCACAATTTTCCATTCTTCTTGGGCACAACCACAATGGGGGATACCCATTTTGTATACTCAATTTCCTAAATGAATCTTGCTTCTATCAAACCATCTATTTCCTCTTTAATTTTAGCAGCGTAGTTATCATTGTAAGTGTATGGTTTTTGTTTCGTAGGCTTTGCGTCTGGAGTCATAGGAATTCTATGGGAGCATATATCTAGGTCTACTATGTCCTATGGATGGTGTTCCATTGGATTGGGGGTACATCTCGATGGGAATAGTCTTTAAGATTGACTTTAGTAGTCACACCTAAATGTTGCAAGTACAAAGAATTAGTTCCCCAATCTTGTACGATTTGCAACTAATGCATGAATGGTCGTCCTAAAATCATCTCATAAGAATGATTTTTCCCAAAATCACAAATGGTGAAAGTTGTCAGGGGAGCACTAGATTGTGCTCTTTGACTTCACTAGACAAGATTTGAAAATACACTTATGATTACAAGAACACCCACGTAGGGAAAATAATACAAGAAGACAGATTCGATACAAGACATCCCACAACCCGGGACCAATAGGTATGGAAAACTAGACTAGAGATGATACAGGAGATCCCACAACCCGGGATTGTAAGTATGAGACAAGATGTCTGGATTACAAGAACTCTCTTCTGGGGGATGAACTGAATACAAGAAAGAACTTGACAAGATCTCGTACTACGAGATTACAAGAGGACAAGACAGGGTGTCCAAGAACTAGACTAGATGGGACTAGAACAAGAAACAAAACAGGAACTGGAACTGGAACTTGGAGAGTACTTACTTGGTGGTCACGACTCCTTGAGCTCCCAAGACTAGTATTGTCAATGTTGGGAAAGATGGATGGATGCTCCAAGAGATTGAGTAGGTACTACCAAACTTGCTTTGTACCAGCCCCCTTTTTGCTTCAGAATTGATAAGAAGACCTTCTTAGCTTTCCAATGACACCATAAGATGCCCTATGTACTTTGGAAATAATGTGTTCAATGATTGAACCAAAACAAATAACTTTGAAACTCACAATCTCAAGAAAACCTTCTATTTATGTCTTGATACATGTTGGGTATTTTGCTCAGTATGACCAGCACAGTAGGAATTGGAAAAATTCCTTCTAGGGGTATCTAACTAGCTTAGCAAGCTAACTATTTCAAGTGGGATTATGTAAAAAGATAAACTATGCTAAGAAAAATCAATTTAGCAAGTAAAGCTATACCCCAGATTTTTAAGGATTGTAGCAGACATTGACTAGTGATCACCTCGATGCAAATTTCTTTGAATTGGCTAAATAGAATCTCTTCAAACTTTGTTAATATGTAGATAACATTGAGCTGAATCCAACAAGCTTTGAGTCACTGAATTTGATGGAGAAATGACTGAGATATGCACTCCGCAAGTTGATAGACTTTTGAGTAGTATGACAAAGAACTCATAAATGAACAATGTGAATGTATGTATTAATGAACACTTGTATACAAATCCATTGGCATGAAAATCATTGCCTAATGGTGTACATAGGTGTGGGCTAGAGTGTAGGCCTCACATACACTCAAAATCAGTAATGAGAAGCTCAGGAGTGATGAGTTCTACCCGTGAATTTTCATGACCATTTTTATAGAGAATGAGCAAAAATTTGAATTCAAATTCAAACTTTTGGCTCCCTATGTTTAAGCTTCTATATCCTAGGAGATATTTCTTCAATCAAATAGCTAACTTTTTCCACAAATCCTTTTGGTAGGTGATTACAAAAGATTCCAAGTCAATTTGACTTTTACAAGGAGATAAAGTGGTAATTAACCACTAGCACTAGTTCCTATGCTTCTTCACATATGTAGGGTCTTCAAGATATCTTTCAATCCAAATGTGTAGGCTTGTGACTTATGCAAACAGCTCCCCCTCAAGCCAAAGATTTTGGCTTGGTCTTCATCTTCAATCTTCATGTATATCCTGCAATCCATTCATTGCTTTGAATCTGCAAAGTTTGGTTCCATCCAAAGCTTTAGTCAACAAATCTGCACATTGCATGTTGGTTGATACATAGGTTAGTTGAATGTCTTTGCTTATCAACTTTTCTCTCACATAATGGTAATGGACCTCTATATGTTTGGTCCTAGCATGATAGATAGGATTAGCTGCAAGGTGAAGAGAACTTGTATGATCTTCAAAGATTATTGGAGACCTAGTATATGAACCCAATTCTGTATACAAAAGCTTGATCCATATGGCTTCTTGTGTGGCATTAGCCAGCCCTCTATACTCTGCTTCTGTAGAAGACAATGCAATAGTTGGTTGTTTCTTTGCACACCAAGATATTGGCTTATCACATGTAAAAGAAATATATTTAGAAGTGTTCCTCCTATCATCCTTGCATCCTGCCCAATCTGCATCTGAATAAATTTCGATATCAATATCTGAAGTGTAGGGAAAATACAAACCATGATGTTGTGTACCCTTGAGATACTTCAAGATTCTCTTGGCATCCTCTAAGTGAGGTATCCATGGCTTGTGCATAAACTGACTTAGCACACTAACTCCATATGCAATATCTATCCTTGTTAAGGTAGCATAGTTCAAGCTGCCCACTATACTTTGATAACCTGTAATGTCATTCACTTCATCACCTTCATGGGCACTTAGTTTTAGGTTTACGTCCATTGGAGTGCTTGCTACTTTGGCATCCTGCAAGTGAAACTTCTTCAACATATCCTGTATGTATTTTTTCTGAGTAATGTATATTCCCGAGTTAGTATAGACTAACTCAAGCCCAAGAAAATACTTCAATAGACCAAGATCATTGATCTTGAACTCCTTCATCATCTGGCTCTTGATTTGTCTAATTCCATTGAAATCATTACCTGTAATTATGATGTCATCAACATAAACACAAAGGTATATTACCACTGAATTACTTCTCTTGATGAATAGAGAAGTATCTGCCTTGCTCATAACAAAACCTTGGTCTTGGAGATATGTAGTTAACCTGTAATTCCATGCCCTAGGTGCCTACTTCAATCCATATAAAGCCTTTTTTAATTTGCAAACATATGTTACCTTCTTAGGATCCTCATAGCTAGGAGGTTGTGACATATACACCTCCTCTGAAATCCATCCATTCAAGAAAGCATTCTTGACATCCAATTGGTACATGTTCCAATTTTTTGATGCAGCCACACTTACCAACACTCTGATAGTTGGCATCTTGGCCACAAGAGAGAATGTCTCTTCATAGTCAATGCCTTGGGTTTGTGCAAAACCCTTGGCTACCAATCTGGCTTTGTACCTATTAATTGTGCCATCAGAATTTCTTTTAAGCTTATAGATCCATCTGGATCCTATTACCTTCATGGAGTCCTTCTTTGGTATTAACTCCCATGTATCACTCTCCTTAAGTGCTTCAGTCTCCTCATCCATAGCTTCTTTCCATTCTATCTTGGTTATGGATTCTTCATATGATCCTGGTTCTTCAATTGACAAATCTTTGGCAAGATAAACAGAATGTTTAGTAACAAGAGATGTATCATACCCATATCTGATAGGTTTTTTGCTTTCTCTTTGTGATCTTCTGATTGATTGAGTTGAAGATTCAGGTATGTCTTCAAGCTTCTTCATCTTCATTTTGCCCTTGGACTTCCATGCCTTGAACTCTTAAAGGTTGATAGTGTCTTCATCTTCTGAACTTGAGTCTTCATTCTGAGTAGGTTCCTCCTTTGCAAGACTTGGAAATTCTTCTTCCAAATCATAGGGTAGTTTAACCTTCCTACATTCATTCTCATACCAAGAATCATTTTCATCAAAGACAACATCTCTACTCACCATGAATCCCTTATTGGAAGGGTTATAAAACCTGTATCCTTTTTTATTCAAATCATATCCAATAAAGATGCACTTCTCAACTTTGGGGTCTAGCTTTCCTCTTATCTGAGAAGGAATGTGTACATATGCTATACATCCAAATATCCTGCAATGGTCAAATGAGGGTCTCTTACCATGCCATGCTTCATAGGGTGTCATCCCATCAAGGGACTTAGATGGTAACCTATTTATGAGGTAAGTGGCAGTAGAAACACTCTCTGCCCATAGATAGTTAGGTAACTTTTTTTCATTCAACATAGAACTAGCTGTCTCAACAATCAACCTATTTCTCCTCTCAGCTACCCTATTCTGTTCAGGAGAATACCTTGTAGTTATTTCTCTTTTGATGCCTCTATCCTACAAGAAGTTTTCAAACTCATTGGAGAAGTAATCACCTCCTCCATCTGACCTTAGCCTCTTCAAATTCTTTCCTGTCTGATTTTCAACAAGTGCAAGATATGTTTTAAAACAATTAAGCACCTCATCCTTGTGCTTCATGAAGTACAATACAGTCCATCTGCTATAATCATCAATAAAAGATACATAGTACCTTGATCCTGAGACTGAGGGGTCTTTGCTTGGTCCCCATACATTTGTATGGACAAGCTTTAGGTAATCTTCATGCATGTAACCTTTCCTTCAGAAGGGTAACTTGTGAGAGGTCCCAAATTGACAAGCACCACACTTGTAAATCATATGTTTCTTGGATACCTTAGGTATTCCAAGCACACATTGATCCCTGCATATTTGCTTCAAAGTTCTTTCTCCTATATGCCCTAATCTTTTGTGCCAAATCTCAAGCTCTGAAATTGATCAGAAGAGAGTCATCCTGCTCCTCTGTGTAGTTGTTGTAGTCCTTTCTGGATTTGAATCCACCTTGGTAGTTGCCATTGTAATTATAGTTGTAATTATTGTTGTAGTTGTTGTTGTAGCCTTGGTGATGATTAAATCTACCTCTTGACTGTGAGTATCCACTTCTTTGGTATCCTCTTCCTCTCTGATTCTTGTAATTCGTGAAACACTCATCTGTAGTATGATTTGATAAACCACAAATGTTGCATGGTGAGGAGTTATAGGATCTCCCCCTACCTTGCTTACCTCCTCTGCCCCTTCCTCTTGATGATCTACCTCTCCCTGCATAGTTGGCTTGGGAGGTAGAGCCTTCATCTTCCACCTTCTTGCCCTTGCCTTTATCTTTAGAATTCTTATCAGTGTATGAGGCAGAAGAGTTATTACCTTTGGATGTATCTCCATTCTTGTTGAGCTTTGCTTCATGAGTAAACAATTGTCCCATGAGAGTTTTAAGATCTGGAATTTGCATGTCCATGTAAAGGTCCATGGCAGTGGTGAAGCTTTCCCATTTGTCATCAGCCTTGATCCCATTGATCACTTGCCTTACAATCTACTCTTCTTCAATCTCTTCTCCTATGCTTGCTAACTGATCTGCTACATCTTTAATCTTGGTCACAAATTCTCAAACAACTTGCTTAGGTTGCTTCCTTAATGTTGTGAATTCAATCCACAACTGATTTTTCCTAGCCCTTGTGTTGGAGGAAAAATAAGATGACAAGGTTTCCCAAGTCTCTTGGGATGTCTTACAATTTCTAATATGTGGCAAAAGAAAATCAGAGATGGAGTTGAGTAAATAAGACCTTGCCAATGCATCCTTAGCACACCATGTGTTGAGCTTTTCATGTTCTTCCTTTGTTGGCAATCCTCTTGTTTTGAATGAGGGCAATTCCTCATCTCCTAAGATGTATCCATAGAGACTCCTTCCTTGTAAGTAGGTCTTCATCCTTACAGACCATGCCTGATAGTTGTTCCTGTCTAATTTATCAATAAATGAAGGAATACCATCTCCCATTTTACCTTAGTTTGCTCTGATACCACTGTTGGGAAAGATGGATGGATGCTCCAAGAGATTGAGTAGGTACTACCAAACCTGCTTTGTACTAGCCCCCTTTTTGCTTCAGACTTGATAAGTAGACCTTCTTAGCTTTCCAATGAAACCACAAGATGGCCTATGTACTTTGGAAATAATGTGTGCAATGATTGAACCAAAACACATAACTTTGAAACTCACAATCTCAAGAAAACCTTCTATTTATGTCTTGATACATGTTGGGCATTTTGCTTAGTATGACCAGCACACTAGAAATTGGAAAAATTCCTTTTAGGGGTATCTAACTAGCTTAGCAAGCTAACTATTCCAAGTGGAATTATGTAAAAAGATAAACTATGCTAAGAGAAATCAATTTAGCAAGTAAAGCTATACCCCCGATTTTTTAGGACTATAGCAGACATTGACCAGTGATCACCTCGATGTGAATTTCTCTGAATTGGCTGAATAGAATCTCTTCAACCTTGGACACTATGTAGAAAACTTTGGGCTGAATCCAACAAGCTTTGAATCACTGAATTTTATGGAGAAATGACTGAGATATGCACTCCACATGTTGACAGACTTTTGAGTAGTATGACAGAGAACTCAGAAATGAACAATGTGAATGTATGTATTAATGAACACTTGTATACAAATCCATTGGCATGAAAATCATTGCCTAATGGTGTAGATAGGTGTGGACTAGAGTGTAGGCCTCACACACACTCAAAATCAGTAATGAGAAGCTTAGGAGTGATGAGTTCTACCCGCAACTTTTCATGACCATTTTTATAGAGAATGAGCAAAAATTTGAATTCAAATTCAAACTTTTGGCTCCCTATGTTTAAGATCCTATATCCTAGGAGATATTCCTTCAATCAAATAGCTAATTTTTTCCATGAATCCTTTTGATAGGTGATTACAAAAGATTCCAAGCCAATGTGACTTTTACAAGGAGATAAAGTGGTAATTAACCACTAGCACTAGTTCCTATGCTTCTTCACATATGTAGGGTCTTCAAGATATCTTTCAAACCAAATGTGTAGGCTTGTGATTTACACCAACAGGCAAGACTGATTATGAATGTGGCCAACCCCTCCTTATATAGGTTTTCCAAGGGCGGTTCTAGGGCAGTTATGAATTGATGATGTCATCAATTCGAAGCATGGTCTCTAGATATCAGAATCAAGCAAGAAGACAGTCGATCTTAGGGTTTTGGCACGTTCCCGACATAATGGAAGCATTAGTTTCCCCAAATTCCGAACCAATCATGAGATATAGGATTCACATGGAATCTGAGATTTAGGATGGTTTCCTTTGTCCATGACATTACCTCCCCCTCAAGCGACGAGTTCCACGAGGAGCGGTCATGTTCTCTGGTCTCGGCTTCATTGGATTTCTCTTATGGAATTCTTGAATCTCCATTGGTGTTCTCTGAAGGTTTTTTGCAGGTTCCCAAGTACGATCACTGATGTCATACCCTTTCCAATGAATAAGGTATTCCAATCTTCCTCGAGATATTCTGGAATCTAGGACATGCTCGACTTCAAATTCTTCATGATCATCAATCTCGATGGGTGGTGAAGGACTAGGTCTCTTCCCCCTCAATGGCGAAATCTGATATGGTTCCAACATGGATACATGGAAAACTGGACGTATTCTCATGGTGCTTGGTAGCTTGAGCTTGAAGGTGGCTGGATTGATCTTGGCCAAGATGGTGAATGGACCAAATCTTTGATGATCTAATTTTGCACAGGGCCTTGAAGTTTGTAAATTGTTTCTGAGTAACCATACTTTATCCCCAATTTGATACGATGAATTTTGAACACAATATTGATCTGCATAGTACTTATAATGTTCTTGAGCTTTATGGATCTCTTCCTTGAGTTCTTTGTGAATTTCCATGAGGTACTGAGCCTTGTCTCTCGCAGTTGGGTTCTTGACATGATTTGTGAGTTGTATGTCCATCCTTGGATGTTGTCCATAATTTGCAAAGAAGGGAGTCTGCCTGGTAGATGTATGAACACTATTGTTATAGGAAAACTCTGCAAAAGGTAACAACTCAAACCAATCATTCTGATGATAGTTGATGGTGCAATGAAGATATTGTTCTAGGACTTGATTGACCCGTTCTGTTTGTCCATCAGTCTGTGGATGATTGGTTGTAGATAGTTTAACTTGAACACCAAGGAGCTTGCAAAGACTATTGCAAAAGTTGGATATGAACTGTGAGCCTCGATCACTGAAAATATTTTCAAGCAATCCATGAAGCCTAAAGATGTATCTGAGGAAAAGCCTAGTAGTGGTTGCACCTGTGATTGCCTTGGTAGTTGGAATGAAGTGTGCCATCTTTGTAAATCTATCCACTATAACAAGAATGGCATCATACTTGTCTGACTTTGGGAGGTCTATGATGAAGTCCATGGATAATGAAGCCCATGGCCTTTCTGGAATAGGTAAAGGCTGCAAGAGGCCATGAGGTTTATGTTGTGGTACTTTAGATCTATTGCAAGTGTCACAGGTTTGGATATATTCTTTGACTTCCTTCCACATTTGAGGCCACCAAAAATCCCTTGATATAAGTTCTATGGTTTTATTCACTCCAAAATTTCCTACTGCAAGGTTGTCATGACGTTGTTAAAGTACTTGGATCCTGGGAGCTCTTGGAGGGACATACAATAGGTTCTTATAGAATAGTAACCCATCCTTTTCTTCGAATTCATCTACTTCTTGAATTCTTCCTTCTTGAGTTTTTTTCTTAACGTTACAAAACAATTCATCTCGTGGTAGAGTCTCACGGATCAAATGATTCAAGGCTGAATCTTCATGATGGCTTGAAGAGATAGCTACTAACTGGAGATGCTCAGGCTTGAGTAATATGCTCTCCTGTTGATCAAAGGCCTCTTCACCCTTCTTTGGTGTAAGGTAAGATCTTCTTGACAAGGCATCAGACTGACACTGTTGCCATCCTGGACGATATGTGATGACAAAGTCAAACCTGGATAAAAATTTACTCCATCCAGATTGCCTTCTATTGAGGATGCGGGTGGTCATAAGATACTCTAGGTTCTTGTGATCTGTATACATGATAAATTTATGAGCTGCTCCTTCTAGATGGTGACACCAAGTATCAAACGCGTCCACTATGGCAAGAAGTTCTTTATCATGAATTTCATAATTAATTTCTAGAGGAGAAAATTTTCTTGAATTATACGCAACTGGATGTAGGTGTCCATCATCTCCATATTGTGAGAAAATGGCCCCGAGGGCAAAGCTTGATGCATCTATCTCTAGGAAGAAGGGCTTACTAGAATCAGGATGAACTAGAATTGGAGCAGTAGTGAATGCTGATTTCAAGGTCTGAAATGCTTTTTCTGCTTCTTCGGTCCATGAGAATTTGGAGTTCCCTGTAAGCTTGGTAAGAGGTGTCACTATCTTGGAGTAATCTTTGATGAATATCCTATAGAAGTTGGCAAACCCTAGAAAACATTGTACATCTCGAACACAAGAAGGTGGTTGCCAATCAAGGATTGTCTGAATCTTCTTAGGGTCCATAAAAATTCCTTTATCTGATACAATGTACCCTAAAAATTCCACTTCTGTCTTATGGAAAGAGCACTTCTCCAATTTTGCATATAATCCTTTTTCTCTTATTTCTCTAGGACTACCTTTACATGACATTCATGATCCTCTAGATTTTTGGAGAATATCAAGATATCATCAAGGTATATTACAACAAAATCATCTAAATATTCTCAAAAGATATCATTCATCATATGTTGGAAGACAACTGGAGCATTTGTAAGACCGAATGGCATAACTACATATTCAAAATGCCCATACCTTCTTCGAAATGTTGTCTTCCATTCGTCTCCTTCTCTGATCCTTACAAGGTTGTAAGCTCCTCGAAGATCAATTTTTGTGAAGAATTTTGCTTTTCCAAGGCCTTCCAAGAGCTCTGATATGAGTGGTAGAGGGTATCTGTTTTTTATAGTGACTTTGTTCAATCCACGATAGTCTACACACATCCGAAGAGTCCCATCCTTCTTCTTTACTAATAGAATAGGAGCTCCTACTGGAGACTTCGAGTGTTTGATAAACCCCTTTGCTAGATTCTCATTAATGTTCTTGCGTAGTTCTGTAAGTTCCTCTGGGGATAGTCTATAGATTGGTCCAAAGGGTGGTTGTGCTCTCTCTTGAAGATCTATGGGGCAATCATAAGGTCTATGCTCTAGGAGAATATCTGCATTCTTCTTTTCAAAAACATCTTCAAAGCCTTTGTACTGATTGGGTAGTTTTACTGGATCATCTTTCTTGGATTCTTGAGCTGGTATGGCATAGATCATATATGTAGGTTCCTTCCTTATTGCATGTATGAAGGCTTTGGCTCCAACATATGTTGGGTTCTTTTGGATATCTCGACGGGTGATTTTATTCTTTTCCCAATTAATGTCTGGATTAAGCTTCTTTAACCACGGCATTCCAATGATAACTAGATGTACTGGGCTCGATATTACATTGAAACATATGTGGGATTCATGGTCACCAAGGTGTACTCTTAATGGTGTGGTTTCCATGGTTATATTCCCAGATGCTAGAGGTCGTCCATCTACTACTTCAGCTACTACTGGTTTGTTCTTCCAAAGTATAGGAATTCCATGTTTCTTAACCAATCCTTCATCGATGAAACATGAGGAGGCTCTTGAATCTACTAGGGCTGTAAGGGAAAGGGTCTTCTTGGGCATGAGAGCCTTTCTTATATCATGGTCCGGCTGTAGGGTCTCTTTTACAACTGGACTTCCTCGTTTCCCTACTCTACAAGGGTGGCTGCGACTCCGGAGTTTTTTCTCTTGTTCGGATAATAAATTGCAATATGTCCAGGGTTTCCACAGTAGAGACATAACTTATTAAATCTCGTTCTTTGTTTCTCTTCTAGTGTTAGAGGCAGAAACCTAGTTACATCTATTTGCATAGGTTCAGGCATGGACTCATCTTTAGTAGTTAGTTGGAAAGGTTTCCACTGGCGAGGTCTTCCTTCTACTTGTTTTTCTTGTTTCCTTTCAAAAAGTTGGTTATCACATTGAATAGCTTGCATGATATATTCATTCAATGTTTTAACCTCTGGCATCGTGAGCAAGAGGTCCTTCACATCATCTCTTAAACCCCATCTGAAATGGCTTATGAAATAATCTTCATGACAAGTGAGATCACATATCAACTGCCTAAATTCAGATGCATAGGCAGAGGCGGGGCGGTTACCTTGACGTAACTTCTGAAGTTTTGTTTCTACTACTCGACTTGTATCTACATCTCCAAATGTGGCAGAGAGTTCTCAAAGAAACCCCTCATAGTCCTGAAGTAGTGCCATGTTCTTCTCCAAGATTGGGGCAAAGCATGATAATGCTTGGCCACAGAGCAAGGTTCCAATAAACATGACCTTGGATGCCTCGTCAGGGTATCTATCAGGTTGCATACGGATGTACAATTTAACTTGGTGGAGAAATCAACAAAACTTTGTGTGATCCCCATCAAACTTTTCTGGCATGCAAATCTTGGGTTCCTTCATAAATGATGTACTAGGCTGCTGATTCAGTTGAATACTCCCTTGTTTTGCTTGAAGACTCCCGATTCGTTCTTGTAATTCTTGGAGGAGTGCACCTAGATGCATTGGATGTCCCATCTCGACTTGTGTCTATCGATGACTTAGGTCTTCGACTGTTGTTGGAGACTCTGAAGTGATGCTACGATTTGTTCATAAGCGTTCTCCATGATGTCTGGTCTTGGATAGAAGATAGTCTTGCCAAAATGTCAGGGGAGCACTAGATTGTGCTCTCTGACTTCACTAGACAAGATTTTGAAAATACACTTATGATTACAAGAACACCCACGTAGGGAAAATAATACAAGAAGACGGATTCAATACAAGACATCCCAGAACCTGGGACCAATAGGTATGGAAAACTGGACTAGAGATTGTCAGGGGAGCACTAGATTGTGCTCTCTGACTACACAAGACAAGATTTCGGAAACACAGTTCTGATTACAAGAATACCCACGAAGGGAAAATACTACAAGAATATACGATCGATACAAGATGTCCCACAACCCGGGACCAATAGGTATGGAAAACTCGACTGGAGATGATACAGGAGATCCCACAACCCGGGATCGTAGGTAGGAAACAAGATATCTCGATTACAAGAAATCCCCTCAGGGATATGAACTGGATACCAGAAATAACTAGAAAGGATCTCGTACTACGAGATTACAATAGGACAAGAAAGGATGTCCACAATACAAGACTAGACAAGACTAGAGCTAGAAACAAGACTAGAACTTGAACTGGAACTTGAATGTACTTACTTGGAGGTCACGACTCCTTGAGCTCCCAAGACTGGCATTGGCAAGACTGATTATGAATGTGGCCAACCCCTCCTTATATAGGTTTTCAAGGGCGGTTCCCAAGGCGGTTGCGAACTGATGATGTCATCATGATGTCATCGATTTGTAACAAGACCTCCCAATGTCAGAATTCAGCGAATAGACAGTCGATCTTGGGGTTTTGGCACATTCCGGACGCAATGGAAGCATTGGTTTCTCCTAATTCTGAACCAATCATGAGATACAGGGTTCACATGGAATCTTAGGTTCAGGATGGTTTCCTTCGTCCATGACATCACCTCCCCCTCAAGCGACGAGTTCCACGAGGAGCGGTCATGTTATCTGGTCTCGGCTTCGTTGGATTTTTCTTATGGAATTCTCGAACCTTGATTGGTGCTCTCTGAAGGTTTTCTGCAGGTTCCCAAGTACGATCACTGATGTCATACCCTTTCCAATGAATAAGGTATTCCAATCTTCCCCGGGATATTCTGGAATCTAGGACATGCTCGACTTCAAATTCTTCATGATCATCAATCTCGATAGGTGGTGAAGGACTAGGTCTCTCCCCCCTCAATGGTGAAATCTGATATGGTTCCAACATGGATACATGGAAAACTGGATGTATTCTCATGGTACTCGGTAACTGGAGTTTGAAGGTGACTGGATTAATCTTGGCCAAGATGGTAAATGGTCCAAACTTTTGATGATCTAACTTTGCACAAGGCCTTGAAGTTTGTAAATTGTTTCGGAGTAACCATACTTTATCCCCAATTTGATACGATGGATTCTGGACACGATGTTGATCTGCATAGTACTTATATTGTTGTTGAGCTTTATGGATCTCTTCCTTCAGTTCTTTGTGAATTTCCATCAGGTACTGGGCCTTGTCTCTGGCAGCTGGGTTCTTGACATGATTTGAGAGTTGTATATCCATCCTTGGATGTTGTCCATAGTTTGCAAAGAAGGGAGTTTGCTTAGTAGATGCATGAACACTATTGTTATAGGAAAACTCTGCAAAGGGTAACAACTCAAACCAATCATTTTGGTGATAGTTGCTAGTGCAACGGAGATATTGCTCCAGGACTTGATTCACTCGTTCTGTTTGTCCATCAGTCTGTGGATGATTTGCTGTAGATAGTTTAACTTGAACACCAAGGAGCTTGCAAAGACTGTTCCAAAAGCTGGATATGAACTGTGGACCTCGATCACTGACAATGTCATCAGGCAATCCATGAAGCCTAAATATGTACCTAAGAAAAAGTCTGGCAGTGGCTGCACCTGTGATTGCCTTGGTAGTTGGAATGAAGTGTGCCATCTTTGTAAATCTATCCACAATAACAAGAATGGCATCATACTTATCTGACTTTGGTAGATCTGTGATGAAATCCATCGACAATGAAGCCCATGGCCTTTCTGGAATAGGTAGAGGTTGCAAGAGGCCATGAGGTTTATGTCGGGGTACCTTAGATCTATTGCAAGTATCACAGGTTCGAATGTATTCTTTGACTTCCTTCCACATCTGAGGCCACCAAAAGTCCCTTGATATGAGTTCTATTGTTTTATTTACTCCAAAATGTCCTGCTGCAAGGTTGTCATGGCGTTGTTGAAGTACTTGGATCCTGGGCTTTCCTGGAGGGACATACAATAGGTTCTTATAGAGTAGTAAACCATCCTTTTCCTGAAATTCGTTTACTTCTTGGAATTTTCCTTCTTGAGCTTTCTGCTTAACGTTACAAAACAATTCATCCTGTGGTAGATTCTCACGGATCAACTGATTCAAGGCTGAATCTTCATGATGGCTTGAAGAGATAGCTGCTAACTGGAGATGCTCGGGCTTGAGTAATACACTCTCTTGTTGATCAAAGGCCTCTTCACCCTTCTTTGGTGCAAGGTAAGATCTTCTGGATAGGGCATCTGACTGACATTGATGACGTCCTGGACGGTATGTGATGACAAAGTCGAATCTGGATAAAAAGTTACTCCATCGAGATTGCCTTCTATTGAGGATCCGGGTGGTCATAAAATACTCTAGGTTCTTGTGATCTGAATATACAATGACTTTATGAGCTGCTCCTTCTAGATGGTGACGCCAGGTATCAAACGCGTCTACTATGGCAAGGAGTTCTTTATCATGAATTTCATAATTAATTTCTGGAGGGGAAAACTTCCTTGAATGATATGCAACTGGATGTAGTTGTCCATCATCTCCATATTGGGAAAGAATGGCCCCTAGAGCAAAGTCCGATGCATCTGTCTCAAGGAAGAAGGGCTTACTAGAATCAGGATGAACTAGGATTGGAGCAGTAGTGAATGCTGATTTCAAGGTCTGAAAGGCCTTCTCTGCTTCTTCGGTCCATGAGAATTTGGAGTTCCCTGTAAGCTTGGTAAGAGGTGTCACTATCTTGGAGTAATCTCTGATGAATATCCTATAGAAATTGGCAAACCCCAAAAAACATTGTACATCTCGAACACATGAAGGTGGTTGCCAATCAAGGATTGTCTCAATCTTCTTAGGGTCCATAAAAATTCCTTTATCTGATACTATGTACCCTAAAAATTCCACTTCTGTCTTATGAAAAGAACACTTCTCCAATTTCGCATACAATCCTTTTTCTCTTAGTTTCTCTAGGACTATCTTTACATGATCTTCATGATCCTCTAGATTTTTTGAAAATATCAAGATATCATCAAGGTATATTACAACAAAATCATCTAAATATTCTCGAAAAATATCATTCATCATATGTTGGAAGACAGCTGGAGCATTTGTAAGACCGAAGGGCATAACTACATATTCAAAATGCCCATACCTTGTTCGAAATGCTGTCTTCCATTCGTCTCCTTCTCTGATCCTGACAAGGTTGTAAGCTCCTCGAAGATCAATTTTCGTGAAGAATTTTGCTTTTCCAAGGCGTTCCAAGAGCTCTGATATGAGTGGTAGAGGGTATCTGTTTTTTATAGTGACTTTGTTCAATCCACGATAATCTACACACATCCGGAGAGTCCCATCCTTCTTCTTTACAAATAGAATAGGAGCTCCTGCTGGAGACTTCGAGTGTTTGATGAACCCCTTTGCTAGATTCTCATCAATGTTCTTGCGTAGTTCTGTAAGTTCCTCTGGAGATAGTCTGTAGATTGGTCCAAAGGGTGGTTGTGTTCCCTCTTGAAGATCTATGGGACAATCATAAGGTCTATGCTCTGGAAGGATATCTGCATTCTTCTTTTCAAAAACATCTTCAAAGCCGTTGTACTGATTGGGTAGCTGTACTGGATCATCTTTCTTGGATTCTTGAGCTGGTATGGCATAGATCATATATGTAGGTTCCTTCCTTACTGCATGTATGAAGGCTTTAGCTCCAACATATGTTGGGTTCTTCTGGATATCTCGACGGGTGATTTTATTCTTTTCCCAATTAATTTCTGGATTATGTTTCTTTAACCACGGCATTCCGATGATAACCATATTTGCTGGACTCGATATTACATTGAAACATATGTGTGAATCATGGTCACCAAGGTGTACTCTTAGTGGTATGGTTTCCATGGTTATATTCCCCGATGCTAGAGGCCGTCCATCTACTACTTCGGCTACTACTGGTCTGTTCTTTCGAAGTACTGGAATTCCATGTTTCTTAACGAGTCCTTCATCAATGAAACATGAGGACGCTCCTGAATCTACTAGAGCTATGAGGGAAAGGGTCTTCTTAGACAGGATTAACTTGACAGGGGCAAGACATGTTTCTACGGGTGTGGATGGAATTATGAGACCCTTTCGTATATCATGGTCCGGCTGTATGGTCTCTTTTACAACTGGACTTCCTCGTTTCCCTGCTCTACAAGGGTGGCTGCGACTTTGGAGTTTGTTCTCTTGTTGGGACAATTAACTGCAATGTGGCCAGGGTTTCCACAATATAGACATAATTTGTTATCCCTCCTTCTTTGTTTCTCTTGTGGTGTTAGAGGCTGGAACCTAGTTACATCTATCTGCATAGGTTCGGGCATAGTGTCATCTCTAGGAGTAGGCTGAAAAGGTTTCCATTGGTGAGGTCTTCCTTCTACTTGTTTTTCTTGTTTCCTTTCAAAAAGACGGTTATCACATTGAATGGCTTGGTTGATGTATTCATTCAATGTCTTCACCTCTGGCATCGTGAGTAGAAGGTCCTTCACGTCATCCCTTAAGCCCCATCTAAATTGGCTAATGAAATAATCTTCATGCCAAGTGAGGTCACATATCAACTGCCTAAATTCTGATGCATAGGTAGAGGCAGGGCGGTTACCTTGACGTAGCTTTCGAAGTTTTGTTTCTGCCACTCGACTCGTGTCTGCATCTCCAAATGTGGCGACAAGCTCTCCAAGAAATGCCTCATAATTATGAAGTACGGCCATATCCTTCTCCAAGATTGGGGCGAACCATGATAAAGCTTGACCATAGAGCAAGGTTCCAATAAAACCGACCTTGGATGCATCATCAGGGTATCTATCAGGCTGCATGCGAATGTACAATTTGACTTGTTGCAAGAATCCTCGAAACTTTGTACGATCACCATTGAACTTTTCTGGCATGCAAATCTTGGGTTCCTTCACAAATGATGTACTGGGCCGTTGGTTCACTTGAATACTCCCTTGATTCGCTTGAAGACTCCCGATTCGTTCTTGTAATTCTTGAAGGAGTGTACCTACATGCACTGGATGTCCCATCTCGACTTGTGTCTGTCGACGACTTAGGTCTTCGACTTGTTGTTGGAGACTCTGAAGTGATGCTACGATCTGTTCATAAGCGTTCTCCATGATGTCTGGTCTTGGATAGAAGATAGTCTTGCCAAAATGTCAGGGGAGCACTAGATTGTGCTCTCTGACTACACAAGACAAGATTTCGGAAACACAGTTCTGATTACAAGAATACCCACGAAGGGAAAATACTACAAGAATATACGATCGATACAAGATGTCCCACAACCCGGGACCAATAGGTATGGAAAACTCGACTGGAGATGATACAGGAGATCCCACAACCCGGGATCGTAGGTAGGAAACAAGATATCTCGATTACAAGAAATCCCCTCAGGGATATGAACTGGATACCAGAAATAACTAGAAAGGATCTCGTACTACGAGATTACAATAGGACAAGAAAGGATGTCCACAATACAAGACTAGACAAGACTAGAGCTAGAAACAAGACTAGAACTTGAACTGGAACTTGAATGTACTTACTTGGAGGTCACGACTCCTTGAGCTCCCAAGACTGGCATTGGCAAGACTGATTATGAATGTGGCCAACCCCTCCTTATATAGGTTTTCAAGGGCGGTTCCCAAGGCGGTTGCGAACTGATGATGTCATCATGATGTCATCGATTTGTAACAAGACCTCCCAATGTCAGAATTCAGCGAATAGACAGTCGATCTTGGGGTTTTGGCACATTCCGGACGCAATGGAAGCATTGGTTTCTCCTAATTCTGAACCAATCATGAGATACAGGGTTCACATGGAATCTTAGGTTCAGGATGGTTTCCTTCGTCCATGACAGAGATGATACAGGAGATCCCACAACTCGGGATCGTAAGTATGAGACAAGATGTCTGGATCACAAGAACTCCCTTCTGGGAGATGAACTGAATACAAGAAAGAACTTGACAAGATCTCATACTACGAGATTACAAGAGGACAAGACAGGATGTCCAAGAACTAGACTAGACGGGACTAGAACAAGAAACAAGACAGGAACTAGAACTGGAACTTTGAGAGTACTTACTTGGCGGTCACGACTCCTTGAGCTCCCAAGACTGGTATTGGCAAGAGTGATTATGAATGTGGCCAACCCCTTCTTATATAGGTTTTCCAAGGGCAGTTCTAGGGCGGTTACGAATTGATGATGTCATCAATTTGAAGCATGGTCTTTCGATGTCAGAATCAAGCAAGAAGACAGTGGATCTTAGGGTTTTGGCATGTTTCGGATGCAGTGGAAGCATTAGTTTCCCCAAATTCTGAACAAATCATGAGATATAGGATTCACATGGAATCTGAGATTCAGGATGGTTTCCTTTGTCCATGACAAAGTATGTTCAAAGTCCACACCACAAGTGGTGAGAGATATGCCTTCAAGTAAGCCTAATGGTTTTTCTATATGTATGTCAGCCATTCTAGCTTCATCCTAGTGGTTCTTAGTGTTGGCTTACCCCAATGCTTCCATAAAGTAGTGGTAGCGATGGCTACTATGGCTCCTCAATCTAAGATGGCTTTCGTGGTGTAGCTCTTGTGGGTTATTGGAAGATAAGTCTTACCTTGCTCTTCCTCCCTCACATCTCCAATTCTTGTTCTACGGGTATCTGTGGTACCTTCTTGTGTGATCCTATCTGGGAGGGAGCAATAGTGAGCTCGAGGAATTGGTTTTCTACGTGCTTCCACAATTTTTGTTTAATCTTTAACAACTCCTGTAGAGTGAGATGGCACTGTACTTTAGTGTTCTTTATTACCTCCGTGTTTCTAGGGATTACTGATTCTTCATTCCTTACAATTATAGTGGGTGCTCTCATGCTAATAGACTTTGCTTCCCAAGGTCCTATGAACTGAGGTAATTCTTGCAAAGAATTGGATTCAAAATCTGTTTGTTCACTCAGTTGCTCTTTCTCTATATCATCATAGATAGAGGGGATGTCTTGGGGAAAGTGTTCCTGCAAGTCATCTATTTCTTGAATAGGAGGATGGGTTTCTTGCTCACACCTCCACTTCTCTTCTTGGATATCTCTTTAAAATTCATGTGAATATTTGTGTATGGAAGATAGTTTGTCTTCCACCTCTGCATTTGGTACTTGAGATAGGGATGGTGCATTCTTTTCCTATGTCTTAGAGACATTAGGGTTCCCTTGCAATTTCCTCTTCTGGTTGCTATTGATCAAGTATTATAACCTCTTAAATAGTCCTTGAAAGTGTAATTCAAGTTTTGACATGTTCCAATTAATATAACAAGAGGCTTCAAACATAACTTGTGCTAATTCTACCATCTTCATGCAAAGTTTAGTCCTCTCAATTTCTAAGTCTGCTCCTGGATAGTTCTTACTCAATTCCGCTACCTGGGGTCCTTCTTTTAATCTTGCCTAATATGCATGAAACATCATGTCTAGATCTTCTGGTATGGGTTCAACTAGAACTGATCCTGATCTCTAAGCTAGGTTCTCCCGATTAGATACTTGAGAAGTCAATTCTAGGATTTTGGCTCTAGATTCCTTTAGACTTCCTTCCAACTCAGTCATCTTTTTACTCCACTTTCTCTTAATTCTTTCTTTGGAATCTTTCCAAGATTTTGTCTTTTTATTACTAGACTTTCCAACTTCACTAGTTCTGGTTACTTTTTCAGGATTAATTTGTTGATTCCGTACGAGTACTTGGGCTCTTGTTATAGCTTGAATAGGCATGTATGTAGGGTTGGATCCATCTGAGTTATGCACAATACCTATCACATCAATGGGTGTTACTTTTGAGGCATTAGCAGGGTTCTTAGGACAATCTCTGATGACATGCTCTTTACCACACTTGGCACAAAAACCTTGTATGTTGTAGTATTGTGACTATCCTGCTATCCAAGGATGTGGGCAATCCTTTATGAAATGATCTCTTTGGCACCTAAATCATGATCCTTTAGGGCCCTATGGTCTTTGCTGTCTAAGCTAGGGTCATGGATTAGGGTTTGTATACATGACATTGGCATAGTTGGGCTCCCAATTGGGTTCCAATGGTTGACTATAGTATTGATATGTTTCCATATGTTCTGGTGATTCTGTATAATATGCAAGTGGGCTATCTACATCGGTAGAGTCAAAATTGATAGAATTAGGGTTACTTTCAGTGATCAGGGGCGAAGAAGGCACTAAAGCCCTATTGAGGTTCTCGTTTGCAGCAACGCATTTGACTAAGATGACATTCACTGGTGGGGGTGGCTGCTGAGCTAAGACATGTTGTGGTCTCTGTTGAGCTTGATAAGGATAGTTATATGGAGGCCTATAGTAATGAGGCTGAGTATTTTATTGATCTTTATACCTACCTGGTTGGGGGTATGCTTGCACGTAGTTCTATCGTACTAATTGTTTGTTGTATGGGCAGTCTTGGGCAGTGTGATTTGTGTATCGTCTCTCAATCATACAGTATTGGCCACTAGGGTTGGCTTGCGGTTGTGTTACATTGGGACACACATTTTCCATATGATCACCACCACAGGTGTAACAGTGCTTGTTTGTTGTTAACCTAGGTATCTGTTTACTAGAAACTCCTAGTTTCTGGGCCATTTTTTTTGCTAGTTCTTCTATCGAGCTAGAAAGTTTTGAGGATGATTGAGATGAGCTATCTGAATCTTTATAGACCTTTGAAAGTTCCAATTCATCTCCTAAATTGTCCACAATGTCTATACATATTCTTACACATTGCTCTAGTGTTTTGGGTTCCTTTAAGTACACATAGGAGCATAGTTTAGAGCTCAAGAGACCATATAAAAACAACAACACTTGCTTGGCCTACGAGGGCAGTTCTTGCATCGGACATCTCTCAACATATTGTCTAAACCTACGTCCTACCAGTCTGACTGTTTCTTGTGGGGTTTGTTTGAAGTTTTGAATTAACGAAGAACTATCATTTTCGATTCCACTTTTAGAGAATTCCGTGATGAATGACTCTAACAAGTGATGAATATCTCTAAATTGCCTTTGTTGCAATGGTTGGAACCAAGTTAAAGCTATGTTCTTTAAAGTGATTCCAAATGTATTATACTACGTAAACATGTCTTCTACTTTTTAGCTTGTAGCACTTGTTTAAATTCCGCAACATGGTCATAGGGATCTCCTTTCCCATCAAAGTACTTTTTCATTGACTTTACTAATTGAGTGGGTCTTAGTATCCTAGGGTGTTCACGTGGTCTAGGTAGAGGAAAATCATCTCTACCACCTAGTATTCTTGGTTCCCTTTGTCTTTCCAATCTATCAGTATCCATGGTTGGTCTATCTCTACCTATGGGATGAGTGAAACTTACTTCTAGTCTCTCTTTGTTCTTTTCTCTTTGAGTACCATGGGTTGAGGATGTCCCAGCACCCTGATGGCTTGTGTTTACATTTATTCGTGATGGGGGGAATACTAACTTGCCTCTCCATGTGTAGACAAGTCTTGCATGGTTCGGCACTACAAATACTCATTCTGAAGTATCATCCATGTATACAACCTTTCTAAATGTATCTCGGTCCTTGAATTCGTAAATCGTGATGGAGCCTACCTCACTAGGTTGTTCCATTCAGTACCTCCAAAATGCTTCCTCAGTTTCCTTATTTAGAAATAGTTCTATGCTTCTATTGTCCTGAGGAATCCATTCCAGGTTTAGTACTCTTCTCAGTATTCCCTGTAGGTGTCTTAGGTTCTTCTCCTAGTGGTTCTTTTCCTTGGGTTCTTGCTTCCGTATCAAGATGAACTACACCAAACTCATTGGTCTGATTTGGTTGAGTACTTATGATGTACATTGTTCCTTCTTTTTCTATGTATGAATCTCTCTCGAATTTCACCACTGGATGTTCCAATCCAATGGTTTGGTCAGGGTTATGCAGTTGCACTATTAATCTTTACAAAACATCCTCATAGATGTGAGTTTAACCCTCCGTTGGTGCAATTGGGTTTTGTAGGGTCCTTCGGGTCTTTCTAAATATGCTATGTTTAACCCTCCTTCTGGTCTTTCCATGCTAAAAGCCATTTTTTATTCACTAGTATCTAAGCCCAACTCGTAAGGGTAGCTATTCAATTGTTGAGCCCGCGAACATGCAGTAGTTCCTACACTTGCTTCTGATGACCTAACACTTCGTCGATCAGACTTACCTATATGCTTGCCTGATCTAAGGTTCATGAATTTACTTCCTAAATCACTCAATACACACTCTGATCATCAATGTTTCTTTGATCTTAATTGCTTGTTTTGTTTTTAATTCTTTCATATTCTTATCTTGCCTCAATGTATGCGTCAGGAGTGGACTTTCCATTGTACTTTTGAGTTCTCGTTCCATCAGACTTAAGTACTCTCCTTTAGGTTTTCGTATCACACACTTTTTACTCTTGGACTTGAAAATTTTATGTCTCTTAGACTTGATGCATTCCTATCGTCTTCCTAATTTAATCCACAATGCTAGACATTTAGCCTAAGCTAATAATTGACTGAGGGGGTTGAGTATTCTTCCAACCTCGAGTCAGCTTCTTTGATCGCTCTGATGCCCAAAAAGGTGTGCTTCCCAAGCCTTGCATTCTTCACCCACCTTGCTTTGATTGCCCTTGGATAGCTCCTACTAGACCTGTCAAAATCCAATGTTTAGACCGCTTCTTAAATTGATGATCAAGCACTTTGATATATACACCTTTAAGGGTCCCTTTTTCTCCTTATAAAATTCCCAAGTGCCCCCTGGCTTTCCTAGTCCCACCAATGGGTCAACCTCAAATTGTCCTATCTAAATATCAACATGCTACTCTTGGAAAAAACAATTGAGGTTGTGTGGAGCTCGTAAAGAGCTTTCTAATGAGCTATAAATCTCAAAAAATGGACTTCGAATGAAAAATTTATGAACATTCAGGCCCTCGGGGGTAAAAACTCACAAACACGTTTTTCTTTAGATATGAGCTAAGGGGTCTCCAATAAGCTTAATAACCCAAAAATTCACTCAAAATAGCCTCAAAATAGCCCAAAAAATCAAACCCTAAATTTGGCATTTTAGGTGGACAATAGCGGTGTTCTAAGATAATCGCGATGGTCTGGGACCATCACAATGGCTTAGATGAACCATTAGGATGGTCCGATTGTACAAGGCATCATGATGTGAAGCATCACGATGGTCTATCTAGTGAGCAATCGTGATGGCGTGAGCCCATCGTGATGGTCAATGGTCAACACAATCGTCACAATGGTGTGAGCATGTCGCGATGGTCACGAGGCACGATGGTTTGAGCCAATTGCAATGGTTTGAACTTGAAGCATCACGATGGCATACCTAGTATCATCACGATGGTCTGAATTGACACATGGCAAGTGAGTCGTCGCGATAGCATGGGCCAATCGCGATGGTGTGGGATCAATGGGATCGTCGTGATTTATAGGTACCATCATGATAGTTCAAGTGAACCATCACGATGATGTGAGACCGTCGTGATGGTCGAGTCGAGCCATCACGATGGCGTGAGCCAATCGTGATGGTGTGACACAATCGCGATGGCGTGAGCCAATCACGATGGTATGACACAATCGCGATGGCGTGAGCCCATTGCGATGGTCCACCAAAATGCAAATTTCTAAAATGCATGTGTGGATTCGTGAGTGCGCAAGGATCCCCTACACCGTGCTATACACGCTTACCAAAAAAATCGACTTTGTCAGACCATCGCGATGGTCTGAGACCTACGAGAGATCTGATAAAAAGTTGATTTTCTCAACTTTCGGAAGTTGTCCTGCTGTTTTGGAGCACTATACCTGCAAGAAAACCCAAAAACACGCACAACACAAGCGGAAAAGCTCTCTCTCTCTCGCATGCGCAAATGAGGGAAATGAGGGGGATAGGTGGATATGGTGAATTTTTTTATTTTTTTGGAGTGGAAGAAGATGATGCTGTGGTGAAGGAGGAGTGTAGAGGAGATGAAAAATGCAAAAAACTACTTAAAAACAACAACAAAAATTGAAATTTTTACCTTCCAATGCCACTTCTTGCTATACTCTTACCATCACACATTTATCCTAGACTCGATCCATAGCAACGACACCAAATTTGGTGTTGCTCTAGTACAATGGTAAGCACCACGTTAAGAAGCTCCACCTCCTTAATGTCAATCTACGGAAGAGATAGGAATGATATGAAGATCGTGAACGTGAGATGTAGTGAGAGTGAAGGTGAGAAGCATAGAGATGCACACACACATACACATACCAGAAAGAGACAAGAAAGTCACAATGGAAGGTTGAAAGTAGATTCTATTACTCAAGAACACTCTTACAAGCTCAAGCTCACACTAACTCATGTAATTCTACACTAGTTAACCTAAAAAATGAGCTCTCTAGCTCTATTTATAGCTTTTTGACTAGTTTTGACCAATTTCACATCTAGCGGCCAGCATAGTTAAAAAATAGGTTCTAGGCACTATTTGGAGGTCTAAACGAGATCTAAAAATAGCCAAAATTGGTATGCTTGTTCTACCTAAGCTCCTCAAGCTCGAGGACTCCTTGACTTGCACAAAATGGAGTTGGTAATTACAAAAGTGTGTGCTTCTATGATACATATGGTATAAGAGTGATGAAAATCACTATTGGGAGTTTTGAAAAAGTATTATCAAATATATTTCTTAGAGAAAAAATGAATGCCTGGCTCCCCACGACTTCTTCATAGTCCGCCTTCACATGCTTCCTTGTCGTCTGTGCCTTTGGCTACTGCCAACAAAGAGTATGCATGTAAAGTTTGTATATTAGAAATATATATCGTGTTTCTTTTCCCAAAGATGGTGCTACACATATTACACAAACATTGCAACTATGTATAGTGTTGTATCTGGTCCAATGGAGATTCCATCATTTGACAAACATGTATAATTTGTTACCTTCATTCATGATGCAACAACACATACTTTTTTGTATCTTATGAAAGCAAAGAATTAAATTTTTTCTTACTTTAAAATATTTTTAGCTATGGCCTTTTTTTGTGGCAATAAGCTTATAGCTATTCACACATATCATGGTGATGAGTACATGTCACATAAATTTAATGATTTTCTTTGTGAAAGAGGTATTGATCACTAGTGTAAGATTACATATACACCTGAACAAAATGGTGTTGTAGAGCACAAGAATAAAACACCTGAAATGGCATGATGTATGGATAAAGGAAAACATCTTCTTGATACGTTTTTTATGGAAACAATCATGTGTGAAAATTATGTATTGAACAATTCTCCTAAAAAAGGATTGAGATTCACTACACATTATGAGCCTTGTAATGGACTCAAACCAATGGTTAGTCATATATGCATATTCAATTGTTTGAAATATGCTCCTATACCAAAACTGTCACAAACTTGATGAAAAGGCAAATAAATGTATATTTTTTGGATATAGTTGTGAGATTAAAGGTTGTTGTTGGGGGATTCTTGGACAAGAAGGGATTTGAGTGTTTGTAGGAGAAAACAGAAAGACAGGAAGAAAGATACACACTGGAAGCCTCTGTCGATTGATTATAATAAGACAAATACAATGGTGATGCACATTACAATCCAATGCTTTTGTGCAAAATCCCACAGAGTGCTCAATTACAAAATACCAAATACCCAAGGTCTTGTTGTTGCTCGCCTCCTCTGCACCAGACCTCCACCTTCTCCAAGCCTGCACTTGTGTACACCTTGCACCAAGCTTCCAATAAGGGGGAGGGATGGACACCTTCTGTCGGCACGCACACACTACAATGAGACCTTGGGATCCTTGGGGGGAATAGCTTAACACTTCTCTGCACACTTCCTAGTCACTCTTCATGCACACCTTGCACTTCACTTCTCTGCATCGCACACTCTGTGTCTCTTGCACTTCTCTCTCTTGCCTAACTTAGACTATGCCCACCTTGCTTAGTCTTGCTTACACTTGCTTAGTCCAAGAATAGTCCTTGCTTTGATTTGAGTGTCGATTCACCTACACTGCTAACTGCAAGAGTATCTTGGTGCTCACTTTGATGTCCCAAGATTGTCTCCTCAAGTGGGCAGCCAACGACTCCCTGTTTTGTCCTGTAGTGACCTTAGACTAAAACAAAATTTTTTAATTGGGGGGCCATACTTTCACTTCTTCGCATGCTGCCGCTTCACATACCTTCACATTTTCCTTTTAAGTCTTCACTTGTGCACTTAAGAGAGGGTTCACCTGAACCTTCCAGAACACTCCTTAGAGAAATTAGAGAAATACCTCTGCAACCTGCAACCCACTTTCTCCAATTCACCCTTTGTGGACAATTTATTGTGCACTACCTGTGCACTTGACACCTGAACTTCGAACACTTTGACTTCACCCATGTTGACTTTGAACTTGACCATGTTGACTTTGACATTTTGACTTTTACTATAGTCAACTTTGACTTCAGTTGACTTTGACCAATATGACTTTTATGGGCTCAACAGTTGTCACTTATACAATCCATTGATAGAAAAGATTATTGTAAGTCGAGATATGGCATTTAATCAAAATTCAGCTTGACCTCTACTTGAATTTAAATCATAGCCATCAATTAGCTCACAATGTGGCTGATACACTTAGGCCTTTGGATGTGATAATAACTTATGGAGAAGGGCTATTGTAACATAATCTCGACCTAGACATGAACTTGAATTCTCTCAAAAATCACTTGAACTTTCCTTGGATAAACAAAGCTTTACTTAAGTTGACCAAAAAATTTGACTTAGATGTTTCCACTACGGTCCACGTCTAACCAACATCCACTAACCTCTTACCTAAGTAAAGGACTGATGTGTCCAATCTAGGATTTTAGGGTCTTGTTAGAATGTAGGAAAGAAGTGTTCCCTCATGTTTATCAACCTAACTTCAATTGGACCCAAGAACATCCTAGATGAACCTTACACCTATCTAAATTTGGGAGATTTTTGCAAAGACTTGTGCTTGAGTGTTAAGAATTCATCACCTTTAAGTATAATGTCCTATATCTATATACCCACTTTAATGTTAATGTGAAACTTGATGTTCCGAACCATCAAGCCACACTTACATCATAGTGCAATGAATTTTTCTTTAACTCAATCTTTCATGGGATCAAAGCCTTATGCTAGAAACTAAACACTATGTCAAATATCTAATACTTTGAGCCTATGTGCTAAAAAACACCTCGCTCCAAGGTTGAACGTTTCATTCTTTAAAACAAACCATTCAAGATGGTTTTTTTGATATTCAAACTTAAGATCCTCTAAGTAAATTACCAGTCTTATCTTCATTCCTTTTATCTCTAGGCCATTTTACGTCTATACCTTGTTTTAAAAAAGTCTTTACAAATTAGGACTCTTTACTTGGGAAACATAAATCTTTTTGATATCTCCAAGCCTTATTACTTTGAAAAGGTTTATAGTATTTCAAATCTTAATTATTTGGACAACCTTGTCTGACCTATTCTTCTTGGTCAAGCAATGGTTACAAAGAATTTAGTCTATATATTAAGATCCCCTTTCTCTATCTACAAGCATAATAGCTTAACCCATGGATTTTCTAGAGATCTCACCATCCACTCAATTCTAAGGATCCAACAATGCTTTTAGTTTTCAAATCTAGAGAATTTCTCTAGAGATTGTTCTTGTTCATAAAAGATCTCAACTTTTAGTCTGGTTCTATCTAACTTAGATGATTGTTATGATCTCCAAGTGTAAAAATTATGTTCTACTCTAAACCCTCTTGGAAAAGGTCCAACAATGAAAAGATATTTGTCCACGTGATTGCGTTCACTTTAACTATTTTCCTTATTTCTATACTTAGAGTGGAGTTATTCTAGTTTATGTGCATTGAATACTTTTCACACATATTAGTATCCCTACACAACCATGATGTATCTAGGTGATAAAAAATGAAAGAAATGATGAAATTGTGCATGTGCACATGCACCCATCCATGTACATCCCCTCTAATGCACTTATTCTTGGCCCAAATACAATGTTAAGGTAGACATTATGTGCCCCCTCATTTGAGAGTACAAGAAAATGTTTGACACATGCCTTTCTTGCCTCCTTGTTTATAAGTACAACCAATGAATGTGGCTCTCTTATGGGCAAAACCCTAAACAAAAATCACATGCACTTATAAATCATGCATTTTACAACAATTTGACTAATATAAACTGACTCTAAGATATAAATTGAATTGTTTCATAAGCCTCACTAGTAAGGTATAAATTGAATTGTTTCATATATATGCATCTACACTTCTTTATGCATTTACATTATAAGGTTATTGCATGAGAAATAACTTAGTAGAAAGAAACGAATATCAAAACAAAATTATATTATGACAACCATCCATGTTTCTTCCATCACAACTTCTTTAGACCTTAGGAAATACTCTTGTTCTTCTCATGTCCTTGAAAAAGTGCTTGGATTTTCTTTTAAATCCCTTGCATCTCCATAGTTTCCTTGTCCTTGCAACTCTTCACATTTCTCTTGAAAAGGGGCTTACATATATATCAACAAATCTTTTGGTGTGTGCGTGAAGAATGTGCATTTGGCTATATAAATGCAAGGGAAAAGAAAAGATGTACAACATCAAAATCGAGAAAGAAAGCTATTGATAAGATGGATCTCACAAGTGTGCCACAACTCCCAAGAAATTTGGAGGCAGCTCATGGGGTTTCAACTTATCAGATAAGATAAATCTCCTAGAAAAGGAAGCAAAAGAAAGGCATGTGGAATGTTTGATAGTCCAATATGCCATTGAGTAGTCTTGGGTTTGGATCCCCTAAGTTGCAACATAGAAAATCTATCTTTCTTTTTAAGGATGAGTCTTAGAAGATGAAAATGGCACTACACATCTCCTATTATGCATCATCTTCTTAGAATCTAAGAGGACATATCCAAGACATTCTATCTTGTCATGTTGTAATCTCGTAATATGAGATCCTGTGAACTTATTTCTTGTATATAATTCATCTCCTTGAAGGGATTTCTTGTAATCCATATATCTTGCCTCATACCTACAGTCCCGGATTGTGGGATCTCCTATATCATTTCTAGTTGAGTTATCCATACCTATCATTGTTGGGTTGTGTGACTTCTTGTATCAGTTACATATTCTTCTATTATTTTCCCTACATGGATGATCTTGTTATCAAAATTATAATGTTGAAATCTTGTCTAGTCTAATAGGAGGGCATAATCGAGTGTTCCCCTGACACTAACTCTCTCAGTACCCATCCACCCCCCTTTTCTCTTCTCACTCCTCTACCATACTCAAGCATTACCTTTGTCTTATCACACTTTTTTATATATTCCCTCATTCAATATCCTAAATCATTACCAACCTTTCCTCTCAACTTATCTTTTTCTCTTCATCTCTAACTTTTGTATGTGATAGTCTAGGTATCTTCATAGGTCACGTCTCATCATTGTTCAATAGTGCAACATGTGATCCCTCCATTTTGCATCTCATTGCCTTTTACTCTCTCAATCTCTTTATATAAGCCCTATCTATCGTAACAAACCAAAAAAACATGATATACCTTGTCTATCATGATAGAGCCCATTTACCATGAAAAAGCAATCTATTGCAACAAACCCCCTCTATCGCAATAGGCAAGCTATGAGTTGAATAGCCCATATAGGGACATCTACTACTAGCACCAAGGTAGCTTACATAGAAGTACTAGAAGGACCATACAAAACACATTTGGAATACATACGCACAAACCACTTAGGTGCTCACATGTATGAGGATAAATTGACGAGATCAATGGTCCAATTGAGAAACTGTGAGCACCCTTATGGTATAGATCATCTATTGTTCAAGTTTGAGAATGGATCATATATAGATAAATAGGGAACTATGTATGTAGTTACTAGTCACTATGATAGAACTAACGACTTTGGAATATTCTCCTCGAGTCAAAAGGAAGTGATTTCAAGAAAGAAGATCAGGAGGAGGTATCAAATGCTCCTAGAATAAAGTTTGTGCTAATGAGGATCATATTCATAAATAAAATGCCTCAGGACAATGTGCATAGAGCTATATGTGACCAAAGTTCTGGAGGAAGCTTTTTGGAAGCTAAGGTCAACCAAACCTCAAAACCAAGAACAAGTTTCTAGTGTGTGCATTCAAGGTCCAAGAAAACCTAGGAAAAGCAACTTATTCAAGTTATGACTCGGAGAGGATGCACATAATCTCATACTATAGTAAGCAAGCCCACCTTTGGCAAGGTTAGAAGGTATCTCCCCTACACAAGCCTTCGGCTTCTCACAAACAAATGAGTATAGGACATGCTAGCACCTTAGGTGATCAGAAAGAGAAATCAAGAGAAGCCCCAGAAACTTAGGAAGGGATAGATCAGAACAAGGAAAAAATAGACCAAAGAGAGAGAGAGAGAGAGAGAACTATACAACATAGATCACATGGAGAGGATCATGACTTTCCCCTATCGAGGCAACAAGAACACTCTAGAATGTTGAGACCTTTGAAGGTAGTAAAAACCACGAAGAAGTATTTGGACGGGGATCCGTATGATCATTTGTCTAATATTAAACAATTGTTGAGGGCACAACAAGTGGAGGACTTGTTCAATCAATATGAGGAATTTGGGTTAACCCTAAAGGGTACAACCATAGCATGGTTTCAACCATTGAATCGAGGAAACTATTGAGAGATCTCATAGTTGATGGAAGTATTTGTTATTGAGTTTTTTAAGAGTGCAATTGGATGAAACACCTCAACATTGATCCACAAATTCAAGCAAACTCCCCAAGAGATTGTAAGAATAGAGCAACAAAGATTTAAACAATACATAGAGAGGTGTCACTATTTTTAGATGGCCTTTTCAGTGGGAAACTTTAATCATATGTGTACTTAAAAGAATGGAAAACCTAGAACAATGTGTGAGAATGTGCATAGACATAGAGGATAACCTAGGAGAAGAATTGGAACTCTCAAAACTCTATAAGGTTTTAGAATAGTCAGTTAGCACCACATCAAATCCCTCATCATCTTTTGAGGAACTAGTAGAGTTAATGGGTCAAAAACTAGGAGGAAACTTTTAAAGTAAATCAAATCAAAAGGTGATCATACTCAAATGTTGCTACACTTGCGAAGGTGATCCAATGGCCAATGCATGCCCCATGCAAGCCGAGGATGTGGGAGTGTCAGGCTTATACTATTGCACGATTGAGAGGAAGTACAACAATCATGTAGCACATGATTGTCCATATAAATGCTCAAGCTCATGCATTGATTGCGCTTTCTGTGAAGCATCATATTGTTCCACATATTCGTTCATGTTCTACATCAAGACAGGCATGGGACACTCTTGACTTCTTGTATGGAGTGCGTAATGAAGCACATGTTGCATACTTGAGAAAACAAATTGAGGATGTATGTATGGTTGAAAATGAATTTGTGGATATTTATGTGGCACACATCAAGGACTTGAAAGAGCACTTGGAAAACATAGATGAGATTATTCCAGATGCATCACTCATCTCTACATTGTTGAAAGGATTACCATAATCTTTTTAAAGCTTTGCCACTACACTTTGTTTGGTTGCAAAATGAAATCCCAATATGTATGCATTTAATGAGGTTGTGTCTCTTCTTTTGCAAGAAGATCAATCTAGAGTGAATAGGAGTGGTTTGATTGAGGGAATGCAAGCACTTGCTATCTCACAAAAAGGGAAGAGAAAGTATGGTTCAACTGTGGGTTCATCAAAACCAAAGCCTGAGCCTTCCTCTTCCATTCATTCCTCTAATGATGCTAATTTGCAAAAGAAGAAGAGATGCAAATATTGCCAGAAGATTGGTCATACTATTGATGAGTGTAGAAAGCTTGATAAGTGCAATGAAAAGAAGAAGGAATCTGACATGTCTATTGCTAAAAATTCTTCAAATGCAAAGAATGATGAAGCCAACATGGTTCAAGATTTTTGGGCATGTGTTCTTACATGTTATTATGATGCATCATTGCATTCTAAATGTATGGTTGTGAGTGAGATTGATTTGGATTGATAGTGGTGCTTCAAAGCACATAATTTCATGCAACAAAATTTTTGCATCTTTGAAAGATGCACCCAAAGGAGGACATGTGGTGTGTGCAAACAATTCCTCTTATCCTATCATTGAAGTAGGATAAATTGAGATTACAAATGCAAACATAGGTATGATTCTCTTGAAAAATGCATTGTATGTACCCGGTATCAAGAAGAACTTCATTTCAATTCCATTGATTGCCAAAGCTCGACTTCATGTACACTTTGTTGATGATAAGTGTACGGTTCATGACTTCAGCAATGGCGATGTTATCGTGATGTCCGTTACATTATGTTATGGTTTGTGTCCCTTGGACACATAGAAGAGGGTTGCCTCAAATGCCTTGATTGGTTATACTTCTTCCATGGTTGAAATGGATCTTTGGGATGCTTGTTTTGGTCACTTGAACTTCAATAGTTTTTTCTACTTGCAAAAGAAGGAATGGATATTGGTTTGCTAACACTTGAGTCCATTGAAAAGCATGCATGTGAAGGTTGTATTCTTGAAAAAATTCATCATGTTTCTTTTCCAAAAGATAGTCATACAAACACCACAAGAAAATTGCAAATTTTTCATAGTGATGTATGTGGTCTTGTCAAGACTCCATCTTTTGGGAAACATGTATATTTTGTTACTTTCATTGATGATGCTACTTGCCATACATGCGTTTATCCTATGAAAGCAAAGAATGATGTATTTTCTTGCATCAAAGCATTTTTACATATGGTTGAAATTTTTTCTTCAAATAAGCTTTTGACTCCACCTACAGATTTTGGATGATTTTCTTCATGAAAGAGGAATTTCACAAAAATGTATGATGGCATATATACCTCAGCAAAATGGAGTTGTTGATGTAGAAATAGAACACTCCTTGAAATGGCACAATGTATGGTTAAAGGAAAGCACCTTCCTGGCAAGTTTTGAATGGAAGCAGTCATATGTGAAAACTATGTGTTCAATCATTACCCTACAAAAGCATTGAGAGTCATCACTCCTTATGAGGCTTGGAATTGACATAAACCTATGGTTAGTCATATGAGTGTGTTTGGTGGTTTGACATATGCTCTTGTGCCATCACAACAACATCACAAACTTAATGACAAGGAAAAGAAATGTATATTTGTTGGTTATGGTGCTGAAAGTAAGGGATATCATTTGTACCATCCATTGAAGAATACAATTATTGTGAGTCAAGATGTGGTATTTCCTAAAAATTCAATTTTTCCTCTACTTGAATGCAAAAAATAGCCAACAATTAGCTCACAAGATGTGTTCGATACACTCATGCCTCTATTCCAAAGTGGTGTGTTTGATTATGGCCATGTAGTCAGCCAACCAAGGCTCAAAGGGCTGAAAACTTCCAACAAAATAGAGATGAAAATGTAGAGAATTTCCAGCCAAACATGGCTAAAATTTCTCAGTAAAAAATCATTGGCACTATTGGAAATTTTGAGCCACATATGGCTGAACATTTTTCATTAAAATATGGCTAAAAATGAGCATGAAATTGCTTCTTCCCTTGCTTCTTACCTTTTGTTTCATCATAGTTCTGAGGCTCTTCATCATCTTTGACCATATATGCATAGTTCTCTTGAGTTATTCATAAGAATACCTTTCTGGTTGGATTCTTGTCCTACTTGACCTCCTTGGTTCACATTATTCATGTGTGTCTAGATACACCTCTTCATCAAATATAGGAGCTTCTTCATTTCTTCTTGTTAATCCACTTCTGGATGTACTTGCTTGCATATACTCTTCATCTCCATTCACCTGCACACTTGATTTTTCCTTTCTCACATCTTCTTACCTCTTGTTCAAATTCTTCAACTGTATGACTTTGATCTGTATACCAACTTTTGTGTTCATCAAATGTAACATCTCTAGAAATAAGAAATTGTTTGGCTAGATGATTCCACAACCTGTATCCCATCTGCTTTTCATCATAACAAATGAGCACATATTTTTTTGCCTTTGGTTCAAGTTTATGTCTAAGTTGTGATGGCACATAAGCATATGCAATTGATCCATACACTTTACAATGATCTAGTGTTTGTTTCTTACCCTAGCAATCTTCATATGGAGTCATTCCATTTAGATTTGTACATGGTAGTCTATTCACAAGATATGTAGCTATATTTACAGCCTCAGTCCAAAGATAATTTGGACAATTCTTCTCCTTCAACATAGATCTAGAAAACTCAACCAAAGTCTTGTTTCTTCTTTCTACTACACCATTTTGTTGTGGTATAAACATGTAGGTTATTTCTCTCTTAATACCTGCATTCCAAATATAATCATTGAACTCTTCGGAGAAGTATTCTCCCCCTCAATCAGACCTCAGTCTCTTAAGCTTTTGACTTGTGACTCTCTCTACATGTGCATGAAAATGCTTGAAAGCTCCAAACACTTCTGATCTTTCCTTCAAAACATACAAATTTATCCATCTTGTAGCATCATCAATGAAAAGAACATAATACCTTGAGCCATTGATAGATATTTCTTTTGTTGGTCCCCATACATCCATATGAATGAGCTCTAGTACTCCATCATGTTTGAATCCTTTCTTCTGAAATGGTAACTTGTGTGATTTTCCCACCTATAATACTTCACATTTATAAATCATATGTTGACTCTGCACATTTGGTAATCCTAGTACAGACTAATTTGCAACCGTAGCTGTAATTCCTCTTTCATTGACATGACCTAATCTCTTATGCCAGAGATCAAGTTCTGTAATCACTCCTTCACCATGTGTGAGCAAAGCTTGACCAATGTTCCCTTTCACTCTTAAAGTAAAGAGTCTACCTTCTTTCTTACCACAAACAATTTGATTATATCCATTCTCTGAATCTTCAAAAAATACTCCTTCGTTTATAAACCTGAGTTGAAAACTTTATCCAACTATTTGTCCCTATTAGCGCAGAAAATGGTTGGTTTTAATGCGCTAATGTGGTTCTATTTGGCAGGAAATACATTTGATTTCAGGTACTTGGAGATTGGATTTGATGATTGATGAGAAGCATGTGGAGGCATTGGTAAAGAAAAACAAGGATATCAATTACGAATTATAATGAGAAGTCAAGCATGGGCTGTTTGAACGAGAAAGGGCCAGAACTCGAACAAGAAGAAATTGTGAAGAATGCTTCGATTTGGAGGTTCCGGTGACGGTGGGATCTTCTTATTGCAGATTGCAGAAGCGAAATGGGCTCTTATGGTCCTCTTTGATTATTTCTCATGCTAAAGTTGGGCTTGTGCAAGATGTAATTGCACTATTTTGTCAAATGCATATGGAAGGAGCTCTGCCAAATAAGGTTACATTCTCTAGAATGTTGTCTGTTTTTGGAGAAGCAACTCTTCTATCACGTGGGAAAATGCTTCATCTTCAACTTAGGGAGAATAAGCTTGGCATTCGAAATTGGCAGGGCTTGGCGTTGTTACTTCAACCCT
The DNA here is from genome assembly GCA_020310875.1 of Ceratopteris richardii. NCBI lineage: Eukaryota > Viridiplantae > Streptophyta > Polypodiopsida > Polypodiales > Pteridaceae > Ceratopteris > Ceratopteris richardii. The sequence continues at coordinate 51,664,819 of CM035439.1, read as the reverse complement.
TTTCATGTTTGGAGTTGGTGTTTTTGTGTCTTCATGGGTTGGAGCTAATATATTATCTGTTGGGGAATGGAAATTTGGTGGGTCAAGGGAAGAACCCAATCCTCAAAGGAGCCAGAGGGAGCCAATAAGAGGCGTACAAACCCAATCTGATTGGGGAAGAACATGTAATAGCCTCTGCGCAGGCAGGTGTTGGGGCGACACACTTCGACGTCCTCCTGGTATTGCAGTTCACCGATCCACTGCTCATTGTCGGACTGCTTCTGCGAAAAACTTCTGCAAATGATTAAGAAAGACAACTTGCAATCCAGCATGTCTCGAGCGGCATTTTCTTGGCAGGCTGGTATGCACACATGCTTCCTCTTCAAGTACGCGTGCCTCTAATTTCTAAGTAAGCACGATGGAACTAGGTTCTGTTGCTTAGCAGCTCTTCAAGTAGAGGATTAATCCGAAACAAAAGTCGTATCTTTCATGTTTCTGCTAGAGCTGAGTAGATGACCAAGGATTATCATGGATTACTTTTCTCAGATGCGTTGAAATCCGCTTCTCCAATTTACAGTATCCTTTAACCCGTTGGGAACTCAGATTTTTCATTAACTTGCTTTCTTACCGTGTTCTCTAGGACATAACAGTGTGCATTCTGACCTTCTCTGTGGTAATCTACATATTCTGTCAATATCAGACTGGAATAGCTCACAGATATAACAAATGCGTACCTTTAAGCCTATACAATGTGCCACGTTGATTCAATGTGGACAAAGATAGTGCACATGAGGCGCATTCGCGAGTGCTTGAAGAGGTTTTAACAGTTCGCATAGTCTTATGGACAGGACCATCTTTATTGGTTGCGTCAGAACGAATTTTTGCACTGTATAATGTAGCGTACTATGATCGGAGTTGAAGGTCAGGGTACAATCTTGATACAAAATTCCTTTTCTGAGATTTGTAGAAGAAGATTAACGATCATACCAAGGCTACACTAGTTGCACAATGGACGCGGGTCTCAGTTGGACAAGGCATCATTTCCTCGGAGTTAACTTACCAGCTATCATTTGATTACTGTTTCTGACGTTGTTAGAGTCATTGGTACACTATTCTGTGCTTGCATAGGTGAGCATAGAAATAATACAGAGAAGGTGATAAATTAAATGGCATTCTGATGCTCTAATTCCTCAGCGGTAACGAAGATTCTATAAAAACCATACGGTATTCATCTCGAAAGTTTCGCAGAAGCCAAAATCTCGAGATAGGGTGAACTTGCATATAGAATTATAGACTATAATTTCTTGGTCTTCTCAATAAGCGATCATCCCCCGTGGGCCGTAGTGGACGCTTTTGAAGGCCGGAGCATGGAGCATTGTGAATTGTGACGATTCTCATACGCTCGTACGTTCTCCAGCCAAAAGACTTTGAACTTCAAAAAGCGTGCAGTTATTAAATTTTATTGAGTGTGACCTTCTTTGGTCAGCAAGGGCAAATGAGATTAGTGAAATGCTGCAGAAATTGAGCCTTGTTTCTATAATATTAGCATAAACTGTTGGAACTTGCGCTATGGAAATAGCTTAGCTGCACATATGAACCTACTGTTCATAGATGTCTTATGCTAATAGAAGATGGGTTGGGGTAGCAAGTGTGTGGAAAAATACGCAGAGGTATTATTGCAGTCCTCAACTCTAATCATTGAGCAGAAAGAATCGCTGACAAGTCAGGCCGATTGCTATGAAGCATGCCCTGTCCTTCATCGATTAGAGTTAGGATGCAGTGGAACTAAGTAGATCAGTGGTTGTGTATGCTAGATGTTAAGGAAGGACTTCTACCAGTAGATTTACGTATTCACTTTTACAAGTGCTTGATTTATATTGCTTCCCAAGGAGTATGTGTCAGCCCTGTCTTTGCATTGTCAAAAAGAAAAAGTTTTCTTTTTTGTTGGTTTGCGTACGAGGGTAAGAGAGCAGGAGAGTTAGAGAGGAGAGAGAGGAAGAGGGAGTGCGCATGAAGGTGAAAGGGAGTTAGTGAGAGGATAGGTGCAAGGGCATATGGGTGTGTAAAGTTGAAGGCACGGGCCCGGGTACGTGTGTGGGTGAATTGAGTGAGCGAGTGCGTGAGTCGGCTACATATGTAAGAGAGTGAGAAAGAGTGCCCGAGAGGAAGGGAAAAATAGTATGGATATGTGAGTAAAAGGAAATAAGAGCTAGAGGGATTGGAGAACAGTAATCGGAAAAGAGGAAGTAGGGGACTAAGTGAAATCGGGGGCGTGAGTGAAGAAGGGGAGGTTACAGAAAGTGACCAGTGGGGGTGGATATCCAATCGCACATGTGTTTTCTCACTGCCTCCATCAAAACCTTGGAGCAAAATTGTGGACTTAGGGGAAACCAAAATTGACCTAGCATCAGAAGAGTTGGGTAAAATATCATTGTGATTAGGCACTTTCCCTTGGGCGTTAGAACCAAACATTTTGGTGTGTTTGCCGGGAAGCATATGAACTAGTACATATACAAAGGAAGAATTCCTCGAGGGATAATTATGGGCTCCAGGTAATCCAATTGGACCGATTCCGAGGGATTTGAACAAAATAAAGTCTCGTATAATCACTTTGTCCTTGGGCTTAGGAAGCAAACATTTTGGTGCGTTTGCCGGGAATTGGCTTAGCACATCTCATAGAGAGTGCTACGAGTTCGCTTGGTGCCCCAATCGTGTGGCACAGCCAAGTCGATCCCGAATCTGTGTTGATCTTCATTAAAGAAATGGCCCAACAAGAGTAAGCATGTGGTTTTGAGAAGGCCAACATGACGCAACCGAATTTTGGACAAAATAGGAGATGGATATATTCTCATCCGACCATGAGACATCATGTGAACCGAGGGTGGCGATTTGGCCCGATATCAAATTATGTGAGATGCTGGTGTTGCGAGCAGATTGGGCATATAGCCAAATATTGCCCTCGTGTATGCACCCCGCTGGATTTTGTCCCCACATGTGTGGACTGCAGGAAAAAGAGACTATGTGAGCACATGTGTGGCTCAAAAGAGGTGACTGGCGTAAAGGTCGCAATGAATCAGTCTGATAGGTGTTTATCCTCTTTGTATGTGGAAGTTGACAAGGGTGGAGTTACTTCCTTGACAGAGACCGCAAGAGCAAGTGAGAGCAAGAACACTGGATCTCCGGATCGAGGCTTCACCTATTATGTACACCATGAGATCCTTACTCATAAGTAAGGCTTCCATTGTCATTACCCATATAGGATAATTATCTTTCTCTAGTTTGTCAATGGAGATATGATCTGCCATAATTCTTTGCTTCTCCTTCAACCTATAAGTTTAAAGGATAACAAATAATACCTTTTGGAGTTCTTTGTGTATAAAGATACTTTTGAAGTAATCTTCTGAAACTTTCCAAAACTTCTCGTAACTTTGATGCCTTCTGCTCTCTAGAACCTTTCTTCTCTAATACCACTTGATGTATGAAACATCACAAGAAATGAATTAATGTGACACTAGAAAACCTCTATGGTCACCATTAACTCAATGCTTCTCCAAACTTTGAAAAATGATAGCCAAAACTGAGAACTTTACTTCTTCAAAAATTTCTAGTCACTAAAATAACATACCTTCACTCCTTTTCTTATTTTTCTTAGCACAAATATTATTTTTTCAAGATCTTCTAGTAGATGAAAGTAAAAGAGAACAGCTTTCCAACAACCTATTATTTTCTAAAAACTTTGCACTACACACCAAGCTATGACCTTCACAAGTTGACCCTATCTAAGCTGCCAAAATAGGAAATCTTGCCTATTTTAGTAAAAGCGCTTGTTTAAATATAGAAGTTTTCAGCTTGGTATCGACTTTCCACACAAAATCGATGCTTGCCATCAACTTTGTGAATAAAACTCCACTTTTTCAGCACATGAAATACCCCGTGAACCACAGGTATGAAGAAAACCACTTTTATATTGGAATTTGATACTAGGCATCGACTTTAATATCAAGCATCGAGTTGCTTCAGAAACCTCATGTTTTTAAGAAGATTCAATAGTAGATGAAAACCCAAAGAATGAAACAAGAACTTATCAGCATAAACTCGATGCCAGGCATCGAGTTGCTTGGAAAACTTGAAGTTTTGAAGTCATTACCACAATAGACAAAGCATGGAGATGGAGGAGAGAGTCTCATACACAGAACTTTAATTAGTTCTTTTCGTAGCTATGAAAAACTCAAAAATTTATAGGTGCTTTCTTACTCAGAGAAGCCCGACTATTTCTCAATCATACAAAATGAACTCTGACTGCATCCGAGATCTTTAAGTGACCGCAGGATATAGTCCCATTCCACTCAGTCGTAGGCTTTGTCAAAGTCAGTCTTGAGGAAAACCACATCTTTTCTTGACTCATTTGCGAAGTCGAGACCTTCCCAGATATCTATAATGGCTTCCAAAGTTGACTTGCCTTTGATGAAACCTTTTTGGTCCTTGCTTAACCACGCTCTCAAATGGCTGGAAATTCTATTGGCTATGACTTTGGAAATGATGTTATAACATGTTTGGAGCATCGTAATCAAATGTCAGTTCTCAATTCTGTTCTTTTCACCTTTTTTGTGTATTAACTTGATGATGCCATTGTTGAGACAAGTCAGAAGTGTGCCAAACTCGAGTGCCTCTTACCAAACAAGACGAAGGGGGGTGGCAACCACCATCTTGAAGGACTTAAAGAACTCATTAGTGAGCCCGTCCGGCCCCACGCTTTTACCACAAGGTAGGGCATCAATGAATTCAATGATTTCTTCTTCAGAGATAGGGGCATGAAGCACAGAACGAAGGTTGAGAGGGATCCTATGAGAGGATACCCTAGAAATGGCTACCATGCAGTCCCGTCTATGGTGGAAGAGGGCAGTCGAGATCCCTAGGAGTCTCGAAAAGTGCTCTTCTATGATCTCAAAATTTTCTTCTTTCGTATTGCATACATCATCATTTGGGTCTAGCAATAGAGGGATCAATTCTCTGTTTTGTTTCCTTTTAAAGATGTATCATATCTCTTTGGTGGGTCTGTCAGCTTTGCCAACCCACCACTCCTTAAAGAAAATTTGCAAATTTTTCCTTTGTATTTCTTCCTTGTATCTCAGCAATGCTCTGATTTTTCATAGACCTTTGTGGGATTCAGCTTTTCCTTTGTTCACTTCCTCCTCAAGTCTCCAGAGTCTATGATATAGCGCTTCTCTACGATCTTGCTGAATAGTCTCGAGCATTTTCTTGGTTCTTATCATGATCTGTCGTGACTTTTCGACCGCACATTTCTAGCCCTTGCTTGGGGATGAGCAAGAGGTGAACACCTCCTTCCACACTTCAACAATTTCTTGATGGATGAAGGGGAGAGAGAAGGAGGTCGTGCATCCATGGATCCATGGAGCCTTATGAAATTTGGTGAGAGGTTGGAAAGCGATAATGATCAGGTAGTGATCAGATATGGCAAGGTTAGTGCATTGCGAGAGGGAAGGGTGACCCCATTGATGAATAATGTTTTGAGCAATGTAGCTTCTATACAGTCTAGCTTTCTTGAAGTCCTTGCCCGCCTGGAGATTTGACCACGAAATGCCATTTGAATCTTTGAATTCAACCAAATCCAAGTGCAGTTTGGTTTTGTCCCAAGTTTCTTTCTCCCGACTGTCGATGACTCGGCCCTTGTCATTCCATCTACCTGTAGGGTCCTCTACCATATTGAAGTCACCACAAATAAGCACGTTGTGGGGGAGTGAGTCCAAGGAGGCCCAGGTGTTTAGTCTCTCCATCTCCCCGTTAGGGGCGTACATAGAAACTAAAGTAAATTGAAGGGGGCACCAAAGGAAATGGCAATCCACCGATGGCCCTAGTCTTCAATGGAGTTCTCAAGATTTTCAAACCAGAATTGATTTATACTGATTATCATCCCACCGAACCCCCGAGGGTGTGTTGTTGAAATCCAAACATGGGTCAGGGAAACATGTCTAAGACATTTCTCAATGTCTGCTTCATCAATTTTAGTCTCTTGAATACAAATGAATTATGGGTTTAGGCTAATGTCACAAAGCCATTGACCAATGATGGTTTCTCTTGAGGGGTCGGTTAGCCCTCTAGCATTTAGCAAGATGATGATCATTGTCGTAAGTTACCCTCTTCGCGGGAGGGGGTTGTATCCTTTCTCTTATTGGATTCATCTTTCTTTTTCGTCGATAGGGGTTTCCGACTTAGTAGTTTGTTCTTGTGGGGGTTTTCCAGGGTATATCAATAGGTTGTTTCCCCTTGCAAGAGGCCTCCTGTTGGAATGAGCAAGGAATCGTTTTTGGAATAGTCGATTTAATGATGGAACTTTCACTATCCATGTTATCTTCATTATATTGGTAAAGCCATCTTCTTTGCTTGTAGTGTAACCCTCCTGGTAGGTTTCTTTGTTGTCAGGGAATGCTACGGCTTTGTTGCTAGTGTCCATATCAAACTTGTTCATACCTAGGTAATCAAGCTCATTAATCTCCTTTTCTAGATTGCAATACAAGTTGTTTGGGGGGTATCTGGCATACAATTTTGCTCAGATGTCACCCTAGGGCTTCTTTTCTTTCTTCTTTTGACTTTGGTGAACCTTTCTACATCGGCTTCTGGGTTATGGGGGCCCTTAACTTCCTCTTCGCTCACTAGGCGACTCAGTGCCCCACTTTTGTCTTGAGTGTTTCTGGTTGCTTCTTGATTTTGTTTGCTTTTTTGTCTTAGTGGGCAATCTTTGATCCTGTGGCCTTGTTGGCTGCAACGAAAGCACGCATTAGGTAGGTTTTTGTAGTTAATGTCTTGTTCCGAGACTTCCCCTTTGCCTAGGTCCACTTTGATCTTTGATGGAAGCGGCGTGCTAAGGTCAGTCTCAACACAGATTTGAGGGTGACACCAAGCGTTGAACGAATGTATTGCACCTTCATAAATGAGACCACTAACATCCTCCCGGGAAGCCAATGGCTTTCCGATAGGAGATACAATGTCCCACACGAAGTTGTACAAGAAGTAAGGCGGGTTAGTGAGCTCAACCCATAGAGGGTAGCGGAGGGATCTCAATTTGTTGGGAATAAAATCGGGGGACCATCTGAACAGGCATAGGGTCGCCTGTACGAGTTGTCAAGTTTTGACACTGAGGGTTTGAAATGTCATATCTTCATTCTCAAAGACTAGCAACATATGACTAGCCGGTAAGAACTGATACTTACAAACAATCAAGCTGCAAAGGAACCACTCCTTGCGGAGCCACTAATGCACGGTTTCAAGCAGAGGCCTAGGGCCAAAGACTTGTCCAACGAGACATCCTTTCTTAAGCTCTTCTTGCATTGACAGAATTGTTGATCTACTAAGAAAGACCAAGGGAGGCTCAACACCCTCAGAGGCCGCATGGGCGACACAAGAGCCTCCCTCCAAAATAGGGGCCAAGTTATCGATCTCCCCAAGAGTTGGGGCCAGATTGCTTCTCACAAGAGAGGGGGCCACCAAGGCCATGCCAAAGACCCTGAATTGCACACCATAGAGATAATTCCAGAAAGACCACGAACCACACAGAAAAGCACTCCACCTTTAAAGTTTTAGTCAAAGAATGATTCCCTTTAATTTCCAAAAATGCTCTACGTGTTCGGGCTGAGGGTAGGACAAAGAGTAATTGATTGCTTCTCCCACGCACACAAGAATTAATGGGATTCGCTTGGGCCAGCAATACGGAATAACCACGTCCCTTAAGTTTTAGAGGAGAAGAAGAAGGTGAGTGCCATAGTTCGAATGGAAGAGTTAGATGCAACAAAAAGTTCGAGACTCTTTTAACTTTCCTCTTGCTTTGAAGATAAGAATGCTCTCTTCCCTTTTTTTTTAAGAAAAGAAAACCTGGAGTGTGAAGAGTACAAATGACCAAACCGTGAAGGAAGCGCATCGAGAGCCAACAGCGGAGGACAAGCCACGTGGCAAAAAATGTATGTATGCTTCGAAAGTACGATGGTTAAGCCTTGGGAATATGCGGAAAAGCCGCAGTCATCCCGGGACATGCCGAGCAAATCGCGATGGGACGTGCTGAGCAATCACGATGGGAGATGGACCACACTCGTGATGACACACCAGAAGAGGACCACTGTCGCGATGACACACAAGAAAAGGACCACTGTCGCGATGATGCGGATGGAAGATCGTGATGGCCAACCATGCAATCGCATGACAATGCACAAGAGAGCGATCGCGATGGGCCTCCACTAGATGCCCATCGCGATGGAGAGATCGAGATAACGAATGGCAAAAAGTTATCGCTGATTGAAATCATTTATAACGAAAACTTCATCTTGCTCAGTTACCAGTGTTTAAATTTGATGCCCAAAATGGGCATCAAAGGGGGGTTTGGACATAGAAGGATGCCCATTTTTTAGGTTTGAGCATCCTCAAAGATGCCCATGTTCAAGACTCGGGCATCCCGACTATATATATATATATATATATATATATATATATATATATATATATATATATATAGTGTGTGTGTGTGTAAAAGTTTTCAAAGTTGTGAGTAGTTGTAGCCACTACCAATGTTCTTGCCTTTTGATAGTGGGATTTGAATTTGAGCATGTAACACACTAGTGATTCTTTCTATATACATTTTTTGAGCCCTTAGCATTGATGATTTTTATAAAAAATAAGCCTTAGGGATAATTTTTTTTATTTTTCTAGACCACATTAATGAGTAATTTTTATTCTAGTATAGGATTTGGCTCAAACACTTCAAAACTGAACTTGTCTCTTCGCAGGTTGAATGGGAACATTGAGAACTCATTGTTGTAGCACTTGAAAGCCTCATTCTCCATGTCTTTACCACTCTCCTAATCCACACCTATAGGTTAGTAAGTTGGATAAGAACTCGCATAATTGCATTCTAGTCATTCATATCAAAGAGTGAATATTTTTCGTATATATATATATATATATATATATATATATATATATTATAGATATATATATATATATACATATATATATAGAGTGCTTCTCCCCATGCTCCTATGCTCCCAAATGTTAGCTTTTGGATACATTGAGAGTTCCTACCAATGACCAAGAATAGTAACTAGTGAGTTGCAATTCACCATATAGCATATAGCAATATATCATTTATTTATTTATTGTGCAATGGATCATGAACTTCGAAGGTGCCTAGTGCCCATGCTCTCCAATTGTGAATGACGTGCATTGAATCATGAATAGATTGTTGAATATTGTCACAATCCATAGCATACATCGACTATTATTTGCCAATTAAAATGGAGCAAATGTCTCATATTTATGTTGACATGGTTTATAATCTAAGTTATAGAGTTTTCTATTTTTGATATGATGAGAATGGATGAATAGTTCTATGAAGCACTCCTCATTTCCATTGAATCAAAGAGTGCCCACATCATCTTTTAAACACATTTTTAGCATCAAAATGCCACTAAAAGTAGCAACTTGAAGTGCCTCACACTTGCAAATTGAATTGCTTTTCAAAGGTTGTAGCCTTGTTGATGTTGGCCCTCATTGTATATTTATTTTTCCTACACTTTTGTTAATCTTCTTGTTCTGTCAAAAAAAATTCTTTTTTTTTTCAACATAAATTGTAAAAAATCGTTTACATACAATAGAAGAATGCTTAGTCAAGTGTCTTGTGTTATAAATGAAGATAATGTTCTAACTTCTATCCTCTACATTGGAAGGGTGCTTGTAAAGGATGCCCACTTTTATCCCTCGGGCATCCCTCAAATTTTGGTGATGCCCAGGATCAGGCATCAAATTTAAGCACTGTCAGTTATGCAAAAGAAAAAGCTATGGAATTGATTCATCGAAGTCTGTCAGCTGCAGACCGTCACTGCAGTCTGACCCTTTTTTTGTTTTCCACTGTTTTCTTGAAGCCCATTACCGCAGTCCATCGTCTCCACTAACGTTGGGAAGGAAATGTCACATTGGACATTTTAGCATCGTGCATCTCGTTTGAATTCGGAGCTCCTCCATTTTATCTTTTGATATCTTCTATCAATTTCTTTTATTTTGGTTGCATAAGTGTACCTATATGTGTAGGGCATTTGTTTGGTAGGCTTGGCATCAGTAGTCATGGGGATCATATGAGAGCATATTTTCGGATCTACTCCCTTCCGGTCTCTATAGGTCCACACAGACACATCTCTATGCTCGGCTTCTTCTTTTGCACTTAGGTATTCTTCTATGTACGTACATTGCTCTTCATTCTCTTCAATGGTTACAACATTTTTTTTGGTTTTTTATTTGCTATCATATGCTTCCCCCATGATGGCCTCTCTCTTAGCCATTCTTACCAAAATTTTATAGTCTTGCACTTCATATTTCTTGAAATTCTCTGGTACTTCGAACAATGATTTCTCCTCTTCTTGTTTCACTACTTTTCTTTTTCTTTTTACTACCTTCACTTTCCTCCCTTGAATTTATAGTTTTAATGCTTGTGAGAGGTTCTTCTTCTTTTTGAATAAATACTCCTATATTTTCTAGATAGTGCTCCTCTGAATCAAAGCAACTATCCATCACAATGGACTCTAGATCATCTTCATCTTCTTCTTCTATAACCTCATGAGAGTCACACTCTTCTAGCAAGGTTTCACACATGAACAAAGAGATATCATAACCCTCCTCATCACAATGAGGCATCCACTGTTCTTCATTGATAGCAATGTCCATGGTGGCTAAGATTTCTACCCAACCATGAGGCTCAAATTCATCATCTAGAAAGATCATTGGTGTGTAGCCTGGGTCTCTAACCAGTCTGGCTCCTTGACAAGTTCCTTCATCTCTTGTTTTTAGACATCTTTGCTCTTCCTCTACTACCTTGCACATCCACAAGTGAATATCTTCATGCATCCAAGATGGATCAAAAGCACATTCATAATGCATAGAGATTGAATCTTCTTGCACCTTGTGGATAGGATTCCATTGGAGGGGTGGTACATCTCTAAAGGTATAATCCTTCAAATTGACCTTGGTTGTGACCCCTAGGTGCTGCAAGTACAAGGATTTGGTTCCCCAATCTTTTACTATTTGCAATTTTTGTAGGAAGGGTCTTCCTAGGATCATTTCATAGACATTATTTTTGGAAAAGTCACATATATCAAAAGTGTGCTCAAACTCTACACCACAAGTAGTGAGAGTTATCCCTTCTAGAAATCCTAGAGATCTTTCAATATGGCCATCAGCCATTTGAAGCTTCATTCTAGTTGGTCTTAATATGGACTTTCCCCATTGCTTCCACAAGGAGGTGGTCATAATCGCAACACCAACACCTCAATCTAAGATGGCTTTGGTTGTGTAACCTTGGTAGGTGACTGGAAAATAAGTATTACCTTCTTCACCATCGCTCATGTCTCCTATTTTGTCTATTGGTATCTCTGAGACTTTTTTCTTAGATCTTGCTTTTGACATATTGGAACCAAGTTCTAGAACCTGATTCACCACATGTTTCCACAACTCAAGTTTTACTTTGAGAAGCTCTTCTAATGTGAGATGACGCAACACCATAGTGTTCTTCACGACTTCAATGTTTCTTGGAACCACTGAGTCTTCATTCCTTATCAGTATTGTGCGAGCTCTGATTTGTAGAGATTCAGATTCCCATGAGCTTGTGAATTGTGGCAATTCTTGTAAAGAATTAGATCAAAATCTAATCTTTCAACTTCTTATTGCTCCACTTGATCTCCATAAATAGATGGAATGTATCTTGGGGAAATTGACCATGAAGATCATCAATTTCTGGAATAGGAGGGGGATTACCCTTCTCCTTGGCCCATTTCTCTTCTTGTATTTCTCGCAAGAACTCTTGAGAGTATTGTTCAATTGAAAGAGGTGTTCCAGAATCCATGGAATCAGGAATATAAACTTTCATTGGTGGTAATTTTTCTCTTTCAACAATCGTTTGAGCCTGTGAAGGTAAAGAAACATGTAGTTTGTTTACTAACTACTCTAATCTTTCTAATAAGCCTTGGAAATGCAAACTTGGTTTAATAGAATTTGTATGATTGAACAATTGATTGGCCTCGAGCATAACATGAGCTAGTTCTACCATTTTCCTGCAAAATTTTGTATGTTCATTCTCTAAATCTACTCTAAGGTAATCTTCTCTAGGTTTGCAACTATTGGCCCTTCTTGAAGTCTAGCCTAGTAGGCCATGAACATCATGTCCAAGACTTCTAGGGTGGGATCTGCAAGCATAGACCCTAGTTGTAGTCTATTTACAATGGGTGGTAGTGTGGGATGAAGTGGAGCAGATGGATTTTTAGCATGCGAGGGGTTTTGAGATGTAATGTCTCCTATTTTTGTACTTGCATCTCTCAAGCTTTCTTCTAGTTCTGATGACCTTCTAGCCCACTTACGATTGGCCTTCTCCCTGGTATCCTACCATGTTCTTGTTTTCCTCTTACTAGGCTCTCCTGATTCACTGGACTCTAATTGTTTAGCTAGTTTAGCATGTTGTAAGGCTTGTGCTCTAGTAACTGCTTGTATAGGGGACACATTAATGCCACTTCAACTTGAATCCACCACTAAGCCTACCACATTAATTGGCATAACCTTGGGTGCACTAGAGGGGTTCCTTGGACAATCTCTTGGGAGATGTTCTTTGCCACATTCAGGACAAAATCCTTGTATCGTGATGTTTTGTCCTTGTCCTGGAATTGGTGGGTGGGGACACTCATGAATGAAGTGATTGCCCTGGCATCTAAAACATGGTTCTCTAGGGGCTTGTGGTATCATTTGTCTCAATTGCGGCCTAGGGTATTCCATTACATGGAATATATATTCGGTTTAGTATAGGTATGACACCATGAATTGGAAGAAGTTTTCACTGGTATGGGATGGTGGAAATGAATTCCCTTTGAGCACTCTTCTTCTATGGCCAGGGAGAAAAGGACTCATCATTCATGGTGTCATGTCTCACTAGATCAGAGGAGAGCTCTTAGTAGACATCTCCTTAGGATTGGGAGTTATCCTTCATAGTTTACGGACATAAGAATGTGATATGTGATTTTATCACCATTGCTATCACATACTCATTTTTCAGGTTTTAAGGAAGGATAATTCCATTAGTTTGATTGGATCGTGTAGATCCATGTATAGAGGATGGTTGGCAGAGATAGCTCTTTAGTATGGATACACATGTGTTTATGGTATCATGTCATATCATTGCCAACCATTTTAGCATAGGGCTTTGACCCTTATAAGGAATTTATTTTCTCGACTCTTCACTACATACACCTTCATTAGTTATGGGAGATATGTTCTCCATCTTCATAGGAATGTATGTAATGAGGGATTATGCATTAGTATGGAAGAGAGGAGCAAACGAATTCATAATTTCCTCTTTTAAGGAAAGGAGAAGGAGAGAATTAGCTTAGAGATATGGGAGAGATCTCACTCTAGCTTAGAGATCTCACTTTAGCTCCTCTTCCTTAAAGAGAAAAAGGAAAGGAAAATATTATTTCTTTTTTGGAGGAGAATAGAGTATGTTTTCCTTTAGAGAGAGGGGATGTTTAGAAAACATCTCTTAGTCTATATTTTAGAAGGAATTCATTTCCTCTACTTTTCAATGAAATTTTCCTTCACATGGGAGTATGATGCTCCACTATTTTGGAAGGGAAAGTATGGAGAACTTATATACATGTTTTCAATTATGGATGACTAGAGCAACTTGATTCACTAGAATCTCTTTCAAAGGGAAAGGGAAAGTGGAATAGATTCCACTACTAGAACTCTTTTCCTTAAAGGATATTACAGAGAAAGAAAGAGAGAGAGTTTCACTTTCTCTCTTCTAGATTGTCTTGTTAGGACTGTCACTCTTCTATCAAGGCAATTGGGAGATCAATTAATCATGATGGTTAGATTGAGTCTCACTTGTAGGCTCTAGAGAGAAGTAGTTATGTTTATTTCTAGTGATGATCTTTGACTAGATGAGATGATATAGTTATTGACATGAGTGAGACTAGGAGTAGAGTTAAGACTCTTCTCTTTAGGGTTTCTAGGAGATAGAGAGACACCTAACCTATTGGAATACCAAACTCTTAGTTGATGCTTCATCATGAGGATGATGTGTGAGCATCAATTAGGAGGATCGGTACTTAGAGAATATTATCTGAATTTCAAAGGGAATGCTTCTGCATTCATATGGCAAATTATAGGAAAGAGAGTGTTTTAGAGTTTTCACTAGTGCTAATAGATGCTCTTCCCATAGAACTTATTCCAATAGTAAAGGATGACAAACCACAGACTTCTTGGTTGGTGGAATGTATAGATTATATTTTACTACCAAGAAATTCTTATATATGATCTAGATGATGGATTTGTATAGATCACAAGGTAGTTTATGTTAAACTATTACTTGTGATTACACTCAAGGTTAGTAAGACCTAGAGTGGTATGAGGGCAATCTACCATTTACTCCTAGATTGGTTTGAAGTCACTTTTTATGGGACTTTGTTCTATACTTAAGAGTCTATGGTTTATTATCTCCACTATGGTACAGTCAAGCTTATAAGTTTGGCACTTTACACTTCCTTCTCATACTATTACTCCATAGAGGATACATCATATGGACTTAGGTCATTTGGATGATATTGTATGTTATGGGAGTGATAGTTTGGAGGTTGAGTGTACATGGGAGATAGTAGGCACCACTTAGACAGTTTCCCACCTTTAAGATGATCTCATATAAGACTTCTTAAGCGGAAGGACACGAGGAAACAACATACACAGAGATGACCATGTACATAGATTACATGGGGTTCAGGGGAGTCTGAGCATTTACTTCTACCATTACGGGCATTTCATCTACATTTTCGAGGAAGAAAATGCTTTCAAGGGGAAGGAAATTGTCATATTATGGATGCACACCCTTTTTGGTGAGGTGGCATAGATGCCACATGGCATCATTAGAGGCACTATGTCTTTTTGGTAGAAGCAAAGAACTCAAGAGAAAACAGGCTCCAATGAGTTCTATCGAGGAGAGCCGCTCGGGCGTGGTTGGGAGGAGAACTGTACGGATCTCTGTGTGTATGCTCAATGAAGCAAAAGAGATTGAGCAAAAGAGAACTATGAAACATTCTTGAAGGTGAAAAATTATTGGAAGTAAATGACCCTCACCAAATAATGGAATATAGCTAAGGAATCTTAGGATTACACTTTGATAGGAGAAAATTTGCACAAATGTGGGAGAGATGGATATTTACAATTATGTGTACATGAGAATGATCATATGAGGATCTTAGAAATGACATGCAATAGTGTTACGTATGGACACTTTGGATCTAATCATGTCATTAAAGCCATTCTATTTTCAGGTCTTTGGTGGCCCACATTTCACGTGGATGCTCATAATTATGTGAAACATCATGACACATGTCAAAGAGATCATTATTTTATGAGAAAAGATAAGATTCCACTAAGACCTATGATGGGAGGACATGCATTTTTCAAGTGGGGCATAGATTTTGTAGGACTCATTAATCCTCCTACAAAAAATCTCATGCCTAGTGCATCATAATTACCATAGACTACCTAACCAAGTGGGTAGAGGTGAAGGCTACATGAAAGAATGATCCACAAACCATGGCTAGGTTCTTATTTGAGAATGTTTTCATGAGATATGAACTTCCTATATAGAACTCATCAATGATGTTGGAGAAACAATCACTAATTGGACATATATTTGAGGGTCAAAGCCTTAGAAGAAAATCACATGCCTATGTGAAGGGACAATTTCACAAGTGTATTATATTTGTAAAGTTAGTGAAGGGATAATTTCACAAGTGTATTATATTATATTATATATGTGAAGGGAAAATTTGACTTTTATCTACTGATGAAACTTCTTAAATCATGAGGTTTGTGGAGCAACTCGATGCCTGGCATCGAGTTTCAGCATAAAGTCGATGCTCGGCATCGACTTCCCACATAAAAGTGGTCTTCTTCATGTGTGTGTAAAAGAGGCTAATTCTGGTGCTGAAAAAGTGGCTAAAAAAGCTCAAAGTCGATGCCCGGCATCGACTTTTAGTTGCAAGTCGATGCTAGGCATCGAATTTTTATTTTTAGACAGCGAAATTTACTAAAACAAGCAAAATTTCCAGTTTTGGAAGGTCATACAGGGCCATCTTGTGAGGGCCATAACTTGAGTTCTAGAGATCCGTTTCATGCATATGATAGCTTGTTGGAAAGCTCTACTCTTCTAGTTTCAGCTTATAAAAGATCTTGGAGAAATAATATTTGAGTTAAGAGAAATTAGCAAAATACTGAAGGTATGTCATTTTAGTGACTAGAAAAATCTGAAGAAGCAAAGTTCTTGGTTTCGGCTATCATTTCTCAAAGTTTGGAGTGGCAATGAGTTAATGGTGACCATAGAGGTGTTCTAGTGTCACATTAATTCATTTTTTGTGGTGTTTTACACATCAACAAATGACAAGGGAACCCATTTCTTGAATGAAGTCACTGAATATCCATTACAAGAATCCATGGTAATTTACAAGAAATAAACCCCTTACCATCCCCAAGTGAATGGAAAGGCTATGAATAGAAATAAGATCTCATGCAATGTGTTAACAAAATTAGTGGATAATAAACACTCTGGTTGTGATAAACACTTACACCATATTGTTTGGGCATATCGAGTGGCCTATAAAATGGTACTCAATGCAAACCCCTTTTAGATGGTCTTTGGCCCAAATTTTGTGCTACCTTTAGACTTCTGGATACCTACTTTGAAAGCGGCACAAATGCATCATTGGAATGTTCATGAACTATCATCTAGGATACTTGATCTAGAATGGCTAGAAGAGACGAGATTGAGGGCTGGAGTAGGAATATACACAACCAAAAAGTGATAAAAATTTTACTTTGATGCGCACGTCAAAGACAAAGGCTTAAAATGTTGGTTTACACACTCAAACAACATGCCCATAAGCTAGAAAAAATGTGGTTGTGGACCTATGATTATCAACTAAATTTCTAAAAGCAGTGCATTACAATTGGCAACCCTAGAAGGAGAGGTGATGCCCAAGTATATTAGCGGTTTCAGAGTAAACTTTATTGAGAACCTCTCACAAAAAATCATGCTTACACGATTGAATCAAGCTGAGTGTAGAGAAAAAGAGGGAAAAATTAGAGAAGAGGCATAGGCCGAGGTCCTAGAACATATTAAATGAATGAAATTGAGACGATAAGGCATACTACCCAACCTTGATTGTGTCAAACATGAACACAAGCCAATCCTAGCAACATATGATCGAAGATTGTTCATATCACTTGAGATAGGATAGGGCATTACAACCAAGATTATTAGAGCCTGATTGGATTTGGAGCAATTACTAGTTCCATTCAACATGCTTTTTGTCTAAGGATGGTCTTACATGTAAATCCAATAGAGGCATATCTTGTAGGTTTGGGAGTGCTAGAAACTCCATGTTTAGGGGAAGCAAAAGTGCCAGTTATTCTATAGGAGGTCCCCATAATAGTCAAGCTTTTAGTATGCCATGATTATGATCTCATTGAATCTTTACTTCTAATCCAAGATTGGATTTATGACCATGCTATCATAGGTTTGGATCTAAAAGTGGTGTGTTAAGATTGAATAGGAAGGTCATGAACCTTCTTATTCCTCGTCCACACATAGCCATGTGACCCTATGGCTATAGAATGTTGTGATTTTCAACTAGTCTCCTCATACTAGACACAACAAAGAGGTGATGCAACGAGGGAGTGTCTCAAGTTCCAAGCTTCTAGTGACTAAAGGCAACACCCAACAAGAAGTAGATATGGGCCAAGAAAGGAGAACGAAACCCAAATCATCATAGTTCTTCACCAACAACATGATGGAAAGCTCCATGAAAGACCATAGATGGTGCCAAGTTTCGACCAAGGATCAAATGAATTTGGGTTCCCAAAGTAGTGTTTGAAGGTGCAACCTAATACTTCTTCCATCTAGGTGCCAAAAACCAGTTTAAAGGCTCTAATCTAGCCCCATCACTCTATTTCACTAGAAAAACATAGGATCAAGTCTTATGATCAAATGCAATGTAAATATGCACAACCTAAATCGCACTCACTCTGTCCTAATCTACCCCACATTAGATCTGAATGGATACCTAAGCAAATATTGAACCAACCACTTAACTATGTAACATATCACCCACATGTACATACACAAATTCACGACCCAAGAAATGACCCTTAGTTTCTCTTGAACCATCATTAATTTTTTAAACCTTCACATAATTTCATGAGCGAACCATAAATGTATAAACCTTGTAATATTCGCATCAATAACTTGTATAATGATCCTGAATTATCGTCCCCTACACCTGATGCACCATTTTGAGATTATGCACTTCTCCAAGTATGCATCTAGGAACGAGGCACACATTGAGCCCATGGCTAGTTTCACAATGCACCAATAGGGGATAAGAAGGGAATTCATGTCAATATTGGAAAGGGACTTGCAATCTCTCCATACTAGGATCTAGTGTTTTAGATCCTATTAACATGTAATTCTCTTTGTCTTACCAGAGCGATTTGTATCACAAAGTCAAAACAATGGCAGAAGCTAGACCTAGCTCCATGCCTATCGATTATAGAACCATTCCTATAAGAATTGTACCATTGCTTCTACCACCAAAGTTCACATACTTTCAGGGAAAAATACCCCCAATAAATTGCATCGACCATATGCACATGAAGTACCACTAGTTTAGGGGTTTAATAGGATCCGTGGTGGATGCTAAATTCAAATGAGAGTCAAAGTTAGAGTTTGACAATGTAGGAGCCAATTTCATTTTTTCTCAAAAGAATTTGAAGCCTTAAAAACTCTAATTAACTGCAACCAATAAGGGAGAAATCCAACCTCAATGAATAC